>JAVTVX010000035.1:24245355-24845355 GCA_033439265.1 Dillenia suffruticosa
TAATTGGACACATTTTACTCTCTGTTTAATTGCGCGAACTCTAGGGTCCACCGCGACGATAACGAATCGAGGTTCCCATATATTTCAACTAGTTTCTGAAAAAAAATGAGGAATGTGACGTTGAAGGGCAATTTTGTAATATGAAACAACAAGGGTCGCTAGAACTCCACGCTACACGGATTTTTATGTATACCGACTCGGTGCTTTGCTTCCCAAGGGTCGGTTTTGTTGCGTGGTCTGTCTCTCTCTCTCCCACTCCCTCCCCACTTTCTTCTTGTTTTGAAATGACCGTGGTTAGCGTTTTCAGAACCCATATTCGAACGCTGTGGAGTTCTTGTTCATTTGAGGGTTCGAAAGAGCCCATTTCATCGATCCCCTTGTCCTTCTCTTACACATTGCTCATTCCTTTTCGTCTGATTTGAGCGGATTTTTTGGGATAATTTTCGTCTAATTTATATTTTATGTTGCAGAATTTTGAACTGTTGAGAAGATTCGGTGCTATGCTCCTATCCCTGGTTTCTTTCTATTTTGATTCGTGGGATTGGATTCTCTTCTCAGGATTTTTATTACCTTTTTCTTTACACATTCAATTGTTTTGATTTGAACTAATTTTTTTTTGTGGTTTCTTCTGATTTTCTTTTCGCTCTTTCCTGCGAAGTGTCTAAAATTTTTTTTGGGGGTTTGTAATTTTTAGATTTTTGACCCATGCGTTTTAGTCTTTTAGATTCTAATTGTTTTTTTTATTGCAGAATTTTGGGTTTTTGGGAAGATCCTAATTTGCATTTCTTGTTGCAAAATTTTAGGTTTTTTAGAAGATCCGTTCGATCCCCTGATTTCTTTCTATTTTTCTTCATGGGATTGGTGTCATTTCTCTTCATGGGATCGGTGTCTATCCGTGGATTCTTATTACCTTTTCTTTGCAGGTTTTAATGACAACACTTCTTCATATGATACAATGTTTTAGTATATAGTTTGAGAAGATAATGAATAATCTTAATACAGTTTTTTCTTGGAATTTAGACTGATAGCAATATGTTATATGACTTCTGTAAATTTACAACCTTGTGAGCAGCCTGGCACCATCATTAAAACAGCTTTTTCCCCTCTCGTGTAATTCTATCTGCTTTTGCTCACAAATTGTTTCCCCTCCTCCCGTTGCCATTTACCATGCCCAATTTATATAATTTTTTTCAGCTTTAAGCAGATTTCTGTTGTAAGGAGGATCTTAGAATGTGCTTTGTGTGTTTACTACGTGCACCATGATTTTGGTTGAGGTAGAGAGATTGAATTATTTTTTCCTGTCAATTTTTTTAATAGATCATTACCACCCTTGCTTTATTTTCAAGACATAAATGTGATTAAAAGCAATGGTTCAGCCATTTTGCTTACCTCATTCCCACACCATGGGGCCATAGAGTTAGAAGGCTTTACAGTCTTCCATTCATCTGGGTATCTTCTTTGTGATTACCTCATTGTGAAAGCCCATTCTTGTTTCGTTACAAAATGCTGAATTCAGGTAGTTCCTGTGGCTTTAGTCATGTTTTGATAATCTAAAATTTGCATCTAATTAGTTGCATAGCTTAGCCATTGTGCTTGTATAAGAGACATGAAATGTAGATTTTGGACCACAGTAGATAATAAATTAACTGGTTGCACATGCTTTTGGGTTTACCATTTAAGGTGCTGGTTTTGAGCCTGGGGAATTCTCACCCCCAGAAGTGTTGATACGCTGATTATTCCAAGTAAGTTTATCCTTATCTAGTTTTGTTTCGTCTACTCTTGCACGAAAGAGGCCGATTTTCTCAAACTTTCTTGCTTTGCAGTTCTTTAGTTACCTCTGTGGAGTCTACACCATTTTGACCTAGACATCTGTTTAATTTCCGCACCATGATTATTTTGTAGCTAAATGTTGCTGGACTAATCTTCTTGCTCTCTTTCTTTTGAATGTTGTTTGGTGTAATTTGGGCAATTTTGGATAAAGGTGTGCGATGGTGAATAAATGGCCGGAGGAAGGTATTTCTTTTAAATTAGAGTTTTGGAGAATAATTGGTTCAATGGGTTAGGGTACCTTCTAGGGCTTCTATTATAAATGCCTATGGTAGATTCTCGATTACGGTTTTCGAACGTGCTAGTCTTAAGTTTATTTGATTTTAATTTCAAAAGTGGAGTGAAAGCCTTTTGGGGGGGGGGGGTAGAAAAGCATAAAAAGCAAATTCATTTTTGATTCAAGGGCCATAATGTCTTGCAACTTATGCTGCGATAGTGGACTGTGGAAGTATGCTAGAATATAGTGAGCAGGATGTTTTTACACTTCCCCATTCATTGGCATGTGACTTTCTCTTTCATTGTCTTTTGCTTTCAGAGCATAATCATTGGTTTTTACTAGATTCTTTGTTTGATTAGTAGGGTTTTCTTCATAGTTGGGCCACACATTTTCCACTTCAATATCTCTTTGATTATTAGCTGACTCCTTGTGTTAACATCTCTCAAGTTTGAAAATCTATGGGAGGCGGAGTAAATAGTATGACTAAGTATGTATTTCTTGTGTGATCATGACTTTGTATAATTTGGTCTTCAAATATTGATAGAGGAAAAGATTAGAAAAGCAACAATGATTAACCCTTTATAGTCGTATTCCAGTATTCTTGTGCACAGAGCTGAGATTTCTTTACAAGTGCTTTTGTTGCTCCTTGTACATTCTTAATTGCTGGTTGACTTTTTGGTTTGTCTAACAAACTTCAGTAATGTGTGCAACATTCCTTCATTTAGGCTTTGTTTTGAGTTTGCTCTCTCTTCTTTTGATTTCCTAGGTACTGTTATATTAGTCGATTGTGTTTTATTCTCAAGTATGCTAGATACTAAGCTGTCAGTTGCTGGACCTCCCAAACTACTGGCATTATTGTGTAGGAATGAAAAAGTTCAGGCTTATGACTAAGCCCTTTAGAATCTCTCTATTTCTGTAATTTGTAGCAATCATATTCTTCCTCTGATATGGTTTATTTTGTGTTTCTTCTCAAGGATGCCCAGATAATAAGCTTTTAGTTTCTGGACCTCCCGAAATGCTGGCATGCTTGTGTAGGAATGAAAGCATGGCTGCACAGATGCAAGCTTTCAGTTGCTGGACCTCCCAGGCCATGAGAACCAGTGCCATTGGCATGTCTGTGCAGGAATGGAAGTGTTCTGAATTTTTCATGTCATGAACTATTTCCTGTTTTCCAATTTGTAGTTAACATATTCTTGCTTTGATATTTAGATTTTAGTTGTATACTGATTGCTGACAGATATGCTGCTTATTTCAAGTAAGTTTGTCCTTATATAGTTTTACTTCCTCTACTCTTGTTCGAAGGAGGCTGATCTCCTAACTTCCAAATCATATTATCTTATCTTGACCCATAATCTGGTTTGATATTTCCCTTTTTTGCTTTGTGGTTCCTTCAGCTACCCTTGTGAAGTCTGCACCATTATGGCTTAGACTGCTTAATTTCCACACCATGATTATTTTGTCGGTAAATGATGCTGGACTAATCTTGTTGCCCTCTTTCTTTTGAATGTTGTTGGTGTAATCCGGACAATTTTGGATAAAGGTATGTGATGGTAATGCCTATGTTAAGTTCTTGATTATGGTTTTCCAACGTGTTAGTCTAATTTTATTTGATTTTGCTTTCAGAAGAGGAATGAAAAAGCTTTTTTAAAGTAGTATTTTTCTCCTCTAGTTTTGTAATTTGTAGTTATTATATTGTTGCTAAGATATTATGTGATTTGTGTTTCTTCTCTTGGCTTCATAAATGCTAAGCATACAATTGCTGATCTCCCAAGCCATGAGAACCAGCAGCATTTTTTTGTTTTTTTTTTGTTACGCAAAGATTTGAACTCTGAATTTCAGAATTTGGAGAAAAGAATTGTGACCTTATCTCCTTGGAGACGAACAAGCACCATTTGCACCACATTGTCCATACCTACACCTACCTAATCCAAAAGCCACAAATCAAACGTGAGTTCCTGATGCCAACCTAACTCGTCTCTATCTTCACTATTATTTTTATTTTTCTAAATAAAATCAAAAGAAAAAAGAGAAGGGAGATATCCCCCAATTGAAAAGACCAAGAAGGGGATGGGGTAATGAATTCTTAACCAAATATGAAAATGTTGTACATTGTCATGACAACGTAATAGCTGATTTTGCTTTTTAGAATTATCTTGTCCTGAATGCATAATGGCGCTCGGAAATAAAACATATAGATTAGAAATTGGTGGACCAAAATGGTGCATGCAAATTGACCCAGAATGATTATCAAGCCGGATGCCCAATTAGATGAGATGAACCCTGATAATTTTAAAATTTCGGGTTGAAATTTAATTAATAAATATTATTTATTTAAATACATTTGGAATGTTTGAAAAGTAAAATTTTATAATTCCATCTAATCTGTCTAATCTTGGGTCATTGTCCATTAGGCCGTGAGTCGTGTGCCCCATGGACCACGACTGTGATAAACCGTTCGTCTTAGTTTCCTTCGGCCATGGGCTTTGTGGCCGAATGATGAGCGGATATCAAGTATGTTCTGCTACAATTTTTTTTCACCGCTAATATCTAAGTTTTGACCCATTAATCCGATTTAAGTAATGTGAAATTTATTTTTAGAGAATTGATTTTTTCAAATCATTTTTTATTATTCTCAATGTTCGAATTTGAGATCTCTAATTAAGAGAGTAGAGTATCTGACTACTCAATACAAAAAAATTTAATATATTATGCTACATGTAGATTGTGGTTGTGGATGAGTACCATAGTAATGGTCGCCGGATGCATAGGGGAATTTTTTTCTTTTCTTATATAAGGTTTGAATTCCGGATCAAATTGAGAGAGGGGATTGTTCCCCGGGCTGTCCCCGGATTGTCGATGAGGACTCCTGCTTGTTGAGCAGTGTCAGGGATCTGTTTGATGTATTCTTTCTTTCCTCGTTCATTGTTTCGTTTGCCGAATTCAAAGTCCTTCATCAAGGCTTCAATCAGCTTCAGCTCGTTTTTCAGTGAATCAGGCTCTTCTGTCACTCGAAGTTGCAGATCAATTTCCAGAGCAGTTAGTCTGCTCAGATTGTCCAGGAGAAATGAAATCACTGTATCTGCCATGGCCCTCTCTCTTTCTCCGGTTAACATTTTAGCTTCTACAGTTCTGCACCGAGAACAAAATCCTTTACTTATTAAACAGGGTGACGTTATCATAGTTTTTTATCTGTGACATAGGGGAAATGGCGTTGAGAAGGAAAAAGAAAATCTAAAATTTTAATGAATTATTTATTTAATTATAATTTTATTTTTATATTATTTCTCTTAGAATTAATAATTATATATTTGATCATTTTATATTTTTATCATTAAAATAACTATTCTATTAATTTCATAAAATAATTGATATTTATATAAAAATTATTATATTTTTAATATTTACTATTTTTTTTTTGTATTTCTTACATGAAGCTTTTTATATATATCCGTTTGTATCTACAAATTAGGGTATAACATGCATTCCTAGGTGGCGTTACCCTTTTTGGTCCCTCTTTCATGTGTTCTCTTCTTTGTCTAAATAAACAGCCATTAAACGTTGAAGAATGCAAGTCGGGGTTTGTTTTCAAATCTGATTGAGATCATTATCCACTTGAATATTCAGATAGAATTCTTTTAATTAATTTAATGGCAATCGCAAATACAGAATATTAAAAGAAAGTTCAAACATTAAAAGTCACATTTTGCACATGGGCAATATTAGAAAAGATTTTAAATATCTAAATTCTAGACAAAAATTTAAAATCTCAATTTCAATAATTGTAATAAAGAAGTTTCAAATTCATATCCTCTGTAAATGAAAAACAAATCGACCGGGACGAGGTTGCCCTGAACAACGTTAAGTGAAGGATCTTCACTGCTAGGAAAACAATAACAAAAGAATATGAAGTGTGTAATTCACAAGAACAAGTAGGATGGCTTCAATTGGACAACTCACCTGAGAGCATCACCAATACGCACTTCTCCCACTAAACTGCTGCCCAGCTTTTTTAATGTTCAGTTCACTCTTCATTTTTTTTTTTTTTTTTTTTAAATCCCTCATGCTAAATCTGGTCCGCATGGCAGTGCTTCATAGCCATCGCGGTGGCTTACAATGTCTCTCTTAAGAGGGATGCACTTCAAAACAACTGCAGCTACCATGCATGTGGAGCCGATAAAAATACTCAGCAACCATAACTGCCAACTTAGCTGCACTGTGTTTGCAAAAGTTCCCAAGAGCTCGACTATGATGACTTGGAATACCACCACAGAGGCAGTAACAACCAACAATTTCCAGCTGTTGATCAAGCCATGGAACACATTTAGCCTATCCACCTCGCGGCAGTTTATTTCAGTGAAAATCTGAAACAAAAACCCCACCAAAAGAAATTAAATGGAGAATTGGGGTTGAGAAAGCTATTACACGAAGCAACACTTAAACCTACTTTACAATGACTAGCGTCCACAAAAGAGTTGTGTCATAATGATAAATAACCAACATACATGTCACACAAAAAATTCTTGCAAGGTCATAAAATTCTATCGATCCTTATGTGAGTCTGCTACCCCATATCATCCTTATTCGAATGACAATACACCCTCAACGATTCGCACTCTACACAAATTCTTGGGATCATTCTACAAATCTATCAGACTTCCCAGCACATGACCTCAGGTAGAATCCCACTTTTGATAAGCATTCACTATACAAGGTTTTGGAGTGGTCTGTGAAGAGTTGAGAATCCCAAGTACAATGAAGTTGGATATTTCCCACCATCTCTTACTCTAGATGTCCTTCAAGTGCATTTCCACCTTGGAGGAGTTCAATCATCACTTCAACAGAGTCTATTATGTAGCATCCTGCCTCAAGCGTGGTAGTACACTAAATTTTCCCGTTCTTCCACTAGAATAGGGACAAATTATTCAATGTTTAAACTTGTTCATAACCAACTTTCCAGACAGAAACAATTCCTTCAAGTGATACAACCTGCAACCAGGCTGTTCATGTTCAGTATGAAACCAAGAGTTTAACGAGCACAACCAAGGATGGCATTAATTATAGGCCCAACTGAATCTAGCAGTATCTCATAGACTTATCCTCTTTACTACTCCATTCATCCCAAGCATCAAGCTAAGCTTGGTTCTTCCAAATAATCAAGCACCAGTAACCACCTGTTGAACCACAGTTGTGAACTTTCTCACAACGCAAGCTCTAAAATTTTAAAAATTTTCTCAATATTTGTAACCATCATTTGCCCTATTAAAAGCCACGAAATTTCACTGAGCATGGCAGTCCAACATCACTTAGCAAGATATTAAAATCAGAAGATTTTCTCCCTATCCAATCGTAGATAAATGCCAACACCATAAACAAAATTAGAACAAAATGTATTACCTCAAAAAATATTAAAGTGTTGAATATAAAAGTATTCAAGATGTCATCAGCATCAGAGCCACTTAGCCCAAGGACCTGCTTCCCATCAAAATTGAAAAACACAAGCACGGCCAGTTGATAAATGCCCTGACCAAAGATATTTCTCCACATGGACTTGGTTATGAAACCTTCAGCCTGCCTAACAGGAGGCTTCTTCATCGGTTCATCACCAGGAGGTTCTGTAGCCAGTGCCAGGGCACCAAGGCTGTCCACAATCAAATTGACCCAGAGCAACTGCACAACCGTAAGGGGAACAGATCCTGAACGTTATTCGAATTATTTCTATCAGTGGATTGTGATAGTTATGTTGACACTGCTGAAATGTGGTGAGAAATTAATACATATTATGCATAAGGCATAATTACCTGGAAAGAAAAATAAAAAGGAGGAAATGAAGGCTCGTGGCTAAACTCACCAGAAATGCATGCAGAGACAAAACTGAACATGACAGTGACTATGCTCACCGTCAGCTGGTATTGCACAAACTTCTGAATGTTTATGTAAACAGCACGCCCCCATTTAACTAGGTTGACAATAGTGTTAAAATTGTCATCCAAAATAATGGCATCTGCATTTTCTCTTGCAACCTATATAAATAGTGAAGAGGATGATCTCGAGGGATACCAAGTCAGAGACAAGATTATATGAATGGCTCATCAAAAGTGGAGTTAAGCCAATACCATAAGAAGTCTACTGAAAGTAATTTTGTAAGTACCTGGATGTGAATTATTCAAGCATAACATCACTAGGACTCTCAAAAAAGGAAACTAAACTAACCTATCTCCAGAATGCATTTCATGATCCCATATTTCATGTGACATTTTTATATGGCATTATTGTGATTGGAGAAATAGTAGACAAATGCTAAACATCTCTGCTTTCTTTATGTGCTAATATTTGGTCTTAAATGAGAATAGAAAAGCTGAATGACAAGAATAATATTGGTATTTCAATCCTGATTTGACAGCCCGGCAATTTCTAATGTACTTCATACTTTATTTGGCAGGAAACCTATGACCATGCAACTTCCTCTGAACTTTAATTTTGCTTTATTTTGGCCTTCAAGCCTGATTTAATATTCAGTTTAGCCCTTCATCTAAACGTAACAGGATAGAGATGCACCAGATAAGCGTAGGCCACCTATGCCTGACAGCCACATATATACAAGGGCTGAATAATGTGAATGTAAAGTAAGGTTTTGAAGGCCAAAACGAACATTTGAAATTTTGAGGGTCAAATTTTATCTTGGCCCTTAGTTTATTTTTTTCTTTTTTTTTTGGGGGGGGGGGAAGTGCAGTTGACATTAGATTATTTCATTCCTAGAAATATGCACAAAAACTTCCATAAAGTTCAGAAACAGGCACAACTCCAGCTACACAAGGAACAAGTACAAAATTTGTTAATTATAAATTTATACAAATTTCCAGTTGGAGTCCTTTAATAGTGCTTTTCCAAAATTACACTACAGTGCAACTCAAGGCTTTGACTTTTGTTGAAAAATATGCTTGACATATTGATTCTGTGTAGCATATTGATGGTTTCCCTGAAATTATTCCAGGTGAGCCTGAGATCTTCAAATCAGAGGAAGGTAATGCATAGGTTGTTGTGTTGAGAAAGGCATCACATCTAATCTCAAATTTTGGTGGGACATTTCATTTTTATGAAAACAAAGGGATATTAAAAAGAGTAGAATCACGTATTTTAAAATTTATAAGATGCCATTGCCACAAATACCAAATTCTCCAAAACAGCAGTTTGCATTGGCAGCAGTGACAAGCGAGAGGAAGAGAATTCTGCAAGATGTCTGTAACTGATGACAAAGTAGCTGCTCTGAGCAGTCGGGGGTGGCAAGGACAGGGATAAAGGCTCCTTTGGTACCAAAAGCTGGGGGACATTAATGATAAGGAGCAATGGATGAAACAGTATCACGAGGAAATGATAAATTCCAGGGAAAACATAATAAAGAAGACTAGAAGAGGATAAAGAAGTGGTCCTAAGAGAGGAAAAATGGAGGGATGCTTGAGAAGGAAGCAATAGGGGCAATTATAAGAGAGAGGGATTAAGGAAAGAGATGAAGCAGAAAGAACCCAAAATCTGAAGCTTAAGTAATACTCTGGGAGAGAGTTTAGCAAATAACAAAATATCCTATCCATTAAACATCAAACGGGAACAGTATTTTCTGTATATAAGCAAACATTCCAAATCATAAAGAAGCCTAGATACAATTCAAATAGGAGATATAAATCCACAAAGATCTCAATAGATTCTCGACACAAAGATAAATCTCTAGATGTCCAAAAGAATCCTAACATAAAAGAAATAAAGATAAAGAAATTCTCATTTTGTAAGTATTTTTGTGTTGTGTCACTCCTATATGCCACTCGAAGAAGAAGTATTAAACATCAATGACAAAATTTTACTGCAAGCCTTTTTAGTTGTTCAATTCAAATAGGAGATATAAATCTACAAAGATCTCAATAGATTCTCGACACAAAGATAAATCTCTAGATGTCCAAAAGAATCCCAACATAAAAGAAATAAAGATAAAGAAATTCTCATTTTTCTCGACATAAAGATAAATCTCTAGATGTCCAAAAGAATCCTAACATAAAAGAAATAAAGATAAAGAAATTCTCATTTTGTAAGTATTTTTGTGTTGTGTCACTCCTATATGCCACTCGAAGAAGAAGTATTAAACATCAATGACAAAATTTTACTGCAAGCCTTTTTAGTTGTTGCAAGCCAGAAAGTGTATCAGCAGTTTGAGTCGTGAGAGGGCCAAAGAAAAAATTTTAGATCTTTATAATCTTTTGGACAAATATGGTTAGAATTAATTGTCATAATTTTGAACTTACCCACTTATAAAAGCTTCTGCTTTATTTCCTATGCATAATAACTAAAAGAAGTCCCTGATTCTACAATATACAGAGGATTCATCATGGCAGGTACGGTCCTTTTCCTTTTAATCATTCCCATAGATACTAAAATTTTCATTCATCTTGAATGACACTACAGAAGGTTCCACACATGAAACATTATAATCATGAAATGGAAATAGTGTTAATGGCACGTGCCTAAAAGAATATATACACAAACCTCGGTTCCTGCTATGCCCATTGAAAGTCCAATGTCTGCCTTTTTAAGGGCAGGGGCATCATTGGTTCCATCTCCTGTGACAGCAACCTTTTCCCGAAATTCATCCCTTAAGCATGTCACTAATATGTGTTTGTCAACAGGGGTTGATCGAGCCAATACCTATATATAGAGTCTCACTTTTGAATGCTAGTCTCTACAACTCTAAGAATGTAGAAATATAAGATGATCAAACTGATCTGCACAAGGGATGTTGCACCTGAATTTTTGGCACCAAGACCTTCATCTCTGCAGGACTTTTTGAGCGAAATTCAGAACCTTCTATGGCCAGGCCATCATTTGTTAATATTCCACATTCTTGAGCAATGGCTTTGGCTGTATGTATGTTGTCACCTGTGACCATTCGCACGGTAATTCCAGCAGCTAAACAAGTCTGCACAGCACTCTTGACCCCAGGGCGTATGGGATCTTTGATTCCAATAACAGCAACTAAAGTATAACCATCACTGGGGATTTCTCCCTCAACTGTAGTGTTCTCAATATTCCTTAAGGCCAAACAGAGAGTTCTGAGAGCTCCACTGGAGAAATTATTTATGATAGCCATAACGGTATCTCTCCTTTCCTCTGTAAGAGGTAGAAATTCTCCATTGCTATCAATAATTTTGTCACACATCTCCAAGACAATCTCAGAAGCACCTTTACAGAATGCACGAAGTTCACCATCTGGATAAGCTACTAGAACTGACATTTTCTTCCTAAAAGAATTAAAAGGTTCAATCTTCAGTACCCTAAACTGTTGGCGTTGAGCATTAAAATTGCCTCCTAATAGCAAAGCAAATTCTAGTAGTGCTCTCTCCGTTGGAGTGCCCATTATAGTTTTCCCCCCACCTTTGCCTCTTACCACCTCAGCTTCTGTATTCTGAAATATAGACTGCAACAGAATGTCGAGAACTAACAAAGAAATAGTAGATCTAAAACTATCTGCAGTTCCCATACAGGAGATGACCTTGTCAGAGATCCACAACTTCTCTACGACCATGTTGTTCGTTGTTAATGTCCCAGTTTTATCTGTGCAAATGCATGTAACAGATCCCATTGTTTCACAAGCATAAAGATGCCTTACAAGAAGCCTATCATTGATCAACTTCTGCATTGCAAAAGCCAGGCTCAATGTCACAGCCAATGGTAGACCTTCTGGAATGGCAACTATGACTAAAGCCACTGCAACAGCAACATAGTTCAACAGCCCCAAGATGTCAGAAGAGGACCAATCAAGAAACTGGTTTTGAATTGCTTTTTCTACCAGAAGCCTAATAGTCAGAGCCAAAAATGTAAGAATAGAAATGAACAGTCCAATTTTTCCAATATAGGTAGCAACACCATTCAGCATCACTTGCAGTGGTGTCTCATCCTCTCCTATCAAATCCAATGTCTCCATCAATCTTCCCCATGAAGTCCTCACACCGACTGATCCTACCAACATCCTACCGGACCCATCCTGCACTTTCATTCCTGAGAGAAGAAAGGGACTCTCTGTGCTTATTTTAACCGGTTCTGATTCACCTGACAAACTTGACTCATCAACGAGCAAATTAGTACCTGATATAAGGATCCCATCAGCTGGAACTTGATCACCACTGTATAGATGAACAACATCACCAACCACAAGATCACGGACTAAAACCTTTTGCCTCTGTCCATCTCTGGAGACAAGAACATACTTTTTTTTCTTCTCCTGTTCCAAGTTCTGGAATTGCAGCAGTTGCTGATAATCACTGATTGCCGTGAACATGACCACCAAGAAAACAGTTAGTGTGATACTGATTCCATCGTATATACACTTAGGCCATCCTTCTGCAAATGCTCCTAAAACTACAGAAATTATTGCACAGACCAGAAGGATGATAAGAGTTGAGTCCTGCAATGCCTCCCAAGCAAATAACCAAAAACTTTTGCGAGGCTTCTCTTTCCAAATGTTCAGGCCATAAAATTTCTGCCTAACTGGTAGAAGCGGTTGTTCAATAGTACAGATTCCCTTGTCAAGAGAAACTGAAAGCCTTCTTGCAATCCCCTCAACCCCTTTAAATGCTTCTAAGTCACGGCGATTTTGTGCCTCAATCATCAAAGAAAGTTTATTAGCATCAATTTCAAATCCAGCTAGCCTGAACTCGTCTAATGTGCTGACGTCGTAACTTTCGAGAATACCAGCTGCAGAACAAGAAACATATGAAATAGAAATGCCAAATGATAGAACAGAAAGTGTGAAGGGCCAATTCCAGTTCAAAATGTGAAAAGTGCATGATCCAACCTTCTGATTACATAATACTCTGATTTCATTTCTTCTCTTGGCCTGTAATTTGTTCAAAGCTATATCATGATTGTAACTATATGCCAGTTCCTCACTTGAATGATTTGGGTTGATACACAAAATTCAGAGAAGTGTGTGAGGATGCTTTGAGAAAAATGGATTGGTGCACTACTTATGAAAATCTGGTATTCTGTTCTGAAAATGTCTGAAGAACGTTAACATTAGACATAACACCATACATCAATTCAGGATTAATATACAAAACACTCCGTACAATTAATGTTAACACCAATACCTAGAGGTAATACAAGTGAAGCATGTTTTTGTATCTTAATATAACACGGTCTGTTGTACAGATCTTTCAACAATTCTCATTTCAGATCATCACCAAATAGAAGCAAAATGCACAAGTACCTTTAGTAGAGCATGAAATAAGCTTGGCCAGGTTCAAAAGAGAAGCATAACATATTTTTTCTGGTACAAAGCTTTCATCAAGAAGCCTCTAGTAATAATCAAATTCTCATGTATTGGTTGCTCTTCATATATTCAATTTGAGTTATCATTCTGCCGAGAATGTATACATGGAATGTAGAACTGCGGCCTGCTAATAGGGTTCAGGAAACATTCAGAATTTTAAGATATCATGCTGATTGTGCAAGGTTTGGTTAATCTTCTGTGCTTACCCACACGATCACTCCACATGCCTTGCCTCGTAAGCTATTTAGGTTGGCTATGACAACATTTGTTTTTGTGATTACGAATATTTGTATTTTCTCAAATATCACACACAATGCATTGGATTTCAAGGAGGTTTTAACGAAGAAATGCTCAGAATAACAGAATTGACCAGAAGAATTTACAGTGTAATAGATTTGAGGTTCATCATACCGTCAATAAACTGCAAGGCTGCTCGTTGAACGTACAGAGCAATTCTGATCTTTTCCTGGCAGAAATGAAGTATTGACTTTAATGCGCACAATCATAACCAGATGCATGCAAATGACACATCTTTATAATGCATCTATGCACACATAAGCACAAAAGGTACAACTAAATAGCAAAAATTTCTATAAGTTGCTGGATGGAGTTGACTTTCTATACAACAAATTGAGCTTTAATCCAAAATTTTGGGATTGGTTGTTTGAGAGACCAATATAGAAAAGAGAAATGATAACAACAACAATAATTGAACTATTTTGGATTTTCTAACGCCACTTATTTTTATCTAAAATTATTTTTTCAACTAAACTCTTGACACTCATATCATTACGAATAACTTCATCTAGGTTTTCAGTGGTTTACTTTGATATTTCACTAAATTTACTACATTTAAGGTGTCACTCCTCCTAATAGGTGCATCTTTGAGTCTTCATTGCACATGTTCAAGCTACTTTAGACAATATTCTCTATGGATAGAAAGAATTTTATTATTGTTATTATTATTGCAAGAATTATCGTTGTTGTTGATGTTGTTGGTAGGAAATCATAGAAATAAAATTTCAGAACATAATGAAGACATAATCTATTAAAGATATGTCACTGGGGTCTTTATTCAACATAATTAACTCTGACATACCATTGTTCATGATGCTTATTCATACTTTCCTTCCCTCCCACTGAGTCTACTTATACGAAGGAAAATATACAGTGCACAAAGTATTAAACATATTTGCCCGGGGGGGAGATTCTGTTGAGGAAATACTATAGAGAACGTTGAGAGAGAAACAGGAGAATCAGAGAGAGAGAGAGAGAGAGAGAGAGAGAGAGAGAGAGAGAATCTGATGACCGCTAAAAGATGTGATCCATTTTCAAACTTTCGTAGTAAACTTCTTCAACAAGAAAAGTCAATTATATTTTCAAGATTTCAGGTGGGAGGACGTAAAATTGATATTGCGTTAGATCTTAAATGTCAACTGATGTCTTTACACATGTAGATTATCCACTCACTACCCTATTTTTACTCTAATATCTCGCATACATGTCTTTTTTCGTTCCTCGTTATCCGATTATTCAAATCTTAACAACTATCTCTGTCCCACAAAAAAACAACACTGAATTTCTAAGTCCTGCATTAAAACACAGATTAAGGACGCAAAAGTACACTTGATTTCGTTGATGATTGAAGAAAGAGAGAGAAACAGATACTTGGATTTTTCGCTTCTTCGCTTCGGCTTCGGCCCGTCGATTCAGATCAGTGACCATGCGAAACCTCCTACGACGATTCTTGACAACAGTGACAACAGATCTCCATCTCCTCAGGGCTTCGTCGGAAGATTCCTTTGGCCGAATCTCAAAATTCTTCAAGAAGTTCTCCATTTCTTTTTTCTCAGTCCAAAACTCCAAGCCCTAGCAGTGGCTTGACAACACCCACTCCATTGTCCCATAGTGTAAACCGCAGACTTCGACTGTATTATTTTATTTTTTCCACCTGTTGATTGCAATTCCAACGTGCAAAAGCCAAGGTTGACAATGTAATTTCATGTTAACGTTTTCCCGTAACTCGTGTTTTGGTTCTTTATTGACCACGCGATGACTCGGACAAGACAAGGTTATTTATAAAATAAAAAGAAATATTAAAAATAAAATAAATTAACAAAAAGAAAAGGTCGATATTAACGTAGGCTAAAATTATCTGAAATTGAGTATTTTGATACAAAAATTATTCAATAATTTCAGTTTCTTTTACACAAAAATTTAATTCTTACTGATAAATTTTATATTTTTTATATAGATGCAACAGATTTATGGTCCCATTTTAGAATTTTTTTCTTTAATAACATAAATAGATAAAATTAAAATTCAGAATTTTTTATTTTTGTGAACAATAAAAAATAAAACACAAATCTAAAATTTGTAACACAAATAAGATTTTTTAAATTATTTAGACAATTATTTAAAACAAAATCTGTGTATGCTGTGATTTAACACTTTTTAGGCATCATACTAATAATAATCGAGTCTTATAATGTCAACAAAAAAAAAAAAAAAAAAAAAAAACATTGTGTGACTTGGATTTGGCAAATTCGGCTGTAGGGCGGGTCAGCAGTTGGTGGGTGACCCGATTTGGCCCCAAACCATTTAACCAACAATAATTTGGCCCCACACCATTTTTTAATCTTAAGATTCCCCTTATTTTGATAGGATTTAATTAAAGGACCCCGCAAGTTTGATGAATTTCCAAATCGGAAAGAACAAATTGCTCCAAATTTTGAAGTAAGATGAATAAAGATGATCTCACTTTGAGGAAATTCTAATGCCTCTTCGAACGGGTGGGAGGGAAGGAAGGAAGAATTTCCAAAATGTTCTCCGTTGTACAGAAAATCAGAAAGATCCAACATTAGCCAAGATCCTCATGGACAAAAGCTATCATTTTTCCATTATCATTGCAAAAGCAAGGATGGTGGTTTAAATCTCAAAAAAGCCCAATAGCGCTTTAGCACTTTCCATTTTGGTTTCGCTTGGAGATCGGTGCCAAAGACCTTGCTTTGCCTTAACTTTCCAATTCTTCTGGAGCCGAGACGGGACACAAAAATCTTACCATGAACACCCTTCAAGCTCTCCAAATAAATTCTCTCTCTCTCTCCCTCTCCCTCTCCCTCTCCCTCTCCCTCTCAAGCTATAAGCTAAACAAGTGGAGCAGAGCCCGAGCATAACCAGAATCCCAACTACCCAACTCCACCCAAAATCTAGGCGGAAACTTAAAAGAAGCAAAATTCAACAAAATCTCATGCCATGCCCGGTCCACTAGAGAGTTGTTCGTAGCCATCATAGTGTTCTGGTCTGGATCTTTCAACAGGAATGCACTTCAACACAGCTCCTACAGGCAAGCTAATTGACCCTAGTAAGATACTTATCAACCATAGCTGCCCACTTATAGGTACAGTGCTAGCAAAAGTTCCCAGAAACTCCACTATAATAATTTGGAATACCACAGCTGACACCATGACACCTAAGAAAATCCAGCTGTCCAACATGCCACGGAATACATTTATCTTATCTATGTCACCGCTGTTTATTTCGTTAAACACCTGAAAAAAAAGAAGAAAGCAAAAGAAAATGAATCGTGAATCAGAAACAGTTTTGTCAATAATTTACTACATTTTCTAAGGATGCTGCGACTTATATGCAGCTAATCTCATCATTAATTATTTTGGAAATAAATAAAAGACCCTTGAGCCTAACTCTGACATGTATGCAGGGATTTCCATTCTTGATGGAGAGCTTAAGACTGGGACAAAGATATGAAAGATTGTTGGGTGATGTACAATGTAGGATCAATGTCCCCAGATGGATAGCCTAACGGTCGCAACCCTTCTCCCCTAATATGGTGATTTCGGGTTCAAATTTCAGTCTAACCAAAAAAAGCAATGTAGGATCAGTATTTGATCATCACTACCCTCCGATTCTTACTTTGATATTTAGATTCAAGTTGTATGCTGATTGCTGGCGGATATGCTGATTATTCCAAGTAAGTTTATTCTTATGTAGTTTTGTTTCCTCAACTCTTGCACCAAGGTGGGTGATTTCAACTTTCAAATCATATTATCTCATCTTGACCCAAAATCTGGTTTGATATTTCCCTTTCTTGCTTTGTAGTTCCTTCAGTTACCCTCGTGAAGTCTGTACCATTTTGGCTTGGACTGCTTAATTTCTACACCATGACTATTTTATAGGTAAATGATGCTGGACTAATCTTCTTTCCATCTTTCTTTTGAATGCTGTTGGTGTAATTTGGGCAATTTTGAATAAAGGTCTGCGATGGTGAATAAATGGCAGGAGGAAGGTTTGTCTTCTAAATTAGAGTTTTGGAGAATAATTGATGCAATGGGTCAGGGTACCTTCTACTGTTGTATTATGAATGCCTATGTTAGATTCTCAATAATGGTTTTTGAACGTGTCAGTCTAATTTTATTTGATTTTGCTTTCAGAAGAGGAGTGTAAATACTTTTTTTCTTTTTTTGGATAGAAAAGCGTAAAGATAAGTTCATTTTTTATTCAAGGGCAATGATGTCTTATTTTTAGTTGGAACTATTAGACTGACAGAAGCTAAGAGCTGGTAGGTTGGGGACCTTGCTTTTACTTCTCATTTTTATCCATTTTCATTGAAAATAATTTGTACTAATGTTTGATTTGTTTTTTTGTAGCTAGGCATCAGATTTAAGTATGGGATACTTCTTTCCATCTAAGAATATGCCTTTTTTCAAAAGAATTGCCACCTCTTTCCAGAAAAGGAGAAACAATTCTCTTTTGCTCGTCATTGATTGGATTTCATTTATTCATATGCTTTGTGTGTATGCTTGAAGTGTTTTCACCCACATCCTATCATGCATGTTTCCCTATTCCTAGGAATGACTTGAATGGTAAAATGTATGGTGCTCATATCATCTATTCGAGTTGGAGGAGGGAACCAAAGTTACCTGGACATCAGTTAAGATTTTTTTTTTTTTCCTTTTTGCTTCTCCCTCACTGAGCATTCTTGTTTAAGAAAATACCTCTTCAGTGATGCAATCCTTTTTCCTTAATTGGAGAACTTGCAACTTATGCTGCTATAGTGGATTGTGGAAGTATGCTAGAATGTACTAAGGCAGGATGTTTTTACACTTCCCCTTGCATTTGCATGACTTTCTCTTTCTTTTTCTTTTGCTCTCCAAGCATAATCTTAGGATTTTATTAGCCTTTTATTTTTTATTAGTAGAATGTTCTTTGTAGTTGGCTAGACACATTTTTGACTTCAATATCTCTTTGATTATTAGCCATCTCCTTGCGTTAACACCTGTCAAGCTTGAAAATCTTAAGTGATTATCAGCCAACTCCTTGTGTGGTCATGACTTGGCATAATTTTAATTTCAAATATTGACTGAGGAAAGTAATAGAAAAGCAACAATGACTATGGAGCCCTTAATACTCGTAATTCCAGCATTCTTGTGCACAGATCTGAGATTTGTTTGCAAGTGCTTTTCTTACTCCTTGTATATCCTTGATTGCAAGTTGACTTTGTTGAGTTGTCTAAAAAATTTCAGTACTGTGTTCCACATTCATTCATCTAGGCTTTGTTTTTGAGTTTGTTCTCTCTTTATTTGGTTTCCTGGGTACTGGATATATTAATCAATTTGTGCTCTTTTCTCAAGGCTGCTAGATACTAAGCTGTCAGTTGCTGGACCTCCAAACTACACATTCTTGTGTAGGTATGAAGAACTTTGGACTTATCGTAAGCTATTAAAAAGCTATTTGTAGTTATCATATTCATGCTCTCATATTGTTTAATTTGTGTTTCTTATTAAGGCTGCAGGATACTAAGCATTTAGTTTCTAGAACTCCTGAAGCACTCGCATGCTTGTGTAGCAATGAAAGAATTCCAACTTTTTTGCCACGTAAACTATTAAAGTAATATCTTTTTCCTCTAGTTTTGTAATTTGTAGTTGTCATATTATAGTTCTGAGATTATGTGATTTATGTTTCTTCTTATGGCTGGATAAATGCTTAGCTTACAATTGACCTCCCAAGCCATGAGAACCAGCATCATTTGCACCACATTGTCCCCACCTACACCTACCCAGTCCAATAGCCATTGATCAAACGTGAGTTCCTGATGCCAACCTAACTCTTGTTTCTAGATTCACTATTATTTTTATTTTTCTAAATAAAATCAAAAGAAAAAAGAGAAGGGAGATATACACCAACTGAAAAGACCAAGAAGGGGGGGAGGGAGGGGAATGAATTCTTACCCCAAATATGAAAATGTTGTATATTGTCATGACAATGTAACAGCTGATTTTAGTCTTTTAGAATTATTTTGACCTGAATGCATAATGGGGCTCAGAAATAAAACATATGGATTAGAAATTGGTGGTGGACCAAAATCATGCATGCATTATGTTGTATGTTACGTGAATGCTCACATGTAATTATTCCTTTTTTAAAAAAAAAATCAAGTTGGAGACATAATTAGGTTTTCTGTGTTTTCTCCCCATGTACTAGCCATAAAGGAGAGAGATTCCAATTTCTGTCGTGTGTTTTTGCTATTGCCTAATGCAAGAGAGATAAAAATGGGTATTCCTCTTGGGCAATAAAAATTATATTTATTAAGTCAATTATTGTTAATTATTATTTTATTATTATTATTATAGAATTTTTCATTATAAAGCCTTTCAATTATCTTGTTCCCTTCCTCATCAAGTCCGATGACATCGGCGTCGTCTACTAGTAGTCTTCTGCTTCCCCGGAGATCTTCATCAATGAGAAGCTCTCCCGATTGCGAGATACCCAAAGCATTTCTCTTCTCGTAGAGCTTTTTGAACCTGAGTCTTACAACTGCCATCTTGTCTGCAACTTCATGACGAGTAGTGAGCTGAGACACTGGACTTTTAAGTTTCCAAAGAAGCCTCCTACATAAGAACTCTGGCGCCAGATGTGTCGATGAGGTCTTCTGCTTGTTGAGCAGTGTCAGTGATCTGTTTGATGTATTCTTTCCTGAGTTCTTGAGTCAGCTTCAGCTCGTATTTCAGTGAATCATCCTCTTCTGTCACTCGAAGTTGCAGATCAATTTCCTGAGCAATTATTCTGGTCAGATTGTCCAGGAGAGATGGAATCACTGTATCTGCCAGGCTCCCTCTTTCTCTCCATTTAACGTTTTAGCTTTCTACAGTTCTGCTCGGAGAACAAAATCCTTCATTTATTGAACAGGGAAACATTGTCATAATATTTTATCCGTGAAGCAGGGGAAATGGCGTTGAGAAGGAAAAAGAAAATCTAAAATTTTTCAAAATATAATTAATTAATATTTACATAAAAACTTTAATATTTTTAAATTTACATATTTTTCATATTTAATAAATTATAATTTTTATACTTTGTGTTATTTATTTTATGATTAATAATTATATATTTGATCATTTTAGATTTTATTATATAATAGTTATTTTATTATTTTTTAAAATAAATTATATTTATATAAAAATTTTTATATTTTTTAATATTTATATGTTTATTCACATTTTGGTTTTTAGTATTTTTAGATAGTGCCGCTGTTTTTTTATTTTGTTTTGTATAGGGTAGGGTTTAGCCTGTCGTCCTTGATAGCGTCACTCTTTCTGGTAGCTCTTATGGCAAGTTTTTTGTTTTTATTTTTCTTATTATATAAAAATTTAAACATAAAATCTTCAAATTATAAAAGAGAATTATGATTACTAAATTATCCCCTATATCTCTTCCAGTAATATTGTTTTCTGTGTTTTTTTCTTTGTCTAAATAAATAGCCTCTACACGTTGAAAAATGTAATTCATAATTTATTTTTAAATCTGATTTAGATTATTATCTATCTCAATAGGATTCTTTTAACCAAATTAATGTCAATCGCAAAAATAGAAACTTAAAAGAAAGTTCTAACGTTAAAAAGTCACTTTTTGCCAAAATTATAAAAGTCTTTAAATATTTAAAAATTCTAGACAAAATTTAAAATCTCAATTTCAATAATTGTAACAAAGAAGTTTCTAATTTACAGGTGAGGTGAGAGTTATTACACATCCTCTGTAAATGAAAAATGACTCGACCAAGAAGGGGTTGCCCTGAACAACGTTAACAAAAGTATACAAGGATATTTACAATTAAGAAAACAATAACAAAAGAAGTTGTAACATCATTTTTGTTCTGAAAAAGATGCTTAAATTTTACTTTCATTTTAAAGCATCCAACCGACACAAGAAACAGACAGACTAGCAAAGTTTGATGAGCCATATGAACCCACAATTTGTTCAAAGAATATGAAGTGTAATTCACAAGAACAAGACGTAGATAGCTTCAATTGTACAACTCACCTGAGAGCACCACCAGTACGCACTTCTCCCTCTAAATTGCTGCCCAGCTTTTTTATGCTGTCTATTAATTAAAGAGTTCCCACGAATCTGGTCCGCATGGTAGTGCTTCTTAGCCATCGCAGTGGCTTACAATGTCTCTCTTAAGAGGGATGCACTTCAAAACAACTGCAGCTAGCATGCATGTGGAGCCGATAAAAATACTCAGCAACCATAACTGCCAACTTAGCTGCACTGTGTTTGCAAAAGTTCCCAAGAGCTCGACTATGATGACTTGGAATACCACCACAAAGGCAGTAACAACCAGCAATTTCCAGTTGTTGAACAAGCCGCGGAACACATTTACCCTATCCACATCGCGGCAGTTTATTTCAGTGAAAATCTGAAACAAAACCCCACCAAAATAAATTAAATTGGAGAATTGGGGTTGAGAAAGCTATTACACAAAACAACACTTAAACCTACTTTACAATGACTAACGTCTGCTAAAGAGTTGTGTCATAATGATAAATAACCAACATACATATCATACAAAAAATTCTTGCAAGGTCATAAAATTCTATCGATTCTTATGTGAGTCTGCTACCCCATATCATCCTTATTCGAATGACAATACATCCTCAATGATTCAAACTCTGTACAAATTCTTAGGCTGATTCTACAAATCAATCCTAGACTTCCCGGCACATGACCTAAGTAGAATCCCACTTTTGATAAGCATTCACAATACAAGGTTTTGGAGTGATCACGAGAGAATCCTAAGTAACATCAAGTTGGATATTTCCCACCATCTCTTATTCGTGTTCCAACTTGGAGGAGTTCAATCATCACTTCAAAGAGTCTATTAGGTAGCATCCTGTCTCAAGTGGTGCATTTAAAGGGACAACTAGGTGATTCCCTAGGGCAATTTTTTTTTGCTATTATACCAACCGGTATCCAGAGCCATACTCCGACTAATCCGGTTCGGGACTTGCAGTGGCCCATTTAAGGGGACTACCTCCCAACATAGTTTTTTACATGCCCAAGCCGCGAGTCGAACTCGAGAACTTGGTTAAGGGATTTAGCACCACATCCCACTAGACCAACTGTCCGTTGGTTCCCTCAGGCAATTTAGATCACCAGAATAACCGCATTTAGATCACCTTGTGTCTGCTCCTTGGAACTCTAATTGCTTGGTGGTACACTTAATTTCCCCTTTCTTCCACTAGAATAGGGACAAATTATTCATATTAGTCATTGATGGGGTACCTGTACAACAAGGCATCTATTTCTGCTTCTAAAATGTTGGACAGTCTACTTGCCAAATTATTTAGGAAGGTTGATGTCCTTGCCAACTATAAAGTGTACAGACCCCCAATAAATAGGTGACTATGAGGTTTTAGATTTATTATGACATGTTGCCTATGATGTAGACAATATTCTTCTCAATCAACGTTAATCTTTTGAGCAAAAATAAATAATAAATAAATAATAAAAGGGAAATTATCAAATTCTAAGCCAAGTCGGATGACCTTTTGTTACCAAATACCTTTTGGCCCACACATTAAATTTGAGCGTTTATGGCATCAACTGCCGTTCTCAACTGATACTGAGTGCTATAATTTAGGTTTAAACTTGTTAACTTTCCAAACAGAAACAATTCCTTTAAGTGATACGACCTGCAAGCAGGCTGTTCATGTTCAGTATGAAACCAAGAGTGTAACAAGCACAATGAAGGATGGCATTAACTATAGGCCAAACTGAATCTAGCAGTATCTCATAGGCTTATCCTCTTTATAACTCCATTCATCCCAAGCATCAAGCTAAGCTTGGTTCTTCCAAATCAAGCACTAGCACTCGAACCTTAATTGTGAACTTTCTCACAATATCTGTAACCATTATTTGCCCTGTTAAAAGCCACTAAATTTCACTGAGCATGGCAGTCCAACATCACTTAGCAAGATATTAAAATCAGGAGATTTTCTCCCCATTAAATAGCAGATAAATGCCAACACCATAAACAAAATTAGAACAAAATGTATTACCTCAAAAAATATTAACGTGTTGAATATAAAAGTATTCAAGATGTCATCAGCATCAGAGCCACTTAGCCCAAGGACCTGCTTCCCATCAAAATTGAAAAACATAAGCATGGCCAGTTGGTAAATGCCCTGACCAAAGATATTTCTCCACATGGACTTGGTTATGAAACCTTCAGCCTGCCTAACAGGAGGTTTCTTCATCAGTTGATCACTAGGAGGTTCTGTAGCCAGTGCCAGGGCACCAAGGCTGTCCACAATCAAATTGACCCAGAGCAACTGCACAACTGTAAGGGGAATAGATCCTGAAAGTTATTCGAATTATTTCTATCAGTGGATGGTGATAGTTATGTCGACACTGCTGCAATGTGGTGAGAAATTAATACATATTATGCGTAAGGCATAACCACCCGGAAAGAAAAATAAAAAGGAGGAAATGAAGGCTCATGGCTCAACTCACCAGAAATGCACGCAGAGACAAAACTGAACAAGACAGTGACTATGCTCACCGTCAGCTGGTATTGCACAAACTTCTGACTGTTTATGTAAACAGTACGCCCCCATTTAACTAAGTTGACAATAGTGTTATAATTGTCATCCAAAATAATGGCATCTGCATTTTCTCTTGCAACCTGTATTAGTAGTGAAAAGGATGATCACGAGGGACAGCAAATCAGAGACAAGATAATATGAATGGTTCATCGGAAGTGGAGTTATGCCAATACCATAAGAAAGTCTACTGAAAGTAATTTTGTAAGTACATAAATGTGTATTATTCAAGCATAACATCACTAGGAATCTCAAAAAAGGAAACTAAACTAACCCAACTTATCTCCAGAATGCATTTCATGATCTCATATTTCATGCGACATTTATGGCATTACTGTGATTGGAGAAATAGTTAGTAGACAGATGCTAAACAGCTTTGCTTTCTTTATGTGCTACTATTTGGTCTTATATGAGAATGTAAGAGGTGAATCACAAGAATAATATTGGTATTTCAATCCTGACTTGACAGCCATGCAATTTCGAATGTACTTCATACTTTATTTGGCAGGAAACCTTTGACCATGCAACTTCCCCTGAACTTTAATTTTGTTGGCCTTCAAGCCTGATTTAATATTCAGTTTAGGCCTTCATCTAAATGTAACAGGATAGAGATGCACCAAATCAGCATAAGCCACCTATATTTAACAGCCAGATATAAACAAAGAGCTAAATAAAGTGAGTGTAAAGTGAGGTTTTGAAGGCCAAAACGAACATTGAAATTTTGAGGGTCAAATTTTATTTTGGCCCCTCAGTTTGGGGGGAAAGGGTGCAGTTGACATTAGATTATTACATTCCTAGAAATATGAACAAAAACTTCCATAAAGTTCTGAAACTGGCACACCTCCAACAACACAAGGCACCGGTACAAAATTTGTTAATTATAAATGTATGAAAATTTCTAGTTGGAGTCCTTTAATAGTGCTTTTCCAAAATTACACTATAGTGCAACTCAAGGCCTTGACTTTTTGTTGTAAAATATGCTTGATATATTGATTCTGTGTGGCATTTTGATCATTTCCCTGAAATTATTCCAGGTGTACCTGAGATCTTCAAATCAACGGAAGGTAATGCATAGGTTGTAGTGTTGACAAAGGCATCACTTCTGATTTCTAATTTTGGTGAGAGATTTGATTGTTATTAAAATAAATGGATATTAAAAAGAGTAGAATCACTGATTTGAAAATTTATAAGATGCCATTGCCACAAATACCAAATTCTCCGAAACAGCAGTTTGCACTGGCATCAGCAACAAGTGAGATGAAGAGAATTCTGCAAGATGTCTGTAACCTATGACAAAGAAGCTGCTCAGAGCAGTGAGGGGTGGGAGGGACAGGGATGAAGGCTATACCAAAAGCTGGGGGACATTGAGGATAAGGAGCAATAGATGAAATAGTATCATGAGGGAATGATAAAAATCCAGGGAAAACATAGTAAAGAAAACTAGAAGAAGATAAAGAAGTGGCCCTAAGAGAGGAGAAATGATGGACGTTTGAGAAGGAAGTAATAGTGGCAATTATAAGAGAGAGGGATTAAGGAAAGAGATGAAGAGGAGAGAACCCAAAATCTGAAGCTTAAGTAATATTGGGGGAGAGAGTTTAGCAAATAGCAAAATATCCTATCCATTAAACGTCAAATGGGAACAGTATTTTCTGTTTATAAGCAAACATTTTAAATCATAAAGAAGCCAGAATACACTTCAAATAGGAGACAAATCTACGAAGATCTCAATAAATTCTCGACATAAAGATAAATCTCTAGATGTCGAAAAGAATACTAACATAAAAGAAATAAAGATAAAGAAATTCTCAGTTTCCAAGTATTTTTGTGTTGTGTCACCCCTATATGCCATTCAAAGAAAAATTATTAAACATCAATGACAAAATTTTACTGCAGGCCTTTTGAGTTGTTGCAAGCTGGCAAGTGTATTGGCAGTTTGAGTCGTGAGAGGGCCAAAGAAAAAATTTTAGATCTTTATAATCTTTGGACAAATATGGTTAGAATCAATTGTCATAATTTTAAACTTACCCACGTATAAAAACTTCTACCTTATTTCCTATGCATGATAACCAAAAGAAGTCACCGATTCTACAAAATGTAGAGGATTCATCCTGGCAGGTAGGGTCCTTTTCCTTTTAATGATTCCCATAGATACTAAAATTTTCATTCATCTTGAATGATACTATAGAAGGTTCCATACATCAAACACTATAATCATGAAATGGAAAGTGTTAATGGCACATGTGCCTAAAAGAATATATATACAAACCTCGGTTCCTGCTATGCCCATAGAAAGTCCAATATCTGCCTTTTTAAGGGCAGGGGCATCATTGGTTCCATCTCCAGTAACAGCTACTTTTTCCCGAAATTCATCCTTTAAGCATGTCACTAATGTGTGTTTGTCAACAGGGGTTGATCGAACCAATACCTATACATAGAGTTTCACTTTTGAATGTTAGTCTTTTTGCAACTCTAAGAATGTAGAAATATCAGATAATCAAACTGATCTGCGCAGGGATCTCGCACCTGAATTTTTTGCACTAAGACCTTCATCTCTGCAAGACTTTTTGAGCGAAATTCAGGTCCTTCTAAGGCCAGGCCATCATTTGTTAATATTCCACATTCTTTAGCAATGGCTTTGGCTGTAAGTATGTTGTCACCCGTGACCATTCGCACGGTAATTCCAGCAGCCAAACAAGTCCGCACAGCACTCTTGACCCCAGCGCGTATGGGATCCTTGATTCCAACAATAGCAACTAAGTATAATCATCACTGGGGATGTCTCCCTCAACTGTAGTGTTCTCAATCTTCCTGAATGCCAAACAGAGAGTTCTGAGAGCTTCCCTACAGAAATTATTTATGATAAACATAATGGTATCTCTCCTCTCCTCTGTAAGAGGTATAAATTCTCCATTGCTATCAATAAATTTGTCACACATCTCCAAGACAATCTCAGAAGCACCTTTACAGAATGCACAAAGTTCAAAATCTGGATAAGCTACTAGAACTGACATTTTCTTCCTCAAAGAATTAAAAGGTTCAATCTTCAGTACCCTAAACTGTCGGCGTTGAGCATTAAAATTGCCTCCTAAAAAGCAAACCAAATTCTAGTAGTGCTCTCTCTGTTGGAGTGCCCATTATAGTTTTCCCCCTTACCACCTCTGCTTCTGTGTTCTGAAATATAGACTGCAACAGAATGTCGAGAACTAACAAAGAAATAGTAGATCTAAAACTATCTGCAGTTCCCATACAGGAGATGACCTTGTCAAAGATCCACATCTTCTCTACCACCATATTGTTGGTTGTTAATGTCCCAGTTTTATCAGTGCAAATGCATGTGACAGATCCCATTGTTTCACAAGCATAAAGATGCCTTACAAGAAGCCTATCACTTAGCAACTTCTGCATTGCAAAAGCCAGGCTCAATGTCACTGCCAATGGTAGACCTTCTGGAATGGCAACTACGACTAAAGCCACTGCAACAGCAACGTAGTTCAACAGCTCCAAGACGTCAGAAGAGGACCATACAAGAAACTGGTTTTGAATTGCTTTTTCCACCAGAAACCTAATAGTCAGAACCAAAATTGTAAGAATAGAAATGAACAGTCCAATTTTTCCAATATAAGTAGCAACACCGTGCAGCATTACCTGCAGTGGTGTCTCGTCCTCTCCTCTCTGATCCAATGTCTCCATCAATCTTCCCCACGAAGTCCTCACACCGACTGATGTTACCAACATCGTACCGGACCCATCCTGTACATTCATTCCTGAGAGAAGAAAGGGACTCTCTGTGCTTATTTTAACCAGTTCTGATTCACCTGACAAACTTGACTTGTCAACCAGCAAATTAATACCTGATATAAGTATCCCATCAGCTGGAACTTGATCACCACAGTATAGATGAACAACATCACCAACCACAAGATCACGAACTAAAATCTTTTGCTTCTGTCCATCTCTGGAGACAAGAACATACTTCTTTTTCTTCTCTTGTTCCAAGTTCTGGAATTGCACCACTTGCTGATAATCACTGATTGCCGTGAACATGACCACCAAGAAAATGCTTAGTGTGATACTAATTCCATTGTATATACAATTAGGCCATCCTTCAGCAAATGCTCCTAAAACTACAGAAATTATTGCACAGACCAGAAGGATGATAAGAGTTGGGTCCTGCAATGCCTCCCAAGCAAATAACCAAAAACTTTTGGGCTTCTCTTTCCAAATGTTCAGGCCATATAATTTCTGCCTAACTGGTAGAAGCGATTGTTCAATAGTACTGATTCCCTTGTCAAGAGAGACTGAAAGCCTTCTTGCAATCCCCTCAACCCCTTTAAGTACTTCTAAGTCATGGCGATTTTCTGTCTCAAACATCAAAGAAAGTTTATCGGCAACAATTTCAAATCCAGCTAGCCTGAACTCGTCTGATGTGCTGACATCATAACTTTGGAGAATACCAGCTGCAGGAGTAAGAAACAAATGAAATAGAAATACCAAATGATAGAACAAAAAGTGTGAAGAGCTAATTCCAGTCCAAAATGTGTAAAACTGCATGATCCAACCTTCTGATTACTTAATACTCTGATTTCATTTCTTCACTTGGCTTGTAATTTGTTCAAAGCTATATCATGATTGTAACTATATGGCACTTCCTCACATGAATGATTTGGGTCGATACACAAAATTTCAGAGAAGTATCTGAGGATGCTTTCAGAAAAGTGGATCGGTGCACTACTTATGAAAATCTGGTAATTCTGTTCCGAAAATGTCTGAAGAACATTAACATTAGACATAACACTCTTTACATCAATTCTGGATTGATATACAAAAACACTCTATACAAATAACATTAGCACCAATGCCCAGTGGTAATACAAACGAAGCATGTTTTTGTATATTACTATAACACACTCTGTTGTACAGACATTTCAAAATTTCAATTCTTATTTCAGATCATCACCAAATAGAAACAAAATGCACTAATACCTTTAGTTGAGCATGAAATAAGCTTGGCCATGTTCAAAAGAGAAACATTTGTCAGCAAACAAAGCCTAAACATAAAGATACTCCATTAAATTAATATTTTTTTAAGGAAAAAAGCTTTCATCAAGGAGCCTTTAGTGATAATCAAATTCTCATGTATTGGTTGCTCTTCGTGTATTCAATTTTAGTTATCATTCTGCTGAGAACGTATACATGGAATGTAGAACTGTGACCTGCTAATAGGGTTCAGGAAACATTCAGAATTTTTAAGATATCATGCTGGCTGTGCAAGGTGTGGTTGATTTTTTGTGCTTTTCCCCACAATCACTCCATATGCCTTGCCTCGTAAGCTACTTAGGTTGGCTATGACAACATCTGTTTTGTGATTATAAACATTTGTATTTTCTCAAATATCACACACAATGCATTGGCTTTCAAGGAGGTTTTAACGGAAGAAGTGCTCACAATAACAGAATTGACAAGAAGAATATACAGTCTAATATATTTGAGGTTCATCATACCGTTAACAAACTGCAAGGCTGCTTGTCCAACTAGCACAGCAATTCTTTTCCCTGGCATAAATGAAGCATTGACTTTAATGCCCGCAATCACAACCAGATTCATGCAAATGACACATCCTTATAATGCATCCATAAGCACAAAGGGTACAACTAAATGGAAAAAAATTTTCTGTAAGTTGCTGGTTGGAGTTATAGAACTTTTTATACAACAAACTCAGTCTTAATCTCAAATTTTGGGGTCGACCGTTTGAGAGACTAATATAGGAAAGAAAAAATAATAATAATAATAATAATAACAACAACGATAATAATGATTTAACTGTATCGGATTTTTCTGCACTATTCATTTATATCTAAATCATGTCCTCAACTAATCTGTTGACACTCATTATAAATAACTTGCATTCAGATTTTTAGCAGTTTATCTCGACATTTTACTAAATTTCCTATATTCAAGGTCTCGCTTCTCCTAATAAGTGTATCTTTGGGTCTTCTTTGCACATATTCAAAGCATATTAGACAATACTCTCTAAGGATAGAAAGAATTTTATTATTGTTATTATTATTACAAGAATTGTTGTTGTTGTTGTTGTTGGTAGAAAAGCATAGAAAGAAAATTTCAGAACATAATGAAGACATAATCTATTAAAGATATGTCATTGGGGTCTTTATTCAACATAATTAACTCTGACATAAAAGAAGTAAGGAGGATACCATTGTTCATGATGCTTGTTCATACTTTCTTTCCCACTGAGTCTACTTATACAAAGGAAAAAATATATATACAAACATATATATAGTATTAGACATATTTGCCAGGGGAGAGAGAGTCTGTTGATGAAATACAATAGAGAAAGGTAGGGGGCAGAGCCAAAAAATTCTTCTAGGGGGTCATAAAGCAATAATTAATAAAAATTATAAAATAAAAATATATTAAAAATTGATATAATTCTAATTAAAATACAAAAAATATTAAACAAAATATATAATTTATGAAAATTGTACTCTACATTTTAGAGAAGACTGCTTTTTCAGTAGGAGAAAATTCATGATTTTCTTACGTTGTGTTATTGTTTGAATCATCGATAACCTTTTTCTTAAAAAAATGAATCAATTGTCTTTTCTCACATAACTAATTCTTCGTGTGTCTCTTTGAATATCTAAATGAGAAAATAAAGAAAATCAAAAGCACCACAAAGAAAAAAAAAGTCAAGAGAAAATTTTGAGTGAAAAAAAAGCAATGTATTTTTATTAAATGAAAAGAGTTAAATCCTAACTCTCGTATTTACTTAATATAACTTGATAGAATATTTAACATAATTAAATCATATAGACAAAACATTAATAGTCCAATATTGCACAGATAAAATAAAAATCATATCTAAAGTATAATAATAGAATTATAGAAAAAATATTAATTAAGTTATGAAACAACTAAATATTATACAATAGGTAAAGATTTTGCTAAAAATATATAGAGATAGTAAGAATATAATATACAATAGGTAAAAACTTTGATAAGAATGTCAGTCACTCACAACGTCAACATGAAAAAAAAAGGAAAAAACTGTATAAGAGTGTGTTGATTTAGATTTTCAAGGAACATCTCAAAAACATGCTCTTACCAGCTATTATTAGTTGCATCGTTATAACAACCAACTTTTTTTTCCTTTCTTGGGAGGACAATTGATGGATTGACACATAGAATAGAAGTATTATTCTTAGAATGGTAAAAAAAATAATAATATATTCTTTAAAATTTTGTATCATATATGTATTTTAAATTTTAGGGTATTCCGGTCAGCCCCACAAAACCGAATATAAAAATAATATTGTTTTACATTTTTAAAATATAAAAATTTATTGTTTTAGAAATTTGGAGGGATGACAACTGTTTTTGGAGAGCCATGCTTAAAAGTTAAAATTTTATTCCTAAGAAAAAATTTTCAAAAGTCTTGGGGGCCAAGAGTATATGTAGCTCCGCCCCAAGAAAGATAAGAGAGAAACAGGAGAATCAGAGAGAGAGAGAGAGAGAGAGATCTGATGACTGCCAAAAGATGGATCCATTTTCAAATTTTTTGTGGATGTTGGATTAGTATGCCCAAGAGGGGCATTATGGTAATTTGAGGGATAATGGGTAACTTTCATTATCGCATTTATCATCCCATTAAACATCATTAAGAAACTCCCTATTTGATTGAGAGACATGTCGTTCGGTTGATTTTGAAGATCTGCCTATTGATATACCCGGATCATTTTATTTTTTTTCAAAAATTATTATATGCTTCCATTGTGCGTGAATGAGTCACCAAAAATCCAACAGTGGCAAACTTTTTCAACAAAAAAAAGTCAATTATATTCTCTAGATTTTAGGTGGGAGGACCTGAAATTGATATTGCGTTAGATTTTAATTGTGAACTGATGTCTTTACACATGTAGATTATCCACACACTATCCTGTTTTTACTCTAATATCTCACATGCATGTCTCTTTTCGTTCCTCGTTATCCGATTATTCAAAATCTTACCAACTACTATCTCCGTCCCACGAAAAAAAAAAAAAGAAAACATTGAATTTCTAAGTCCTACATTAAAACACAGATTAAAGGACGTAAAAGTACACTTGATTTCGTTGATTATTGAAGAAAGAGAGAGAGAGAGATACCGGGTTTTTTCGCTTCTTCTCTTCGACTTCGGTCCGTCGATTACGATCAGCGACCAAGCGAAACCTCCTACGACGATTGTTGATAATAGTGACGGCAGATCTCCATCTCCTCCGGGCTTCATCGGAAGATTCCTTTGGCTGAATCCATTTCTTCTTTCTCAGCCCAAAACTCAAAGCCCTAGCAGTAGCAAGACAACACCCACTCCATTGTCCCGCAATGTAAAACCCAGATGTCGACTGTAGTATCTTATCTTTTTCTCCTGTAGATTGCATTTCCATCGTCAACGTTTTCCGGTAATTCGTGTTTTGGAAATTTCTATATTGACCGCACAGCGGAGCTTTGTTCGCTAATAACCTAAAAAAAAAATTAAATAACACCGTTCAAACAATATTTCTAAATCTAATACGTAGATATCGTGACTTAACTCACGTCATATATTATTCATTAAACAGTGTGTACTATTCAATGAACAGTATCATATCGTGACTTCAAGTCAGGATATATACAGTATCATGTCGTAACTTGAAATCACGACATGAGATCGTGATGCACAAAAATCACAATATATAAGTGTTAGATTTAGAAATATTTTTTAAACGGTGTTGTTTTAAAATTTTTTTAAAAAAAATAAAGTTATATCCATATAAAACTTTACACAACGACTCAGACAGTACAACGTAATTTATAAAATAAAAAGAAATATTAAAAACAAAATAAATAAATAAATAAATAAAAGAAAATATAGATTAACATCGGTATTAAGTATTTTGATATAAAAATTACCCGATATAATAAATTCAACCTTTTACACATAAATTTTTTCTTAAATTAAGGTAAATTAAGTCAAATTCAGATTTGATGTGACAAATTTATGACCCATATTTTATAATTTTTTTCTTAATAACATAAATAAATAAAATTTAAATTCAGAAGATCCCACTCGAATAATCACTTTTATTAATAATAAAAAATAGAACACAAATCTAAAATTTGTGTCATAAATAAAAAATTTTAAATTATTTAGATAATTATTTAAATCAAAATCTGTGTGTCTTGTAATTTGACACTTTTTTGTTATCATACTGATAATAATTAAGTCTTATAATGGGAGGAAAAAAGGTACATCGTGTGACTTGGATTTGGTATATTCGGCTATAGAGCGGGTAAGGACTTGGTGGGTGACCCGATAAGAGGTTATTAGGCTTTTTGTAAACAAAATTTTAAATTTAAATTTTAAAAATAAAAAATAAATAACGAAAGAGTTAACTCTTAAATTGAATTTTATAGTTTTATATCGAATTAATTTTATCGAATAACGGATTGATTAAAAAAATAAATAAAATGAAGAAAAATAGGCTTTTGGTTTTTTTATTTTTTATTTATATTTTAAGATTCCCCTGATAGGATTTAATCAAAGAACCCCGTAAGTTTGATGAATTTCCAAATCGGAAAGAACAAAATTCTCCAAAATTTGAAGGAAGTAAGATGTATAAAAATGATCTCACTTTGAGGAAATTCTAATGCCTCATCGAATGGGTGGGAGGGAAGGAAGAAAGAACAAAACCCAAGCTGAGATCAGCAGCAGTCTCCGATATCTGCTCTGCATATAACAATCCCAGCTTAGTTTAATTTCCAAAATGTTTTCCGTTGTACAGAACATCAGAAAGATCCAACATTAGCCGAGATCCTCAAGGACAAAACCAATCACTTTGCGTTATCATGGCAAAAACAAGGATGGTGGTTTAAACCTCAAAAAAGCCCAATAGCCCGGTAGCTCTTTCCATTTTGGTTCCCTCGGAGATCGATGCCAAAGACCTTTGCTTTGCCTTGCCTTGCCTTCGACTTTCCAAATCTTCTGGAGCCAAGACGGGACACAAAAATCTTACCATGAACACCCTTCAAGCTCTCCAATTAAATTCTCTCTCTCTCTCTCCCTCCCTCTCATAAGCTATAGGCTAAACAAGTGGAGCAGAGCCCGAGCATAACCAGGATTCCAACTACGCAACTCCACCAAAATCTAGGCGGAAACTTAAAAGAAGCAAAATTCAACTAAATCTCATGCCATGTCTGGTCCACTAGGGAGTTGTTCGTAGCCATCGTAGTGTTCTGGTCTGGATCTTTCAACAGGAATGCACTTCAACACAGCTCCTAAAGGCAAGCTAATTGACCCCAGTAAGATACTTATCAACCATAGCTGCCAACTTATAGGGACAGTGCTAGCAAAAGTTCCCAGATACTCCACTATAATAATTTGGAATACCACGGTTGACACCATGACACCTAAGAAAATCCAGCTGTCCAACATGCCACGGAATACATTTATCTTATCTATGTCACGGCTATTTATTTCGTTAAACACCTGAAAAAAAGAAAGAAAGCAAAAGAAAATGAATCGTGAATCAGAAACAGTTCTGTCAATAATTTACTACATTTTCTAAAGATGCTGCGACTTATATGAAGCTAATCTCATCATAAATTATTTTGGAAATAAATAAAAGACCCTTGAGCCTAACTCCATGTATGCAGGGATTTCCGATCTTGATGGAGAGCTTAAGATTGGGACAAAGATATGAAACATTGTAGGGTGATGTACAATGTAGGATCGATGTCCCCAAGGGGACAGCCTAGCGGTCATAACCCTCCTCCTCAAATCCGTTGATTCCGGATTCAAATTTCAGTGTAACAAAAAAAAAAAAAAAACAATGTACAATCAGTATTTGATCATCACTACCCTCTGATGAATGAAGATCGCATTGTGCAGTTACACTTTAATTTGGAATATGCCATACTTCATAGCCATGTTGCATCGACATTTTTTTAAATCAATCATGTTTTTGGTCATGTACGTAACATCTATTAACATAACACAATGTCACACTTTCTAACTCATAATTATGTGAAAATTTTTATAAACTTTTCATGTCAAAGTCACATGTCCATGTTATAGCTTAGTGAACTCAAGTATAACAACTGGACATGCTAATACGCTTTTTGTATGCTCCAAGATATTTTATTGTGCTATTTCCTTGGAATAGGAACATTTGATTATATTGTTAATCCTGAAGATCTAGCTTTTAATAGAATAATTCCTGCATGATTACATTAAAAAAAAAAGAATAGAAAAAACTCTGATGATTGTAACTTATGATTAACAGAATTAGTGTCAAAATATGCAAGGATCTTTGGTCCAAGGAAAACAAAAGGAAAAAAATTGTTCTTGGTTTCCTTTGCTAGGATCCAAGTTTAAAGGTAGTTGAAGGATAAAGAGGTAAAATAGCACTCTACCTTGCAGCGCACTATGTTGAATTGAATAGCAACTTGATATCCAAGTGAATCTTGGAGTTTTCTAAATCTGTACATTGTAATGCAAATGAAAATGCCTGGCAATCTTCCGATTTACCACTGACTTGGCAATCTCAACATTGCCATAAATACGAGGCTGTCAAAATTGTTGGATTAACACTGATTCTAGCTAAAATTCAGCACTAAGAACAGAGAATATAGACTGCTCTATTCTGGCCCTAACTTATTTAATAGGGGTGAGTAGTTGCTTAAGCCTAAGGAAATTAATTTCATTTGGAGCAAGCATAATAATATATCATAAATAAAAGTCAAAGCAAGTAAAAAAACCTGGCAAAATACAAACGTGTTGAATATTAAAGTATCCAAAACGTCGGTTGCATCAGAACCAACTAGTCCGATGAGTTTCTCTCCAGCAAAATCAAGAACCCCAAGGACAATCAGTTGATAAATGCTCTGCCCAATTATATTTCTCCACATGGCTTTAGTTATGAAGTCAGCACCCCTCCCAACAGGAGGCCTTTGCATCAGTCCATCATTTGGAGGTTCAGTAGCCAGTGCCAAGGCACCAAGAGTGTCCATAATCATATTCACCCAAAGCAACTGCACAGCCGTCAGGGGAGCATCTCCTGAAAGTTAATTGAAAAATCATAACTGTAATTGTTATATTTGTTATTCTATTATCATCCCAATAAGTGTTGCTTTAGCTGTTTTACTGTAACCATTAATTTCAACACATTACAAGATACAGTTGTGTTTTTCTAGTGTCATGACTATGCAAGGCATTTAACAAGGGGCTTATGGACCAATGCACCTGAAATGATTGCTGAAGCAAAATTGAGCACAAGGGCAACAACATTGACTGTCAACTGGAATTGCACAAACTTTTGAATGTTAATGTACACTGCACGCCCCCATTTAGCAAGAGTGACAATAGTGTTGAAGTTGTCATCCAATATGATAACATCAGCATTTTCTTTGGCAACCTGTACAAAATTCCTATGAAAACTTGTCCATTACAAGTGAAATGATCTAACAATTCACGGGTACTACTTCAGGACGTCAAAGAAATAGAAGATGCGTGAAAGTACAACAAATACATTTCAAAAAGTTAGACAGCACCCGGCAACCAACAGCAAGACATCGAAGAGATCAATTAAGGAATTTTGTGGTGCATTTATGGCAATTTTTTCATGCTACACTATGTTGAAAAGATGCTCCTCTTTACAAGGAATACCAATATGTGCATCACTTCATCTTTATATTTCCCTTTTTGGCAGCTACAACAACATTAAGATAAAGAGTACTACAAAGGAATTTCTAGCAGAAGGTTGCTGACAATCAAGACTATGTTATTGGCTTAATAGAATCCTGAACCGCCCTAGTTTCCAGTTCAAGCCATTATCATTCGGCATTCCTAGTTATTGTTGCCGGAAATCACCATGACAGATCTGTCAGGTGTATCACAGGGAACAAAATAGTGTCATGAACAGCTTAGGATATATGGTTTGTGTTACCATGAGATTTTGCTGCTGCTTTGCACAGACTGAAAGCATGCGTATTAGTGCACTCTTATTTTCTTCTTCATACAAAATTTGCAGAAGGATATTTATTTTTTTCCCCTTTTGTTGAAAGAAGTGAACTATCAATGTCCATTGCAACATATGCCAGGTTTTGCTCTCGTATTATAATTTCTATTCTTGCTTGAAACTAAATAATGAGTCATCCATATAGAAGTTGAGGCAAGTGGAAATATCAAATGAATGGCCATAGTCATGTAGGAAGCAGCGAAGATTATGATCTCAAGTGTGAAGTCTGACATGATAATTGGTGCTTCAACAATAATGCCACTGCATATGTTCTATGTCAAAATAACAAAGATGATAATACAACAACAAGGTATATTAATGGATACAGAAATTAAGCATACTCACAAGGTGACGTGGTAGCGAAAGAGAACTTTCAAGCTTAGCCAGTGTTTAAATAATGAGAAATGTGATGGTAGACAAACCTCAGTTCCAGCAATACCCATTGCTAGTCCAATGTCTGCCTCATGCAAAGCAGGAGCATCATTGGTCCCATCACCAGTCACGGCAACCACCTCTTCAAACTTACTTCTTAAATTGGTTACCAACTTGTGCTTGTCCAAAGGCAAGGATCGGGCCAACACCTATATTCACAACCATCTAATAGTTTCAGGAATGATGTATTATGGGGTAAAATGTTTATATGAAATATCAGCAATCAATGAACTATGAACCTGAATTCTGGGAATCTTCTCCTTGATCTCCGCTGATGACAAGTTACGGAATTCTGCTCCCTCTATTGCCAAGCCATCTACAGTAAGTATCCCACATTCTCTGGCAATGGCTTTAGCGGTGTTTATATTATCACCTGTCACCATACGCACCACAATTCCAGCCTCTTGACAAATTCGTACAGCTTCTTTGACCCCAGGACGAACTGGGTCCTTAATTCCAACAACTGCTATCAATGTATAGCCACTCTCAGGTATGCTCTCTTCATTGAAGGTATCATCGAAATCTTTGTATGCTAAGCAGAGAGTTCTCAGAGCATCACAAGCAAAATTATTTATGATAGCTGTAACATCACTGACCCCTTGTTCGGACAGATTATCAGGAATTCCGTTGTCATCAACAATCTTGTCACACTTGCTAAGAATTATTTCTGATGCACCTTTGCAAAAAGCTCGGTACCCATAATCTGGAAGAGCCACAAGCGCTGACATCATCTTCTTTACAGAATTAAAGGGCTCAACCTTGACTATCTTATACTTGCATCGTTGCTCATCAAAGTCGCCACCTAAAAGTAAGCCAAATTCAAGCAATGCAGATTCTGTAGGTGAGCCCAAAATTGTTTTCTTTCCATCTTTCTCCTTGACCACCTCAGAACCAGTATTTTGGAATATGGCCTGTAAAAGGATGCTTAAAAGTTTTTCAGGCATTTCCAATTTCACATCATCTGCATTCTTATTAACTAGTATCTCTTTTGCACCTCCACATGTCCATATCTTGGTTACTTCCATATGGTTTGTTGTTAGTGTCCCTGTTTTATCAGTGCAAATGCAACTTGCAGAACCCATAGTCTCACAAGCAGAGAGATGCCTCACAAGTGCCCTGTCCTTCATTAACTTTTTCATTGCAAAAGCCAGGCTGAGGGTCACAGCCAATGGGAGTCCCTCAGGAACTGCAACAACAATTATGGTTACCGCAATAACAAAATAGTCCAGAAGTGTTAATGCATCACTGGAGGACCAATCTGAGAATTCATTGGCAAGTGCCTTCTCAATTAGAAACCTTATTGTCAACACCAAAAATGTCAGCACAGCAAAACCCAGACCAATCTTACCGATAATTGTTGCTACACCATTTAGCTTCACCTGGAGTGGGGTTTCATCTTCTCCCCCTTCACTTAGTGTTTCCATCAACTTTCCCCATTCTGTCCTCATGCCAACTGCTGTCACCAACATTTTAGCTGATCCATCTTGCACTTTAGTCCCCGATAGAAGGAAGGGTTTCTGTTCATTTACACTAACTGGCTCACTTTCACCTGATAAACTTGATTCATCGATTACCAAGCTGTATCCCATTATAAAAATCCCATCAGCTGGAACTTGGTCTCCTATGGATAAATGAACAATATCTCCCACTACCAGGTCAAAAATGGATACCCTTTGTCTAAGTCCATCTCTTGTAACATCCACAATAACTTTTTTCTTCTCCCTATCAAGGTCTCTGAATTCCAGAGACTGCCTATAATCACTGATTGCGGTTACAGTGACAACCAAGAATATACTAAGTATGATGCCTAACCCATCATAAAGACCTGATGGCCAACCTTCTGTGGGAATTCCCACACCTATAGAAACAAGGGCACAAATCATGAGGATAATTAGGGTTAAGTCTTGCGATGCCTCCCATACAAAAATAAAAAAATTTTTGGAAGGCTTCTCCGTATACTGGTTAACACCATAGATACACTGCCTGCCGGATATGCTGCTGGAAGTGACTCCTTCACGGACTGAGACACAGAGTTTCCTAGCAATTCCTTCAACTCCTCCATGGAGTTTCAAGCCCTTGGAATCGTGGCCACGAACAATAGAAGCAAGTTCATCTGGGTGAATACCAAAACCTGCTTCTCGAGCCTCATCTGGGAGTTGATATTCTATTCGACCACCAGCTGAACCACAACAATGCACAACCGGTGAAGCATAAGGGAGCACTAGAGATTATCAATTATGCAGCAAGGAGCTACTGACTAAAAAAGGAAAAAGCATACCATCAATGAACTGCAGTGCCGCTTTTTGAACATAAAGGGCAACTCGTATTTTTTCCTACAAAATGAACACAAGTTTGATAAAGAACTCAAAAGACAAACTAGACCACCATCAACAGCCAAACAGACATTCTAACAGACATTCTACCCTCTTAAAGAGTGTATCTATGAGTGGGATCTTATTACTACCTTAAACTATTTTCAAGATAATGTAATCAAAGTATGGCGTACAATTACTGACGAAACATGTCACTCTTAAATTGACCACGTCAGGACAGTTTTCTTTTCTGACATGTAACAAAGTCTTGTTGAAAGAAAAAGCTAGCATACGGGGAAATGAAATGGCCACAAACAAAGGGGTTTAGAGAGAATGCTTACAAATTGGCACTAAAACAAACAACAACGCTGCTCAACCAATACATAACTCATTAGGGGCCCCGGAAACTCATTAGGGGCCCTGGATATGTAACTGCTCAAGATATCATCTTACCCCCTTCTATAGAAATTATTGATATTACACAGCAAATAGCTAGCCTAACAGAACCGATAAATTTATAGAGCGAATGGAATTAGATACCCCGGTAGTCCTAGCCGTAAACAATGGATACATGGCGTTGTGCGTATCGACCCGTACAGTGTTATAGCTAACGCATTAAGTATCCTACCTAGGGAGTACGTTCGCAAGAATGAAACTCAAAGGAATTGACAAGGGCCACACAAGCAATGGAGCATGTGGATTAAGTTTTAGGATTTTGTTGAATATGGCATACACATAAACAGACTAATTGTTCAAATTTTATAATATATTTCAGTTCTTATATAGTTAATACATGAAGTACATGACAGTTCGTGTGAACCTAGATTCATTTCCAGAGTTCTTGAAAAATGCTATAATATATAAACCTAGATTTGGAGATCGGCCACAGTCAACTGGATTTGGAAATGATAAAGAAACTTGACGTGATAAAAAGAGACTTAGATATGTTTTCTTAACCATCAAGTCTTGTGCTAGTATCAGACCAATTTGCTTATTGGATCAAGTTAGGCAGGTTCATGTTTGATCAATTATTTGAGTATGGAGGTATATGCGTTAACATTATCACATAAATAATACAAAAGATCACTTATCTACATAAGTTTGCTATAATCTAGATGATTGAAAGGAAAGAGAAGAGAGGGTCTTGTATTTTGGATACCAGTTTTTGGTCCAAAGCCTTGAACTTTTTGTGTAGTGGTCATTTTGTGGTCGATGTTGATGCAGATGCTGATGTTTTCAGATATTTTATTGCTTCTACTTAAAATTCCTGTTCCTCTACTTGCTTATTTCAAATATATTACGAAACCCCATAATCAAAATCACTGGCTTTGCCCCAGTAAGTACAAATATATATAGATAAACAGCTACATACCAAACCCTACGAGTTATCACTAACCTACAAGGTTCACTGTCACAAAAAAATTCGATCAGCTCAATTCGGCAGAACATGGAGAGGACTGAAAACCACTATTAGGAAAAGATGCCTTCGACAAACTTTCTTGTGAAGTCCAACCAGGAATTTATACATACCAAAAAAGAAACATCACAATGTTAGGACCTACTAAAAACAAAATTGAGTTCAAACTTAACATGAAATGTATTAGCATGACTAGATTCTGGGCTTGTGTTTCTGGTACAATCTCTACCATTCTACCCCTTTTACGGTCCCAGTTCTGATCACAGCTAATAAATTTTCAAATTTGGCGCCAGTTCTCAAAAGGATCAATACCAAATTTGCACTTTTCTTTGTCTCCATCCACTTGCGCAATTAATTTGTTTAGTGGTTAGGTGGTGACTTTGCGGCTCGGTGGAAGAGCAATGTCGATAAACAATCTAATTGTGGGCCTACAACAACAACACAATTTCAGGGTGGGGTATAGAACCCATTATTCTATCCCTTATTGCAAATGAGACGGGTTAAGCATAGACAAGATCAATTCGTACGGTAATCTACTAGGCTTTCTTATCCATACGTTCATTGGTATACCCTTCAACGAAACATCCAGGAAGCTTCCTTGTTTACCATTATTGCAGAGGTTATCCAGAGTTGCTTGTAATATACACGTTGACTTCAAATGGATTGTCGTGACTGACATGCTAGTATGATTGTCGTGACTGACAAGCTAGTATGGGCCATGACAAGTGGACAGAATAGATCTAGACTCTACAAATGGTAGATATTTTACACTCAGTACTATGCTGAAGGGTCCACTGATAAAGTAAAATTCATTTGTGAGCCAAGTAAACCCCCAGTCATATCCCATACCTGGGGTTTTAGCCAAATCGCAGTAGGCATTTTCATATCTTTAAAAATCAAAAAGGTTTGCTCAAAGAAGAAAGTTCAATTTAGAAATAGAAACTCAGAACCAGAAAGGTGACCCGAATAAAAAGTTTCATAATATAGATGAAAAGATTATTAAAAAAAACGAAAAAATAAATTTTATATGAGAATCAATAAATTAATTTTAAAATATATATTGATTGATTTAAAATTATTTAAATTTAAAAAATTATATTTTTTAAAGATATAAATTATTATATAAAATCTAATCCTTTTGAATTATTTCGTTTGCAGAGGACTACTCCAAAAGGGTTTATTTGGTAGGCCAATAAAACTTTGATTTGGTCTTAAGAAGATACTTCTTTACTATTTTGTTTTTCCACTTTTTAACATATATTATGAATATATATTATTATAATTCAAAAACATTTAAGTATCTCAAATTGTACTTCAATATATGCTTTTGCCGGCAAACAATGTTGCCGACAGGCCAAGTGGATAAGGAATAATTTCTTTGTTATCAGCAAAGAAAAAAGAAAGAACAAAAAGTAAAACAATAATTCAATTCTTGTACACTGATGCTAAATCTACTAGAAGAAGATTTTTTTTTTTTTTTTTTTTGGGTTTCACTAATAAAATATTATGAAGCCTATAAAAAGTGATGCCAAATAAACAACTTCAACAGGGCTCCATAATTTTGACAATAAACATGTAAATTAAAATATTTTACCAAAACCCTTTAAATAAAAGGGAAAAAAAAACCTTTTGCACACACTAAGGATCACCATGCATCAAAATTCATTTGCAGGAAGAATACCGAGGATAGGTAGGATGCGGTTTGAATCACAAGGAAATGCTGTGCCAGATACCCAACTGTCCCAAATGAGTGGACGTGTGCCAAGGGAATTGGTAGGTCACCCGACAAAAACCGGAAAATGTCATTGCGGTGGGACGCCTTTAAATAAAGGCTCTTTCAATTGTGAAAATTTTCTAGCAATAGTCTCTACCCTTTTTAAAGGGCATCACTGATTTAATTAGATTTAAGAGATCATAAATACATGTCCTTTGTCCATCAACTTTTCCATATGACCTATGAGTGAGAACTATAAAAATCATCTTAGGGAAACGGTCTAAGAAAAGCTTGATACAAACAATAACAAATTCGATCGTACAAGTCTCTTAATAGTGAAATCCTTCTCCCCCTATTTGTAACATATGCTCTAAATGAACCCAAGAATATGTAATTGTGAATTATCCATAGCCCTGTTCATGATCTTGACCTTTCAAATTTCACTCACGTGTCCAACTCCTATTGCCTAAATAACTCATAAAACAAGGTTGAAAATAGAGCCGGTCCATCGGATCCCCCCCCTGTCACCCAGTTGAAGTCCAAACGCGTCTTTGATTAACATAATTCTCCCAACGCGCAACCCTTACCTCAGCTTTGACTCTCTCTCTCTCTCTCTCTCTTCTCTAGTTCTTCAATTTCTAATGTTGGTTTCAACATACAATCAGATAGCGAAGCATTTCAAATTTTCATTTCAATTCCTACTTTACGAGTTTTTAATCCTTTTTTTTTTTTCCATTTTTACTAAATGGTTTTAAGGTCCAAAACCATTTAATAAATATATCTAAACGGCAACATGTTTTGAGCGTACTTAAATATGCGTAATTCATAAGCTACAGAAAAAGTAAAAAAAAAAAAAAATCAAATTCGATATGATATTAATTATGAAAAAAACGTTACATAAATAGATATACGTGTACACCATCATCGATAAAATTATGCATATTTTATTTTATTTTTATTATTTTAATAGATAAAACAGTACTCTCTGCTAAAGAGATTAAAAAAAAAAGCCTAAAAGGGGGAAAAAAATTCTTTCCGCTGTAAGAACCTTATAGCTGGTAATTTTTTTCCCATTTTGGAGGGAGAGAGAAAGAATTTCTGTGCGAAATTTGTTGCGAGAAAAGTGAAAAGTGTCTATTAGAGAGAATTTGGAAGGAACGTTGATGACCACAAACCCTAAAGAAAAGATGGAAAAAGTTGAAAAAAGCTTTCAACAACTGATGGAAACAGAGAAGAGAGTGAAGAAGAACCTGAATTTCGCGCCTCTTTACTTCGTCTTGATTGCGCTTATCGAGATCAGCGACCATGCGAAAACGTCTTCGACGGTTCTTCACAATTGTCACTGCCGATCTCCATCTCCCCAGAGACTCTGTCGACGAGTTCTTCGACGGCACTTCAAACTTGTCCTTCAAATACCTCTCCATTTTTTGTCACACTTTCCAAAACTCTTCTTTTCTCTCTCCTCTCACGGCACTCGGCACTCGACACTCGACACTGAAGATGTGAAATGAAGTAGTGGGAGAGAGAGAGATCGACCCGAGCGAACCGCAGTAAGTGGAGAGGACTAAAGGGTGTAATGCCAACAAGAGTCCATTTCTGTAAGTTAATGAATCATAGAAAGCCACGTAATCAAGTTGTTATTTCTATCAACTGTGGTTGGTGCGCTACGTAATTTGAAATGCAAGCTTCCAATCTGGATGTAACTTGATATGCACGTCATCCCGAGATTGACAAAGATTTATTTATTCATGTTCATAGTGAATAATTTTTTTTGATAGAAAATTTATAAATCTAAAATTATATAATAAATTATTTTTTCATATAACTATTAAATAAATTAGAACTATTTAAACTTACTTTCTTAAAAAAATTATTAATACTCTAATTATTAAATGATGGCTACTTATATATATCAAGTAAATTCAATATAATCAATTAAATATAATTCAATTTATATCATTTTTTTAAAAATTTCAAATTTAATCTCTTATATTAAAAAGAAATAAATTTAATAAACAAACCGCGATAAGAAGTCGATACCAAATACATATATGACAATATTTAATACAAAATTTTATTTTAACATTCTAAATATGATGGTACGGATATGGAATAGCAAACAAAAGGTATATATTTTAATATTACAATAACAATAACAATCACTTGAAGTTTAATTCTATATTTTTATAATCCGTAATTTGATAGGTGAATACAAAAGAGATAAAAATATATATATAATTAATATTTAAAATAAAAATAGAGAAAAAAAAAAACCAATATACCGCTACGGTGGTACGACTATGGAATAGCAAACAAATAGTATTGCCGGGTGGTGAGGCCATTGCAGCGGCGGTGGCCGCACAAAGGGGCATATTTTCCACCCTCTTCTCTAGGAAGATGCTCCTTCCTGGAGTGTGAATTTTGGATCACCAACATCAACATCAGATTTTAATTACACTAAGCTTGCGCACAATAAAAGTTTTCTATTGGATCGCCCAAAATCACACAGAGTCAAACTTTGGCGGCTTACAAATCTTGTCCTTGATCTCTCTCACCTTTTTTGATGTGGGGGAAGTTAATGGTGGGCCTTTTATGTGAAAATTACTCTCTCCACGGCTCCCATTCCCTCTAAGTTGTAGTTTTTGAAGGTTAAATTTTTTATCGGTATTTGTTGATGTAAGTGGGTGTATATTTTCATTCCTTAACTAGATTAGACATTCGATTCTCTTTAGATATGAAAAAAATAATGTTAGGAGATCTATCCCGATCAGGTCCTATAACGATCGATCCAGATTAATCAGAATAAAGTTCTAGATATTGGATCGTGACCAAGTCAAGGCAAAAAAAAAATTTTTATTCAATTTAAGTGGGTTTTCATATGATAAAAGATTAATTATATTTTTTCAACTTTACCCATACGAATAAATTTTTCAAACTTAATTTTTTATGACATTAAGTGGGAGTGAATTAATACCCAAATAAATTTACAGTTTAAATCATGACAAAATTTGATAAAAGGGTATGTTGCTTTGAGTAAAGAAGGGACGTTCTTCTTAAAATATTCGGATAATCATGAATGTCCATTAATGTTAGCAAGTGAAGTGCGAAGTTACAAGCAAATTTTGTCGTGGCTTTTGAATCTTTTCAGCTCTATGTTTCTCAGAAAAAATGATTATGTTGTCAGATCCAACAGGAATCTAAGCCTTAAGAAATTTGAATTCTAGTTTCAACAACTAGCCCCCAACAAACACACACGCACGACTTGTCTTTTTCCTTTTTCTTTTTACCGTTGTTTCATTTGGCGTTGCCTGCCATGATTTGATTTGGCATTGTCAATTGGGTGATGCATGGGTAATAGAAATCTCAACCCCAGCCTTTGCTAATCAAGATTTACCTCTTTCTTCCTTCCACAACCAAAGCTTTTCACATGTGGTACCCAGAATTGACAACCAAGACTTAATTTTTTTTTTAGTAAAATGCGATTTCTCCGATTGGTTTAAATTTTTTAAAAAAGATAATAGTTATATAAAATATAAAATATAAAATAATATCAAAATAAAAAATTCTGAATTTAAATCATATCATGCTCATTTTTTTACTCTATTTAAAAATTTCATATAATTAGATAAAAATACCTAACATATAAAAGAAAATATTAAAAGACCAGAAAAAATAATGATAATAATAACACCTCTTTTCAAAGATGGTATTAATAGTAGATAAAAAATTAATAATACTCTTTACTAACTTAAACTTTTGAAAAATAATAATAATAATATAATATATAAAATAAGTTGTTCTCCAAGCTTACTTAGGAAAAACTTGTTATGCATTTAAACACTTCTTCCATTTTTACCACGAAGGTATAGTAATCTAATGCCAAAATCTTATTCACAAAGCTTGTTTGGTCAGATTTTGTTTATTCATCAAAAGGAAAATAGTTTTGTAGATGTTCTGGTTAGACTGGAGTTGTCGATTTTTAAGAGATTTTATAAGTTTCTTTTTTACTTTTAATGAGTTGCAGTATCTGTTAAAACGTAATACCAGAGGTATGATTACTTTTAAAAGTTGAAGTGTTCTTTCCCGTTTTGTTATCATCTCATGGGAGGTGGAAAACGAATCGACATCTTGATGCGATACAACCTTTCTTATTTTAATTGGAAAAGAATGATAAAGTTCATCCGAAAATCTAATGGAATGAACAATTATGATATTCCATGCATTTTCAATGTAAAGGGGCCTGCAAGAGTAAATTCATGTACCGCATATCTGGGGGTTAAATCAACGAAAAGTAATCCTTTTACTGAAAATCATTGAGGTCTTATGAACAGAAGCATTAAACAAAATTCTGACAATTTTTTTTTTTTTGTGGTTAAAAAGTAATTTAATATGATTTATTAACATTAAACAATCGGAATAGGAGGGAGTCTTTTTATCTAGAACGAGGAAAATCTTCCATTCATAGAGATTAATCTTGCTAATGGTAATTAGAGGGCTACAGCTTAATCCAGTTCTCTTTCTCTTCCATGGCAGGACTGTGCAGTGCAGACATGTCAGATCACATTATCTTATCACGACTCCAATCACCATTCAGTTGTCAGTCCTCGGGCCCCCCTTGTGGAATGTAACCATCCACAGAGTTTTCTTAGTAGAGATAAATATCCTTCGCAACTCTCAAAATTTTAAATGCAAATTTAGTTAAAAGATAATATTTATAAAAACGTACTCCGCTATTTATAAATATATTAAATTTAATTTTTTGTATAGAGAAAATTACTATCTTCTTTTTTTATGGATATAAATATAATACTGTAAATAATTTATAAATATGTGTAACATGATTTAATCTTCTTATTACATTTATCCAACCCATGTCAAATCTACTTTTTTAAACTTCCACATACACATCCCAATAATGGAAAAATTCAATGAAAGGAAATGGGCCAGATGGCGGTAAAGATGCCAATCAAAAAATTTCAGAAGCCATTCTGAAGTAGGTTTATCCCTTTTGGTCAACAAATTATGCACAAAATATGCATGAGTATGCCGACAATAAACATTACCAAGAGGCCTGCTCTGTAACACTTGCAACATTATCTTCACTTCCGAGGAGGCTATCCTCTTGAAAGAAAGAATAAGACTTGCTCTAGAGCCCTTCTGGCACAACCTCATCTTTTGGTTGTCGACAAAACAAACCCATCCCTAAGGACTGACCGGTCATTGCATTTGATCAGCAATAGAAAAGACATGGCCTCCACGAATAATAACATCAACTTTATGCCCTCGAATGAATTACAACACCAACTTTCTTCACAAAAAGCAAATGAGAAGGCCATGTTGGTCAAATGTCAGAAACACCCGTGGTTGCACTTGCTGCTTCCTGAATGTTCTCTCCATCTGTAACCACAGCATATATTTTTTGCAACCAGTTCACATACTGGTCTTGCTCCTTCTTATGTAGGTGAGCAAGGAGGAAGTTGGTAAGGTATTCTCCAACTCCTTTGGCTGAGAGATATTCCTTCAGAGCATCTTGCAAACTAGGATCCAGATCGCTGCCAGCAAAACATTACACAGTATATGAATATTGAGAATTGCATTCATCTAGCGGAGAGGGAAGAAAGAGAGAGATGAACAAGAATCAACCACCTGATGTGGATAAGCTAAGAGGAAAAAAAAAGTAACTGCAAATAGATATTGCCAAAAATAAAACATACTTGGGCTCGTTTTCACCTGAAGTATTAGTATGTAAATGGTTTTGTTAGAGAAAAAGGTAGATCAACTGAAGGGGTTAAGTTTTTGTTGTACCAATAATCCATCTAATATTAAAAGTAATTTTTGAATATATGGGACACCAGCTACATCAGAGCTCTTTTCAGTCTCTTAATAGTGGTATATTGTGATTAAACACTCAAATACAAAGAGACAATGATGTGCATAGTTCAAAACTCTAAACTTTAACAACACCCTTTGGTGAAAGCTTACAAACTTTTTCAAGAACATTTTGTCCAATGCCCAGTGGCATTCCCTGTTTTATTTTTAGCCTCTCTTGTTCATGCATTGTGCTTCTCCAAGGGCATCTTTTTCTCATCTGCGCAAAATCGTGCCATTCTTTTGTCCCACCAAGTTTCAAGCATCAAATATGCAAAGGCATTGACAATTCTTTTTTCCATGTTGACATCCATATTTTGGCTAGTCATCAGGACCTTAGTTAGATTGACAAACTATATGAGACTATTGCATTAAGCCTATTCAAGCCAAAGAAGTGACACAGCTCATAGACCAACTAGCTGGAGCATCAAACGAGTCCGGTTTGAGTTTTCATTTGTCTGGTGGCCTATACCTATATATTATCAAAGACTAACCACATTGCGTTATCCATCCCACAAAATCCAACTGAACATTGACAATGTCTCTAAGTAGCAAAAATGTTTATTTTAAGATTGCAACATGTACAGTATATGAAAATTCTTAATTTTTCAAGGGGAGGTAATTTGGCCAGCTTGACCTTCCTACCCAGCCTGAATATGTCTCAACTGTGGACTATGCATAAAGGGCTCATCCCGTGCACAAACTGCTCCCCGGCTTAGTACGGGGGTAGGAGGAGGGTGGACGTATATGTACGCAGTCTTCCCTTGCATTTTTGCAAAGAGGCTGTTTCCATGGCTCGAACCCGTGATCTCGAGATCACTAAAGGAGCAACTCAACCGTTGCACCAAGGCTCGCCCTCAACTATGGACTATGCATACTTTCAATTTTTGTTCCAAAGTGTAAATGCCTCAAAATAAAATAACAAAAACCACTATTAGCAGATATATTTTGTGACAAACACATAAAAGAAACAAGTGATATTATCTTATTTCAGTAGAAAGGTTATGCTTTGTGAAACAACTGACCGATGGGGTTGAAGAACTTAAGAGATAAAATCACAGAAAATAAACCTGAATAATGGGCCCCTGTAGGCTGAAGGATCCAAGCTAGTTGATACTTGCAGATACAAAGCTTTACGGATGTCAAAGTCAGACCTGCCATCACCTTTATCGTAAACCCCACAATCAAACTGCAGCAATGAGCTCAGCCTGGGCTTCCTTATGCACACCTTCATTAAGACTTCCCTTGGAAGCATACCTTCTTGCCCGTATATTGCAGGACCCAATAAAGCTGAAACAGCAACCTCCTCCCCTGACACAGATTTTCTCCTCAAAACCACGTCTTGAGACCGTGTTGAGTCCCATTCCAATGAGAAATCTCCTAGTGAACCACTTTGGACATGCTGTCTCCAAGTACAGTAACCAAGAAATCAGGTAAGTGAAACTGTTGCAACAAAGTTGATTGGTTACTTGCTATCAAATTTCAGATAACCATTGAATTCTGGAAATTAATAAGCACCAACAAGCAGTAGCATGCTACCAACACCAAAAGACTTCTGTTCTCCAACACAGAATAAGGAAACAGAACATTATGATTGATGAGAAAGTTGTAGACAGAACTTACAGGATTGAGTACTAACTATAACATGAGAGTGCTACTACCAATGACCACGATGTCTCTATCTCTTGGTAACATCTTAAGTAAAGTTCTTCTTCTTCTTCTTCTTTACTTGTGGTATTGTGCAAATTAAGAGCTTCTTCAGTTATCCCATGAATTGAAATGATTTCATTGCCATTAGAGGTAATACTGATGACAAGTGGAACCGTTAAAGCTTAAGCATATTAGCCATCATTGAAATATTTCTAGTATTAGGTGAAATGATTTCCTTCTAAAATCCAAGGTGCTGCGATCATGGACATTATTGAAAATACGTTTTGTGATAAAATCATTTATAACAATAGATTTATATTTAGAATTTAAATTCCAAACAAAGACCTAACTTTTGAACTCCCAAATCATCCCTTATTTCTACTACCTAAGTTGTACTCACTTAAAATTAGCATGTCCATGACCATCAACATCCTTCGAACACAATAGGATATTAGACTTTGTAACTAGTGTGTAACATTTTTAAGACTTAGTCCCATGGTTGTATCCTTGTCATGTCGTGTTTCATGTCCCATGTCACGTGTTCATGCTTTGTAGTCGAGCACTACTTTTAATCTCATGTGTGGGTTTCTCGAGTTCTAACATTTTAATTTTTTGTATATTTTTCCACAGATATTAAACTGCCTATAGCTCGGAACTAATTACAAAACTATAGTTCATGGTATTGCGAGTAAAGAGGATGCAAACCCCCCCCCCCAAAAAAAAAGGAACTAACACAACCCCTGAAAAAAGAATTTCCTCCCATCATCCAAGCCTTACAATTCCTGGCTCACCCTAATGACCTTTTTTCGTTTGTAAGCATCAAAGCATCAAATGGATCACCTTATTAACTCCGTTCTTCAACCATATCTACTGAAAAGGAAAAAATATATATACAATGAAAACTACTCAACTCAACTACATTGTCCTAAAAAAAGAAAAAAAATCCCAAACAGATAAACTGAAAAGTCAATGATCAATCTAACAATTTCGATAGCATTCTCAAAATCCAATCATGGACAAAAGTACAAGCTAAACAAATAAAAGTGAAAATAATGGCCTTTCTAAGAAAAGTAAAGATGGAAAATAAGAATTCATTTCATAGCAGATGAGAGAGGGAGAGAAGGAGAGAGAGATTAGGGTTTAAAAGTAGTAAACCTGATAGAGATGGGAAGACAGTTCGTGTTGAATCTCGGACTGCAAAACCTTGTGCAAGTTGCAATCTTTCAGTGCCTTGCTGCTCCTCCTCAATACAGTCGATATCCTCGCCATCTCTCTCTCTCTCCTTCTCCTTCGATGACGACTCTGACGGTGTGTGATATTGCTTCAGCGTTTCGGCTGCTTGTTTTGTGACACGACTCATGCGTCGGTCTTGTGATTGGAAATTCCTTTTTTTTTTTTTGGGTTACAGATTGGAATTTCTAATAGCTTAAAAAAAAGACCACAAATATAATATTTGTGTGCTAAATAACTAATTTTTTATATAAAAATATATTATTTTCATATTAGGTTAAAATTCTTAAGAAAATATTTTAAAATTATAATTAATTTAAAATTATTGGGAAATTAATAATTAAAATGATCAATAAATAAGAAAAATTTTATTGTTTAAAACTTTTAATTTTTTGAATTAAAATAATTTTAAATCGATTATAATTTAAAATATTTTTTTAAGAATTTTAGTCTAATATGAAAAGAATATATATTTTAGTCTAATATTAAAATAATATATTTTTACATAAAATTATTTATTTAGTGCATAAATATTATATTTAAAATAAAATGCGAGAGCAATTACATAAACTTATCACTCTCTCTCATCTCAAGTTTATCTAAAATACCGACAAATTGTATCCAAAAATACTGAAAAAAGGACTTTCTTAGGTCAAAAAAGGGCAATGGGTCCATAAGAGAATAGTTTAGTGATCACAATGCCTCTCACCTAATCCTATACTTCAGATTCGAATTTTTGTATAAAAAAAAAAAAATGGGCCATTGGGTTTATATCGGAACCGAGGCCTAAGGGCCGGCTCTGCATATTCTCAGGTTATAAATTTCTGGCCCAAGTCCAAAACTGAGACGCACAGTAACACGGAAGGACGCGAAGCAGGAAATCAAGAAATTGTTTTCACTTGACCGTTTTTAAATTAGGGCTCCTGCCTCCGTCTTTCATCTTCTCGTGAACTCGCGCACACAGAGAGAGAGTGAGAGAGAGCGCGATGGGATCAACAGAAGACATGAGTGGATGGACTGATCTTCTTCACTCATCTTCAAAGCTTCTCGAACAAGTCGCTCCCTCTGCTCAGTTTCCTCCCCTTCAGGTACTCTCTCTCTCTCTCCCCCCTCCTCTTCTGGTGAAATCGGGTACTGTCATTAACATCTGTGATTGTTGCTTTTAGTATTGAGGTCTCTTTATGTTTGTGTTTATGTAGAGGAACTTAGATCAATTAGAGACGTTATCGAAGAAATTGAAGGCCAAAACCGTTAGGACTGAAGCTCCTTCTCAGTCCATTGCTGCCACTAGGTATTTTGCATTGTTCTTCGTTTGGTTGCTCTGAAATTGTTGCAATTTATGTAATGTTCTCTTCGAATTATTGAAATTCAGGAGCAGGTTTATCTTATGGTTTGGCTAAAGGCTCTCTCTTCTTTTTGTTGATCTTTACTTTTTTTGTTTTCCCGTTTTATAGGTTACTGGCACGAGAAGGAATAAATGCGGAGCAACTAGCACGGGATCTAAAGTCTTTTGAGTTGAAGGTTAGTCGCATCTATGTAAAATTGTGTGATTTAATTTTCTCGGGTGTATGCATGTTGTCCAGGATCCTTTTTAAAGCAGAAGTTCCATACATTCCATCGTTTGTTTGTGTTGTTCATATGTCCATTAAAGAAGATTCACTTTCGAGTTCAAGAATAATCAAGTAGATGAAGAATAATTAGCAAATATAGAGATTCTGTGGCTTGATGTCGGTTTGTGATGTAAGGCTTCGCATTCTCAACATCCAATTTATTGAAGTTCTTTGTCATGTCAAAACATGTTCCCTGCACGGACATGGATGATTTTTAGAAGTTTAGGTGCTACGTTTCAAGGGAGTTGATTTGATAATGTTGTCATTTGAGTGAATTTTTAATTTTTACTCTTTCGGATGACGCTAATCGGTGCTGACTTGTAATTGTTATTGGCATGCTTCCAACGCTTATCATGCTTTTATCAGGTATCAAAGTTAGGTGTTTTCTTTTCTTGATGGCTATTCATGATTGTCAAAAGGTCTCCCATAATGGTGTTTCTGTTCTAGCTGTTTAGTCAACAGAAACTGTAATGGTAGATAACTCATGGACCGATAGTTTTGATTCAAGCATGATAATTAGATGCCTCTTTCTCCATGCAATTAAAATTGGCAATAATAATGTACATGCATGACCAAGATGAAGAGATTGGTTGAATACCGCACCAGTTGTAGTAGATTCTGCTTTGATGCATGTTTAGGAAGGTAGAAAATGGTAAGATTATGAAATACAGAATGACAAGAGTTGGGATCAAGAGGTCACACTTTGAGAAGATGGTTCGGGTGCCAGGTGTCCTGATGCTAGTCAACTAACACACTTCTAGTCTAGTTGTAGGTCAAGTGAAATTTGCTTGTTCCATGTAAGCCGGTGACCCTTACTAGAAATTTGCATATCTGTGCGCATAAATGAGATTGATTTTGTAACTGAGGCCATTAATCTAATTCCACACTGACAAACTTGTAACCATGAATAAATTAGTGCCATTGCTCAGGGAAGTGGTTGATACAGAAAAAGGTTGAGGAGGATGATATTAGATTCAAAATGTTCTTATGGTTGAAGAGAAGATCGTGGGGCTGAACAAGGAAGAGAAAGATCAAGAAGTCCAAAAAGGTTAGATTGTTGAGGATGCTGTCTACTTGTGTTGGCACAATTAAGTCTATGAGAGAAGAGGCAGATGTTATTGGCCATAATATGATGATTCAATGGGATTGTCTGAGGTGCTTTTGCATGTTTTTCGGTGTTTATTTTATCCACTAGCCATGGATTGAAACAAAGGGTTGTTGTTGCTGTTACCTTTGATATGTTATGGGCAGGGAATATTGTGAGTGCAAATTCCATATCTTCTCAATAAATTGTGGATGCTTCATTAGCTGTCCTGGAGTGTCATCCTAATATTTTGAAAAGCATACATTTCACAATTGGTTTCATCTTAATTAGGATAATATGTTGGAAGAAGTGCAAAGTGTTTTTGCATGAAAATGTTATTTTGAAGAAGTCCTAAAGTTTTGTGCTTGTTCAATCATTGCACAGAGCTTACTGACATTGAGGTGGATCTCAACTGAAAGATCTGCCAGGTTTTTTCCACTCTTGGAAACTTGGTGGAGTTTGCAGTATAAGAAAGCACATAGAGGGGGATTTTCATATTGGACATTTTACATTTACAGCTTATTCCATTTAAAATTTTTCCAGACCCAAGTAGTTAAGTATATCCAATTTCTGATAACATGAAAAGAAAACTCTTAAGGAACTCCAGTCTCATCTTCTACAAAATGAAATCCAAACGAGGAATATGCTGGTAAGTGTGAGAGTCTACAACCTATAATAGGTCGGGTCTTGGTCTATATACTGTGCAGATGGGGTCTCTCGTGATGTTTCTGCATATAGCCTTACTGATATGCTCTGATTGGTGATATGGTAGATATTAGCATAGGCGTTTGGTTTGTGGCAATCTTGCTGCATTTAGCATCTATGAACCTGATACACCCCCAGGGGTGGGGGAGGGGGAGCTGCCCCTTGCAAATTTAAGACAAAAAAACTATATGTATAATAAAAATTATTACCCCAAATGTTGTTTGTTCCCCTAAAAATATAACTTCTGCCTCCTACATGTTGTTGTATTTCTTCTCACCTAGTATGAAATTCTAGTTTTGCCGCTGTACAAGCCTTTGGAATTCAAGAATGTTATGCGGAGGAACATGAGTCAAAGGTTTAGCATGGATGAGTAGTTGACCGTTTATGGTTGTCCTGGAAAACATTCAATGTTTCGTGGAACCTGCATTTGAAAGTTTTGTGACTGTGACGTGAGTTGGAGATGATCAATGCTTTGATTTATGAAGAGACAGGAGGCTATTTAAAGTTTCTTCTGGTGAAATAGATTTAACATCTAGTCTTTTGTACTAAATATGCCATAAGGAAGATGGTGAAGGCCATGATGTCACCCGTGCTTTGGAGAGGCATGGGCATGGCCCATGAGCAGTTCATTTTTATTTTCTTAAAGGGGGTTGGTTTTATTTTATTCTTGTAGATGCTGATGTTTCTATCATGTCTAATATATGAATAGCCAGAGGTTTTTTCATATACAGAGCTGAACGTAATCAATCGACATTGTTCAATTCTTTACTCGATTTATTATTTTGTTTGCACATCCTTTACTTCCATGTGCACCCTCCCCCTACCCCCGCACTAAGCCGGGGAGCACTTTGTGCACCGGATGAATATCCTTCACTTCCATGCGTGTACTTTATTTGATTTGATCGAATTGCACTCATATTATCCCTTTTTTCCCTTCTTGAAGACAACATTCGAGGATGCTTTTCCGGCTGAAGCAACAACAGTTGAGGAGTATCTGCAACAGGTAGTTTTGGTTCACTTATTGTGACAAAATGTTAATAAATAGAATTTATATTTACTTCCTATTCTCTCTGATCAGTATGAAGAAAGCAGGTCGTATGTGCAACATGTGGTGGTCATGTTTGATAGGTTTTTTATTGTGTAGATCTGAGAACATGGACTCATTTTCCTATCTTGTTACTTGGCTTCTTGTGCTCCTACTTCATTCATGTTACTATTCATGTTGTTCCAGTTCAGAGTGATGCTACCCTCCTGGACTTGTAATTGGTGTATGGTTGCCATATGTTATGACCTTTCTTTTTTGGGGCCTTTGACCAGTATTTTTTGTCTTATTGCCTTATGAGTGTTCATGCGGATATTCTATTTTTTGTTCTCATTCTTTTGGTTTTTCACTTCTTATACACCTATTTTCGTTCTTGATTTTCATCCATTTATCATCAAATGAAGATGGGTAGCTGGTGTTAATTATTAGAATGCTTATTTGATTTGAGTTTCAATGAGAAGGTTTGCTTGCATTGAATGTCATATGGTGTTGTTATAAAAGGTGCTCAAAGCCAAGTTACATGGCCTAGCACCTTGGGGGTCTTCGCAACGTGTCTTTAGTAAGGTGTTTATTTTAGCTTTTTGTTGCATTAGGTTCACTATTCTTCCCATAATTTTTCTTGCACCTTAATGTTTCTGCTTTAGGCCCAAGACCTTGGTGCACTTCTTTTGTTTCGTGATTGTTATGTTGCTTGAAATTTCAGAAAGTTAGGTTATATATTTTTGTTTCAAATTTTAGTTGCAGAATTTTATGTGACATGATCTTTAAGCATTGAGGTTGCATATTTATGGAAACTTAAAAGTAGGTGATATTTATCAGAATAAATGTCATTGGGTTTGTGTTGATGGTAAATTGCAATCCTTTGTTTGTTATTAATTTGAAGTCTTTCGTTTACAGTGACATTCAATAATTTGAGTCTTGTTGATATTTTCTTTTTGATAGCATTGTCTTGTATGAGAGCCAGTACATGTCATAAAAATTCTATAAGTGCTAGGAATTTCTTGACATCCCTGACCTAGACCTCAGCAATTGGAAAATGAGGCAATCATGATCGTTTTACCTGCATACTGCCTGCTCCATATGTATCATGCTTTGTTAATTCGATTTATTTGTCACTTATTTTAATGCTTAGAAGCTTGCCCTGGTTTGAGGAATACCTCAATTATGCTCAGCATCAATCTGGCTTTTAGCCTAAGAACTAGATTATTTAGTAACTAGAATAATTTGTGCAGGTTCACGAAATGGCAATGGTCTCAGCTGTTCAAGAGGCTCAAAAGGACAACCGTAAAAGTTTTAACGATCACATGATGAAAGTTTTGGAGGTGCGTTAAAATTGGTTGTTTGTTCATTATTATGTCTTTCTATTCTCTGAACAATTTAGGGTAAGCTTGGATGCTCTTCTGCTTATTGAAAAAGACTTTTGGATGTGAGAAGAGAAAAGTTGTTATGCATAGTTCAATAAACAAGTGCTTTTTCAATGTGAGAGGAGAAATTACCTTTGCAAAAGTCAAAAGTGGATCCGAACTACCCTTAGTGTTGTGAATTACTCATTGTCCTAACTATTATGTTAATTACATTTGGCAACATAGGTATGTTTAATTGTCAGGTTTTGTCGCATCCTGAATATTTTCAAATAAATTGGGATCCTTCAGCATGTAGAATTTGTGTCTAGTGTTTCCTTTCCTTTATTTCTAAGCGAGCCTCCTTGGTCCATGATAAGTCACCAAAAACCCCACACGGTGCATTCTCACTGTGGAAATAGAATTTTCTTTATTTTAATAATATTGAATTGCACCACCAAAGATTTGCTCATGCAGAACAATGGCAACGTCTTTGATTAGAATAGTTCAATACTGTGCTTTTACTTCTCTGTGGATATCCTCAAGTTTGGGCTGAGTATTTATACAATGTTAGGGATATCTCACTCTTGGAAAATTTTGATGAAAGTAAGACTAAAGTTGAATGATAAAGAGACACAAAACTAATAAAAAACTTAATTGTATTTCAAAGCAAGAATACATAGGTTTTGGAGTCTTTGTTCATGAGTTACAAAGAGAAGAAGACAGGAATTTATAGGAGAAGAAGAGAGAGAGAAAAGGACACAAGATGGCCCTCCAACAGCCAGAAATATAGCCGTTGGAGGGCCCTCCAGCAGCTGGCAGAACTAGCCGTTGGAATCCTTTCCAACGGCTATTCTGCTGGCAGATGGGAAGGGCTCTTAGGCCCTTCCTTCTTGGGCTGGAGGAGAGCACTTTCTTGGGCCTGATGAGACTTCTTCTTGGGCTGGACTGTTTCACCAAATGAGCTTAGAGAGTGGGCTGCAGGATTTGATACAAAGGCTGAGAAATTCTGGGCTTTAAGTGATTTTTATTTTCGACACTCTCCCTCAAGTTGGGTGCGAAGATGTTAATAGTACCCAACTTGTCCAACATTTCTTGTAAGTGAGTTGCGGTTCCTCCTTTTGTGAAGATATCCGCTAGTTGATCTTTTCCTTTGACGTGAGGTGTGATAATGAGTTTCTCTTCCACTTTTTGTCGGATAAAATGACAATCAACTTCTATGTGCTTGGTACGTTCATGGAAGACTGGATTGGAGGCAATATGAATAGCGGACTGATTGTCACAATGAAGTTTGATGGGAGTTGTGACTCTGAACCCTAGTTCCTCTACTAGGGCCTTCAACCATACTATTTCATTAGCGCTAGCAGCCATTGCCCTATATTCGGCCTCCGCACTTGATCTAGATACTACACTTTGTTTTTTGCTTTTCCATGCAACTAGGTTACCTCCTATGAACATGCAAAACCCGGTGGTGGATCTTCTATCTTTAGGATCACCTGCCCAATCTGCATCACAGTATCCCTCAATTTCTGAACTTCCATTTTTCTTCATTCAAATTCCTAATCCGGGGGAACCTTTGATATAGTGGAGGATTCTCTCAGCTGCTCTCCAATGACCCTTTTTTGGAGCATGCATGTATTGGCTTATCTGACTCACCGCATAGGCTATATCTGGTCTCATGATCGTGAGGTAGATTAGCCTTCCTACAAGCCGCGGATATCTCTCGATCTTTTCATAGGGTTCCTCATCGTCTTCTAAGGGTCCGGAGGTGAAAACTGGACTACAAGCCGGTCTAGCTCCTAGCTTTCCTGTTTCCTGCAACAAGTCAAGAGCATATTTTCTTTGGGATAGAACTAATCCATTGTGATAATAGATTAGCTCAATTCCTAGAAAATACTTTAGTTTCCCTAAATCTTTAATTTCAAACCTAGATTTTAAGAAATTTCTAACAATATCAATGAGATGCATATCATTTCCGGTTATTATAATATCGTCTACGTAAACTAAGGCAATTACTATTTTATCATTGTTTTTTCTAATAAACAAGGATGAATCACTATTGCATTTTGTGAAACCATTACTGAGAAGAGCAAGACTTAGTTTTGTGTACCATGCCCTTGGAGATTGCTTGAGCCCATATATTGCCTTGTGTAGCTTACATACATCTCCTTCTTGATATTGGAAGCCTTGAGGAAGTTGCATATATACTTCTTCTTCTAAGTCTCCTTGAAGGAATGCATTTGCTACATCCATTTGGAACATATTCCATCCATAGTTGGCTGCAAGCGAAAGAAGTATTCGAACGGCGTTCATTTTAGCAACCGGTGCGAAAGTTTTCTTATAATCAACTCCGTATGCTTGAGTGTATCCCTTTGCTACTAGTCTTGCCTTGTATCTTTCGATGGATCCATCACTTTTATACTTGATTTTGAACACCCATTTACATCCCATGGTTTTTTTTCCTTTTGGTAGAGAGGTGATCTCCCAAGTACTATTCTTAGTTAGAGCTTCTAATTCTTTGTTCATTGCTTCCCTCCACCTAGGATCTTTTGAAGCTTCTTCGAATGTCTTGGGTTCAATCTCCTTGTCTATCCCATTTATGAATGTTTGATGGCTCGAAGAGACATGAGATGTAGTGTAATAATCATATATGAGATATCTTTGGTTGACCCATTCTGATGGTGGAAGCCTAAGTCTTGTTGATCTCCTAAGCTGAACTGGAGGATACTTGGCTCTTCTGAGCTTGGCGAGGAGTTCTCATCCTCACTTGTTCTATGATCTCCCCCTGAATCAAGCGGTGAGTCTTCATCCGTAGGGCTTGATCCTTCTTCCTCATTTTGAGAACTTCCTTTGGCTACTTGAGGATTGATTGGGTTTTCAACTTCTTGAGTAGCATTGGGAGTCAGTAGAAAATCCTAAGTGGTTGTTTGAGAGCTTTCCTTTGGAATTTCGTTTACTTCTTTTCCTGAAAAGTAAAACTCATTCTACAAAAATATCACATCTTTCAATGTGTATGTGCGGTTAGTAGAACAATCATAGCATCTATAACCTTTTTCAAAGGATGCATACCCAAGAAATACATACTTTTTTCCTCTATGTTCTAATTTGTTTCTTAAATGTGTTGGAATGTGAACATAGCATATGCAACCAAATGTTCTAAGGTGAGAAAGTTTTGGTTTTCTTCCTAAAAGAAGTTCTAAGGGAGATAGGCCTTTCAAAACATCAGATGGTATGAGATTTATAACATGTACCGCGGTTTTAACCGCATCGCACCAAAATTTCTTAGGTGTGTTTGCATAAAACATCATAACTCTAACAATTTCTAGTATGTGCTTATTCTTACGTTCGGCTACCCCATTTTGTTGGGGTGTGTAGACACATGATAGTTGGTGTATAATGCCATTATCCTTGAGATAGTCTTCAAAATTGTGTCTTGTGAATTCACCACCATGGTCGGATCTTAGGATTTTTATGTTGGCATTATATAGTTTAGTCACATATTTCACATAACTCTTGAGAGCTTCAAGAGCTTGGTCTTTGGTGTTTAAAAGATACACCCATGCATACCTAGTTTTATGATCAATGAATGTGATAAAATATTTATATCCTAAATGAGAAATAATGGGAGAGGTCCAAATATCGGAATGAATCAAATCAAACGCATTTTCATATATTGTTTTGGAAATAGGATACACAGTTCGGGTTTCTTTGGCTAAAATACAAGCTTTACAATGTCTGTTCTCATAATTTAAATTTGGGAATAGACGTTTTAAAGCTTGGTCACTAGGATGTCCCAATCGCTCATGCCAAAGAGATGAATCTTCCTTGATATGAGCCAAAAATGCATGTTGTTCTTTGTCCAAAAAGTAGAGGCCTCCTCTTCTAGAACCCTTGCCAATCAATTGATTCGACTTGAGGTCCTGAAAGGAAACCGAGTTTGGGTCAAAGATAACTCTACATTCTTGATCCTTAGTGATTTTACTTATGAACAATAGATTTGAAGTAAACTTGGGAACATATAAAGCATTTGTTGATTTTCCAAAAATATCAATTTCCCCAACTTGGCTTACTTTCAAATCTTGCCCATTAGCAACCCGTACTATCTTATGGTTAGAGAGGTTTTTAAAACTCTTAATTTTTGACTTATCTCTAACCATATGATAGTCGGTACCCGAATCAATAAGAAATTCTTCCGAATGTAAATTAGTAAAACGTTTTTGAATTATACCTTCAAGAGGAGAGATTTGTTGAAGCCTTTTTGTGACACTTTCAAGAGTGGTTTTGAGGGCTGCAAGCTCGGTCATAGTGGAATTTTGAATCGTTGCTTGTTGGGCATTAGCTTGTGCTCCAAAAGTTGAGCTTCCTTGTTGATCCTTTGGCTTGAAGCTCTTTGGCCTTAAATGAGGATGTAAGAACCAGCATTTGTCCTTTGTGTGTCCTCTTTTTTTGCAATGAGAACATACCTCCTTTTTGAGGTTCTTGGCTGCCGTGAAGTCTTGGGTGACCATGAAACCGTGAGCTTCCATTTTAAGCTTGGAGCCTTCCTCGATTCTCATGCTTACTTCAGCTCTTTGGATCATATTTTGCACTTCTCCTAATGTAGGAAACTCCTTCATTCGAAGGATTTCTTGTCGAAAATGGGTGAAGGAATCGTCCAACCCCATTAGAAGAGCAAAAATCTTGTCCTCCTCTCTCCTTTTTTGGATGACTTTAAGATCGATGGAATCTGGCCGAAAAGTCATCAACTCGTTCCATCAATCGGCGAGTTTTCCGAAGTATTGTGGAAGAGACTTTCCTTCCTTCTTAATATTTGCAATTTGCTTCTTCAACTCAAAGATTCTTCTAAGGTTGGACTCTTGACCATATAGAGAGAACATTGTGTCTCTTACCATTTTGGTATTAGGAGCACATGTCACCATGGCTTTGTGAGTCTCATCCAAGGAGTTTAGCAAGATGATGAATACATGATCATCTCTTTTCTTCCATTCTCTATATGATGGATTGCTTTCATCAAGAGGATCGTCAAGAATGAAACCCTCCAAATTTTGAAGATTGAGAGCACTCTTCATAATACTCACCCATTGATAGTAGTTTCCCCCTTTCAATTGAACGGAGGATAAGCTTTGAATTTGGGTGAAGTTTATGGGAGGAAGAGGGTCACCCAACCTTGAAGAGGATGGGATCGTTTGTTGCTCTGATACCATGATGAAAGTAAGACTAAAGTTGAATGATAAAGAGACACAAAACTAATAAAAAACTTAATTGTATTTCAAAGCAAGAATACATAGGTTTTGGAGTCTTTGTTCATGAGTTACAAAGAGAAGAAGACATGAATTTATAGGAGAAGAAGAGAGAGAGAAAAGGACACAAGATGGCCCTCCAGCAGCTGGCAGAACTAGCCGTTGGAATCCTTTCCAACGGCTATTCTGCTGGCAGATGGGAAGGGCTCTTAGGCCCTTCCTTCTTGGCTGGAGGAGAGCACTTTCTTGGGCCTGATGAGACTTCTTCTTGGGCTGGACTGTTTCACCAAATGAGCTTAGAGAGTGGGCTGCAGGATTTGATACAAAGACTGAGAAATTCTGGGCTTTAAGTGATTTTTATTTTCAACAAATTTATGCCCGAGAGAGTTAGAATTCTATGTTGAATGCTAAATTTAAGGAAAATCTTCCATTTTCCATGACTAACTTTACCAATGGCTAAATCTTCTGGAAAAGTGCAACATAATTTGTTCGTTTAGGAAGGATAATATCTAGAATTTATAATCCTAATATGGGCTTTTGGACATGGAAATATTTACTTCCAAATTCCCAAGCAAAGTCACAAACTTATGGATCGGGGTTATAGATAATGAATATTACTGTTGAAGATTGTAATGAAATCATAGGAGCAAATATTTCACTTTTCAATCCTTTTGTTGTTTTATCATAATTCTGTCTTGTTCAATGTCGGGCAGGATGATTGGCAGAAGGAAAAACGCGACTTTCTTCAGAGCTTGAGCCGGATTTCGACATTACCCAAGACTAAAGTTAGTGGTCTATGTACTAGGGCAAGTGCTCCAGGACATGTGGCATCAATTGCATCAAGCCCCGGGATTTCTACTGGTGCACCTAGCACAGAACATTTGCCATTGGCTAACAAACCCATTGTTGATAAAAAGGCTTCTGCCTATGCTGAGGTTGTGAAGAATCTCAACAGGGCAAGGGAGGGTGGTTTACCATTTAAGGTTAGCATATGTGTTGTTCTATTGCCTTGAAGCTTGTACTGAATTAGCATGAGGTCCCACTCAAACCATAGAAGGTGGCTGAGGAATTAATATAGTTCACATTGCAACTGATGTGACAGCCAGCATAGGGGTTAAAAAAAAGTGACTTATGGAAATTGAAAATCACGAGTTCTGCTTTTTGTTATGCTTTCTTGGCTTTCTTATGGATTTGATGCTGGGGCATTTGGAAGGTTCCTTATGAGGTCCTATTTTATTTGTTTCCTTTTAAAGATGGCTCATTCTCTTAATTTGCAGGATACTGTCTAATTGATTGTTTCTTCTTTCCTTGGTGTCTTTTCCCATCACATGTACAAGCTAACGTATTTGGTACTAAGAGCATAGTGCACTAGTATAAAAGCACTTAAAATATATGTCAAAAATTTTCAAGTCACTCCCATTCCATTGAAGGTCTGCATTTATATATTGACCCTTTTTTGGGCATTATATGGGTCATATGACTTGTAAATGTTCATATCTGTTGATTTATCGGAAAGCAACAGTATAAGTATTTGTAGAGTGGATACTTGAGTAGATTCTTTCCAACTCTTTGACTTGATATCCATTTGGATTGCGTTGTGGTCAAAACTGGTTATGCATTGATAAGAAAAAGGTCATTTGACAATGCCAAGTACTCGTCGTTGATGTTATTTGGAAAGTTGGAAAATTGGCCTGGATTGACATTTTGTGCGGAAAGGTACCTAATCTTGCTATCATTCATTGCACATGCTCTTTACATACATTTTGACCACAAGATTCTTGACTTCTATCTTTTGGTTATTAGTATGTTAGGTAGTTCACCGATGTTTGTCAATTGTCATCTACGGTGCTGCTGACAAGGAGAACTGCATTTTTTGCTGTTTCATTTGTTGTCCTTTTGTGGGTCTCCTCTCTCTTAAAAGCTATCTTGTTATCATGATGCTTTTTACGATTATTACTTAATCCCCCCATCCCAAGTCTTCACATCAGTATGAGTTTGGGGCAACAATTTTTTTTTTTTTTTTTTTTTTTTTTTTTTTTTTTTTTGGTTCTTTGACTTGTATACTACATTTCCCCTGGCATGTCCATAAATATTTTCTTCTCAGCCAGGTAGAGGGAAAGTTTCACATCTTCCCCCCCTCTTCTCAGCCTGGTGTCAAGTTTGCATAAAAATCTTGAAGTTTGTTGACCTTGTTGCTAATTTCTTCTAGATTCTTATCCATATATTTTCCATCTCAGCCAGGAACAGCTTTCAAAACTGCTTATGAATGTTTGGGCATCAGTTCATCTGGTGGAAAATCTATGAGTATGCAGAAAATATGGCACCTCATTCAGGTAATCTATCTAATGCTTACTTTAATAATATTTTGGTTGATTTTCTCATTTATAATTTTTTCTTTGAAGCTCAAACAATTGTTGATTGATCGGCTATTTTTAGACATTGGTAGGTGAGAATTCAACTGTTAAGCCGAATGTTTCAAAAAGGATGTCCTTAATCATTGGAGCCAGGAAGCACCTAGAATGGGGACATGAGAAGTATATCATTGATACAATACAAAGCCATCCTGCGCAGGTCATACATTGCTGATAATATTTTATATCAGAATCTTGATATTTGTTTTGCATGTCCTGTGTGTTGTGCATACCTACAGTTTGTTATACTTTGATATTGGCCAAAAGGCCAGAAAATATACACCTGCAGTTTGTTGTACCATTTCAAATCTTCTCTTGTCATTCTCCCTTGTTCCTAGTTCCCTGTTGTAGGTTTGTAGTTATGTTTGGTCTTGCTTTATTTTTCATCAAGTCGATATCATTATGATGTCAGCTCAATATGCTTTCTTCTTTAAGCAGCTCTCATTGTTGCTGATTTGGGGTTTGCATCCAGCCAAACTAGCTCTTGTTGGCTTGCTTCTTTTGTATATCTAGTGGAATTAATTGGCTATTGTTTAATCTCAACGTAGGCTGCCCTTGGCGGGGCTGTTGGAAACTTGCAAAGAATTCGTGCCTTTCTACGGGTTTGTAACAAACTTTTTGTTAGTTATTTGAATTTTTTATCCAATTATCAGGACCGGTGAATGATTATCTGATTCTATTTTTGTTTTTACCAACTGCAGATTCGCTTAAGGGATTATGGAGTTCTAGATTTTGATGCTGCCGATACTCGTAGGCAGCCTCCAACTGACACCACATGGCAGCAGGTTTTCAGTAATTGCAATTTGAACTTAATTATTCTTCTTAGTTCGCTGTTTTTCTTTTCATCTATGCATATGTTCAGCTTAGATGTTGAAATTAGATCTAAGATTTTTTTTTTTAATTTGATTATTTTCTGGTCATGATATCATTTGTGATGATTTATATTTTACCTTTTGCTGGATGGCACCTCATGTTGCATTTTAAGTTTGCAATATTTTCATATTGTATTGTTTTGTGAAAGTGCAGAGCATCTTAGGGCTGTGATTAATTACTCACCACCTTCTTTTTGCATATTTTCTCTTTTGTACATCTGGTGATTATCACGGAGGCTAACTTTGATAATATCCTGTGGTGGTAATGTATCATTTATAGTGTATGTGATACTCTGTTGCGTTCATGGCTACTGATAAAATGACCCCGCCAACTTAAAATAATCCTCTGTGAAATGTCCCGAGACATACTTGATATTTCTTGAATACTCTTTTGCATCTTCACAGGAGTCATAACTGATGGACATTTTATCACTGATTCTTGTTACCATAATTAAAATAATAGTGTTCTTCAGGGAAAATGGGGAACTATGGTAAAAAAGCACACAAGTAGGAAGATTGGTCAGAGGGCTCCGTAGCTATGGAAGAGCAAGAAAGATCAATGCTTTCTTTTAGTTTCAGGGGAAAAGGGTTTTAATCATTGTCTTTCAGGAAAATTTGGCCAAAATCTTAGGGAAATTGTTCATATCACATGTTATAATTTTATCTGTCTGGAAAAGCTTTTTTTTTTTTTGGGGGGGGGGGAGGGGCTTTGAGTTATTGTTATGATGAATTTGCAAGCTTGGTTTGTCTTATAAGGGAACCTAATGATGCCTCATTTGAAACTTAGTTTCTTATTGTAAACTCTTTGCGAGCATCAGTTCCAGGGGCTCTGGTTAGACAAATTTAGGACTAGTATGTATGCTTCTTGAACATTATAAATACGATAATTGTTTGTTTTATGCCTTGGCTGTGGAAATAGTTTTGTTTTTGTTATATCATTTCAATTTGCAAACTTCTTGTTAACCATTAGAATGTGAATGGAGCATCCATTTGATGCATTTTTTCTTGTATTAATTTATACATTGCTCTTTCCTAAGAAAAAAAAAATTATCTGATGTACCCATCATATATCAACTTTAAGATTGTCATTTTGAGTAACTCAGTTTGTTGAAATGTTTATTGCATCTGTTGTGCTGAATTATTTGTTCCAAACTTTTATAATAAAACTGGTGCTATCTTTGTGCGACATCTGTTATTTTGTTTGCTGGCTCAGGAAATCATTGGTGAATGATGAATACCAAATTTAGCAGGTGTATATATCACTGAAAATACCTGTGTACCTGGCCTACATTTTAAAACATAAATGCTCGTTCTCATTTTTTCTCTTGAATGATCGAGTATCAAGGGCAAGATATTTCATTACACTGATAGAAAAATACTTTTAATCTTACCTTGGTTTGAATTGTCTTCCCTATATAGCAGTATATGTTGGGCCAAGTACTGATTGTTTATAATGTAGTTACTTAGATCTCTTTACTCCTGGGTGTCTTGAGATCCAGATTACTAAAAATGGTGGCCTGGTTTAATTATATGTTTGAATATATAAGCAAAATGCAAACCACAATTTTCTATACTTTTTCTTTGTTAGTTTAGTACCAGTTAAAGTTTGTGGCACAAATATCTATCTGCAATCACCCACACACAAAAATTGTAAACTGCCTCCCAAAAAACATCTAACTAGGCCTACTCGTAATATACAGTGTACCCAAACCCAATGAACCACATTGGGTTATATAGAATTTGCTGCTTTGTCTTTGTTCATTCTCTTGGTAAACTTGTTTACAATGGACTCTTTTACTTATTATGTTTTGAGATCTTCAAGCTAAAATATTTGCATAATCAAGATGATTGCGGTGCAAAGTTTATTCTTTGTGTCCTTTTGTGGCAACAGATATATTTTTGCTTGAGAACTGGATATTATGACGAAGCAAGGAATATTGCCGTATCATCTCGCGTTTCACACCAATTTGCTCAGCAGGTACAGATCATTTTTTCAGTATATATTTGTGTATGTATGGGTGTGCAGACTTTTAGGATTGCATTTTATCATTGTTTTCTCCTTTGACAGCTCACTGAATGGATTAGTACTGGAGGCATGGTATCAGTGGAGACTGCTGTAGCTGCTTTGGATGAATGTGAAAAATTGCTACGTATGGGGGACCGTTTGGGTCGGTTTGCATATGATAAAAAGAAGTTGCTCCTTTATGCTATCATATCTGGGTCACGCAAGCTTATTGACCGCTTGCTTAGAGATCTACCAGCTCTTTTCAACAACATAGAGGATTTCTTGTGGTTCAAATTAGCAGCTGTACGGGATTGCTCTGGTGGATCATCATCCCTTGTTCTAGGTGATAGTGCTCCTTACACATTGGAAGATCTACAAGCCTACCTCAATAAGTTTGAACCATCCTATTATATGAAAAATGGGAAGGATCCCTTAGTATATCCGTATGTTTTACTGTTAAGCATCCAGCTTCTCCCAGCTGTCTCGTACATGTACAAAGAAAATGGGGATGAAGGACTCAACATTGATGCTGTCCATATGTCAATTGTTCTAGCAGACCATGGAGTCCTTTCTGAAGGTGCTGGAATTGGGCAGAAGCTTGGGGTCATGGATGCTTTTGCAGAAGCAGCTAGCTTAATTAGGCAGTATGGATCAATGTACTTTCGCCTAGGTGATTTGTCAATGACATTGGAGTATTATGCACAAGCTGCTGCTGCAGTAGGTGGTGGAGAAATGTCATGGACAGGGAGAGGTAACATGGATCAACAAAGGCAGAGAAACTTAATGCTAAGGCAACTTCTTACTGAACTTTTGCTGAGGGATGGTGGAATTTTTCATTTACTTGGTCCAAGAGGTGCTGGAGATGAAGGAGAATTAGGCCGATTCCTGCCAGATGTGAAATCAAGGCAACAGTTTCTCCTTGAAGCTGCTGGGCATTGTAAGCAGGCTGGCCTGTATGACAAAGTAATAATCTTATCCTAATCTTCTTTTATATCTTGAATTTGGGCATTGATGTTACTTTTGGAACTTTCTGTCCCCCATATCTTTGGCTCTTTTGGTATTTCGTAGAGAGCATATGACTTCTTTTGATTGTCACATGTCCCTGGTATAACTTAAATAGGGCTTCAGTAGATTCACTTTCAGAGTGGTGTGTGCTGGTTGTACTCTTTAGTGACAAGAATAGTTTCGTAAATCATGCACAGGATACCGTTACCTCTTCTGGTACAGTGCATACATGTCACTAGGTTGCTAACGTATTTATCAGATACAAGCTACTGTTACAAGGATACCTGAATTGGAGTTGTTTATGGCAAGAGTTGTCTAGTTTGAACAGTTTTTCCTTTAATCAGAAAATCACTAAGGTCTTGAGCTTGCTGGCTGTTGCATTATGTGAATTATATGGTGTACTGTTGCCTGAGCTAATTATAAAAGATTATACAGTTTCCAAGGGCAACTTAGGTTGTTCATTTTTCAGATTGATTTGGCTAACCTACCCTAGGTAACGCTCTATCCATATACAATAGAGGTTATTTTATTATCAAAAGAAGATTGAGTTGCATCACAAATGCATTTAGTCAATTTTCAATCTGAGCTTCAGGTTGTTCCCTTCTTGAATGTTCATTCTTAAGGATGCTAGTTGTTTACTAGTTAAATTCAACATTTTTTTTTTTCACATTGGGACCTTTTTCGCATTCTACCATTTGGGAGTATCCCTTATTTTGGATAACTTTTGTCTCTGTTGATTAAGATGAGTAGTTTCATCCTCCATTATCTATTTGGATACTCTATACCGAGTGGTATTGATGAGAGAGTTACTTTCAAATTTGTGCATAGCATTTGTGTTTGTTTTATATTATTATTTGTAAACCAGTTTCTTCCCGATCATGATTAATTAGCACTATCCGTTTCAATATATACAATGGGTGATTCCAGTTGTATTTTCCACTACAGTGACTTAAACTTTATCTGTTTTTAGATGTTCTAATCTTAAACCTAAACTCTTTACAATTATATCATTGGTTTGTGGAATTCTGTCCTATTCATCTTATGTATCTTGGACATACATGTTTCACTTTCTGCCTCTTGTTGCAGACCACTTTCTTACGTATGCGCATTGCTTTAACATATGGTAATTTTAACTGTTTATCTGCAGCTTTGCTTGTGTTTTACCTTTCTGGAGGTTTAGGCAAATGACTTGGAGTGGTCTTGTAGATGTTCTATCAGGATGAAATTTGTTTTGTAGATCTACAAAAATTTTGTGCTTCTCTTGTGACAGTCAGAGAGGTCTGAAATATAGCTTATATGCTTTTCATTGGTAGTTAGGGTAATGGCAACTAAATGACAAGTTTGGTAGTTATATTATGAATTTATTATGTATTTAGCAACTGGTGTAAAGAAGGTAACACTAACTATAGCCACTAGTTATCTGAGGAAAAGGGAAATGCAGAAAATTGTGGCTGTGTTCTTAAATTGTTAGGGCAGTTTTTTTGTGGATGAAATTTTTTTATCTATTTTATACCTAGTTCTCTGGAAATGCTTATTTGCTCATTTCATGTTTCTAGGGGCACTGATTTATCCTACCAGCTGCTCAACTAGTTCTCTCTAGTTGATTTTATGTCTATCTATGCTAACTAAATTGATATATTGCGTTTTTGTCTTTCCCCATTGTACCAAAAATCAGTCCATTGAAATTCAGAAGAGAGTTGGTGCATTTGGATCTGCTTTGGATACAGTTAATAAGTGCCTATCGGAAGCAATATGTTCTCTTTCTCGTGGAAGATTGGATGGTGAGAGCAGGACTGCTGGACTTATTCATTCTGGCAATGAGATTTTAGAGACATACAAATATCATTCTGAATTCAGGTAAGTTTTTCTTATATTTGTTAACCTTTTTATTTGCTAAATCATTGAGTGATATATGAATATGGGTGATGATTTTAATAGAAAAAGATGTGCATGAGAAACTCCTGTTAGGCTAGCAGCACTATTCAAGCCCATTGGCACCCAAAAAGATGCAACACGTATGCTTGAAGAGTGCTGTGTCTCATTCATCTCACTTGGTGATAAGTTTTTTTAGTCCTCTTTTGGTTGTTGTTCAAAGGTGTACCCATCTGATATGAAACCATATCATAAAGTGATGTGATGCAGAGGATATTTCAATTGCATGTTGATGTCCATTTTTTAACATTGCAAAGGGTTTGCCACTTTTCTGTCCTAAAATACTGGTAAAAGGTCTCATGTGCAAATATACTTTAATCTTCTATTTGCTGCCATCCTGAATAATGTTGAGGCAATGTATAATTGGCTTTTGTTATTGTTCATTTGTGGCATTTAATATTTTATGTTGAACATTTTCCTTGTAGTTGTTTGGCAAATTGACATTTATGACTTAGCAATATTGATATGAAATCATAGTTCATGTTTTATAGCATGTGAACTTTTTAAATTTCTAATACTTGGTTTTCCAATAACAAGGGTCGTTATGGCTTTTATTATGATAAATTATCATATTTTCCTTAACCTTCCTGCTTTACAAATAATATTATGATAAATTACCTGATTTTCCTCAACCTTCTTGCTTTACAAATTATTACTGAACTCAATTTGCAGTTTTCAGGAGAGAGACCATGTTATGCAGCAACAAACTGTTCTACGACAGCTTGAGGCAATATTATTTATACATAAATTGGCCAGAACAGGCAACTATATAGATGCTCTAAGAGAGGTTGCTAAGCTTTCATTCCTTCCACTTGATCCACGGGCACCAGATATTTCAGGCGATGTCTTTCAGAACTCATCTCACCATGTCCAAGCTTGTGTGCCAGATCTTCTGAAGGTTGCTCTTGGTTGTCTGGAGAATGTAACTGATACAGATGGATCACTTCGTGCCTTACGGACTAAGGTATGGGCAAAAGTTGCTTGCTATGTAGAGCTTGCTTTTGTTTCTATTATAGAATTGCATGTTCCCATATCATACTGTTGTTTGCCTGCTTGAAATTGTGATTAGTATTGTATGCTTAACTTGCTAACAGTATGTGTGTTTCATCTTTCAATGACCTTAAGTTATTCATTTAAACTTGTAGGGTTCTTGAAAGTGAAAGTATTCTGTTCCCCCTTTTTTCTGGTTACTGTGAAGTTAGACCAAAGCACCAATTCAATATGAGAAAAATGTAATTGCCTCTGATTTGTTCTTGTTGTATGCAAGGATATGACCATAGGGTTGTAAACAGTAGCTAAGCATGAAAATCTTTTGCCTTAAGTAGTTGAGAATATGCAGCAAAAGTTTTAACAAATTCTACCCTTTTCCTTTGGTATTTCCTCGGTATCTGCTCCGTCCTACCTTGTAACATCAGAGATGCCTCCTCTGAGCCTCTTCTTCCTTAAAACTGCTTTGTGGGCTTTGCCCTCTGTGAACCAAAAGTAGAGATAATTTGAAGACGTGCTGAGTTTATCTTTTCAAACCATTTCTACAGGATCTTTTGTGTCCTGTCAATTCTCAAGCTCTGTACTACATTTTTTATAGTTGTGATTCACCGCTCTCTTTGGCTTTGCAGATTGCCAACTTTCTTGCAAACAATTTGCACAGGAACTGGCCTCGTGATTTGTACGAAAAAGTAGCACGAAGCTTGTGATGGCCGTCATTGCCTTTTTTGCTGCGAGACATTGCAAACAATGTGTTTCTATCAAACTGTTCTCCCCTTCCTATGTTGATTTCTCATCTCCTAGCAGCAATGGCAGCAGCCTGTAGGGGGTGCCACCTTTCAAGATGATAATTTTCTTTTGCCTTGTTTTTCTGGATCAACTGAATTTTTAATTGGAGAGAAAAAGACTGAAGAATCAAAACTAGTTAACAATGCTAGTTACAACAAGGATATTATACACAATAGCCGATTCATGCCCTACAATTTTGGGTCTAACGTAGAAAGCAAGTCCTGTAGCTTACTGTTCAGGCTGGATTTTGAGTATAAGGCAGTTTTGTCAAGCCAGTCTCATTTTGGGCCTTAAGACTTCTCTTGGTGGAATGTACATAAATTTGTCAAGAATCCCTGTTCTTAAATTGTTTCTTTCTATAACATATTCTCTATAATTTCTATTTGTCATTGTGAATATTCATTTAAACTGATCGAACCCTTTCCTCCATCAAAGATCATGGACTTGAGCTTGTTCCCTTTCTGTTATCGAGTAGGAAAAAAAATGAAAAAAATCTATTGACGATAAGGTTGTTTGAAAGGTCTTTCCTCTTTGATGATTGAGATTTTTATTTTTTATTTTTGCCAAAATTAATGCAACGCAGTTCTTCATCACAAGTCACTGTTAAACCTTTTTTTTGAATTTTTTTTTTCTTTACTCATTAATCCTTCAACATTAGTATGATTGGAGAAACTTGATCCTGACTGTTTTTTTTTGTGGTTAGTATGACAGCAGCCATTTGGTCAAGACCATTTTATGGTTACTCTACTATCAAACACATTTTGTTTGTAAGAAAGCAGGCAAAACCATTATTTATTATTTTTTGAATGAATCTTAGTTTCAATTTGTGCCTATAAATTTACTTGACAATAATTTTAAATATGATTAACCAATTTTTGCATTCAGTATAAATGATGCCGATATGACTATAGCTACTCAGGATATAATTGTTCTTAAAATTTTTTAAAAAGTTTTATATTTAGAAATTATAATTATCTTCCCTAAAAATTTAAAGTCAGGCCCTGAATCCTTTTTTTTCATGAAAATTTTATATATATATATATATATATATATATATAATTTAAAATTTTATAATCAAAATATTATCCAAAAAAAATTTTGTCCCACAAACATTTGGATAAGAAAAATACAATACCACTTCCGAAAGTGGGGTGGGTCCCATGTCAAATTTAAGTCTACAAACTTTGAAATTTGTTTGCATTTCAGAATAATTTAAAGAACTAACCAACTCTTCTCGCGTATTGTTTTGAAGGAAAAAAAAAAAAAAAAAAAAAAAGAAAAAGAAAAAAACAACTCTCAACAGGGATTGTAAATGTCTTAAAAAATTTTGTTTTTTGTTTTTTGTTTTTTAACCAAACAGACCATGGCTTCAATAGTAGCAACATTCGACTTCTCTCCTCCTCCTCTCTCTCTCTCTCTCTCTCCCTCCCTCCCTCCCAATCCCCCATCAAAACCCTGGCTTCGCTCTCCCGCTTCAATTCGATTCCACTGGTGACCGGCATCGCTCATCTCTTTGCTTTCTAATTTACTGTCTAGATCCCTCTCTGTCTTGCTCCTTTCTTCAATTCGACCGTCAGCCGTCCTCCATTCGACTCCATACAGTCCCGCCCCCTCTTGTTACTCGTAAGTACTCTCTCTCTCTCTCTCTCTCTTCATGTGCGGAAAGTAATAAATGCCCCTTGCGTTATGGGTTGAATTTTAATTTAATAAACAGAAAATGGAGAATGTTTAGTGAGAAAATAATGAGTTTCTCGCATGCATTATGCAGTCAGTCTCTTGCATTAATTGGATTTTTCTTCTCTTCCTTTGCTTTGGTGCCTGAAGTGATAAATGCAACTCGAGTGGAAGAAGATTTCAGACCATTTGTATTGGTGGGACTCATAGTGTTTACTAGATTTTGGTGAGAGCTCTTGCCAATTGGCTTAGAATTGATGGTTTACTAGGAAAAAATTGTGGTTTACTAGAATTGTGGTCCTTTTGAGAAAGTGATAAGATTCTGTTTTTGGGGTTTTCTTATAGCGGAACCGAAATTCTAATTTTTGGAGTAAAAGAACCATGTTTTGTAGAATTTTGAAATGTTTATGAATTTTCGGATATGGATATGTTCATTGAATGTTTTTGCTGATTTGTATTTTGTGCAGTGCTATAGTTTTACCAGAATTGAAATTGCATTGTCTGGTGCCCAGTGGAGGTGGCTGAAAATTATCAGTTACCAGATTCGAAATTGCATTACAGCGATTGGGATTCTTTGTGGTGTGTGTGAATCAAATCCATACACTGATAATGCTCCAAGATTGTGCAACTTATTCAGATGAAGATAATGGTTCCGAGGTTTGTTTGCAAGACATTGACAATGAAGAAAATTACTATGAATCTGCTCTCTTACGGAAGCCCCAATTCAGGTATTAAAGAAAATTGAGGGCAAAAAATCAATTTTTATTTCTATCAATGTTTTTGACCACGTTTGATTGAAAAAATACAACCGGATTTTTCTTTGACTTGAATTACAAGGAAGGATAAACTGGCAGCTCGTTGGAAGGACGATTTGGGAATGGCTGAGATTATTGATCTAAAGGGTCGACTGTGGTTTAATACTGGCATCGTTCGTAGTGGCAAGACCTATTTATTGATTGAGGAAACCTTGTATGTCCTTTTCTTTCTTAAAAAAGAAAACAAATAAAGGCCTTTTCTTTCTACATGCACCACACCTGTATTAATTTATAACATGGAGATTCATGAAATTGGATTGATGGGTCGTTCATGTTTAGGTTTATTAATTGAATATGAGCTTTGAATATTGTGGATCAATAGCTTTGGTGTTTCTGAGGAGACTGTATATTTCATTTGATTTAATTTACGCTTTTGTTGATGCCACACTTGTGAATTCATGAAATAGGAGTTCAGTTTTCTAAAGTAACCAAGAAAAAAACTAAATTTTGAACTGTACTCTATAGAGTTTGTGGTTCCAAGTACAATAACAAATTTTATTACTGAACTCTTTAAGTTGCAACACAATTGAATTCCTTATTTTGGTTTTTGGTTCCACCTGGAGGAATCCCTTGGAAATTAGTTTCATTTGGTTCCGCTCGAACCGTAAATGTGATTCTAACATTTGAATATTGTAGCTGTGATGTGAGCCATTCATTTCTTTGCTGCTAAGAGAAAGACCAGGATCGGTTTGATTTTCACCTGTGACTTAGATTTTTAGTGAAAGCATTGAATCAAATTGATAGGTCATTCCTCATTAGTTCTAGCATTGAATCTTGTGGTCAAAGACCTTGAACATTGTGGCCATCCTTTCCTATGCCGCGTATATAAAAATCATGATCAGTTTGATATTTACTTTTGTTGTGCTACCTCGTTAATCCCTATAAGTGGAATGATGGGCCATCTTGAAAAGTTTGTGCAAATTCAAGTTGAATATAAATATTTGAGGAACCAGTTTTTGGGTTAGATTTTTGCTGCACAGTTTTTTCTATATACTTATACAAGTTCTTTGTTTTTTTTATTATTTATTTTTTTTAAGATACTTGGAAGAAATTGGGGCACTGTGTGTTGTGGATGATGATGATAATCCTCTTTGCCGGAGAGAAATATACATGAAGTTCATGGAACAAAAAATTATTTCATGGGAGTCTTATGATGCTTACAAGCACTTGAAGTCACTTGGTTACATTGTTGGGAGGCATAAATTTCCTTGGACACTGAAGAATGTTGACGGCACCTGTGAATCCTCTACTTCTCATGACTCAACAGAAAGTAACAGATTGAGAGAGACGGAATATATAAATTCTCTTTCAGAAGAATTAAACAATTTGCAAATACGTGCGGCGGTACCTGTTTTTGATGTTTATCTTCCCAACAGCAAGTTTAAAAAATCTTGTCCCGGTGACCCAAATTTTATTGTTTGCTTAATCAGGTGACATACTTCTTTCTGCTGTTATGTTATCGTGCCGCACCAAGTGTGTTGCTTTTCCGCAATCGGATACGTTATCATGTTTATTCCCATTTGTGTTGTCAGAAAGATTTATAACCTCCACTTTCCCATGTAAAGTATCTGTGTGTTTGTGCCTATCCATCATTAGAGACGAGCAGTAAGAGATTGGGTAGTGTGAAGGATCTTAATCCTTGCTTTTAAGTTAAAGAGAGTACTGGACGATCGTGCTGATTTCCCATATCAGTTTGGTGTACATTTAGATGAATACATTGTGTTCCTCTTGCTGCCACAAATAAAATTTCACATGTCAACCTAATGCTTTATCTTGCTCTTACATTCATTCATGCCGATCTTTCAACTTATAGATGATCATCGTAGAAGCTCAAAATAACAGCAGCAGCACTGTTCAGATTATTGCAGCATCTTTCTCCTATGCTTAAGTTGATTGTATGAGTAGTCCAAGTATGTGCTGAGATGATAGCCACGTCATTCGGGTGCTGTAACTTGTATGTGTTGTTGCTTGGTGTTGCTTGCTTTGTTGGTCTCATCATCATTGGATGCAGAATTTGCTTTTATATTTTATATTTTTTGTTATGAGTAGCAAAACTAGATAACCTATAAATTGATATTCCATTTGTTGGGGACTGAGATTGTCGAGGGGAAATACAATCAAGACTTTTATATGTTTGACGATATCATCTTGTGTCAACGGAAGAGAGATTACCCTTGTGAATGTTTATATTTAACATTTCCCATTTTTGCTGAGTCAAAGTAGTTAGAGCAGAGTTCTATTTTCTATGGAAAAAAAAGGAAAGGAAATAAAATAGAAGAGAGGAAAAAGCAAAATGAGTAGTGTATTCCCTAATTAAGAGTGAGCTGACATTGAACTTGTGGAGATTTCTCAAAAAGGAATACGAAGAGATATAACTGCTGTTAAGTCATTCTTTCCTACTTTTGCATGGCTTTTTATTCATTTGTTTATTCTTCCCTTAATAACCTATCTTCTTATTTTAGGGGCAATCCACCATCTGTAGCGGAGATTAGAGATCTCGATAATCACTGCAGTAGCATTCCATTGAAGTTTTGCCACGTAGATCATGGGCGTGTCAGCTTCTTTTCCTTCGCTACAGTGGAACTTCCTGTCCTACCTTGACATACCATTACCAAGTACACAGATTATGAAGCTAAATGGTGCAGAAATAGGTTGCTGCAATCTTTCATTGATGCTTTATTGTGTAAGACATGAAGGATAGCCTTATGCATAAAGTTCTAGCCATGTCATGTTCCAAGATTACAGTGGAGGCGTCCATAGAGCACAATGGGAAAACCTCGTGCATAAGTGGGTTCAAAACTCATCAGGTTCCATGCACAGAGTTGTGGCAACAGTTCTGCAGATAAGAATTGAATTAGTAATGTTCAATTTTCATTGATGCAGGTTCAATTTTCTCTCTCACTTCATAGATTATGCGATATTTAATGTTGTTAGCAAAGCCCAAACACAACTTTTGTTTGAATTTGGCATGTGAGTGCGTATCAAGTGATTCGGTCTTCTAACTCTTCTTTTTTTTGTTTTCTCCTTCTGGTCGATGAGGGCAATACTAAGCTTACATATTTGCTTTTTTTTTTCTTTTTTAATTGCTAAAGATCTTATAACACAAAATTAAGTTTTTATGGATAAATCTATTTATTTAAGCATTTATATCAAAAGCAGCTTAGAGTGTTCAATTATTCAAAAAATATAAGTCCGTGAATAAGTTTGTTTAAACATGTGGACGTTATAGGTTTTCAGAGATTTTTGTTTTAATGGTAATTGAGACTGGTTTTGTTTTATAAGAGAAAGTTAGAAGGGCATTAAAATATGAGAATGGATGGCGACGGTGGCTCTAGAGAGGAAGAAGGGACAGCAGTGATGAAAAGATTGGAGGGAAGGGAGAGGACAAAGAAGGGTAGGAATTGTAATCTATATCTCATGAACCCTAGGACAACAAGAAAAACCCCTCTCTCTGACTCTTTCTACCTGCAGATTTGCCGAGCCTTATTCCTGAAACTTTGATGGTAGTAGCCAGAAAAAAGATCTGATCCAAGATTTTGTAAACTTCGGTGGTGTGTGCAAGTCACAATTGCGGGCTGCATCTGCTGCAAAATTCAATGCCGAGTGTAGACTGCGGAGAAGGAAGACACAGATATTCGAGAGGAATGTGGACATGATTCCGTTACATCCCTGAGAACAATAAAGGTTCCCAATGCTGGTAGCCTAGATGATAACCTTGTGGAGGAGAATGGGAAGGGAAGACAAGGTTCTGGTGGTTTGACAAGATAAGGCCGTTTTGCCGGCAGATCCGTGCTCACCTTCCGAATGGCGGAAGAGGAAAAATGCTTTGAACCATGTATTGATAATTTAAAGTCTCTCGGTATGTATATAATCCCAAAATGGCACATAGAAGAGTAGGCTTCGGCCTATCATAGACCACAACCCAAACTCAAATAAGCAATTTTTATAGTAAATTTCAACTTGTTTCTGCCCCTAATTGGCAGGATCCCTAGTTTCTGGGCATTATCAACCCAGTGGCCACCTTTTACCACCACGACGGTGAAAGGAAGAAGCCTCTCTAATAAAAGCTGATCCTCACTGCTCAGCTGGTAGTTTCTCAAAGTGCCAGCGATTGAGGATAGAGAGTAATATTCAATCCCAACAGCAAGGAATTTGGGATCAACTACAATAATCTCCACCTTATTCCACATTTCCACTAAGAAAATACTTCATACCTTCAAACACAAATGGAAAACACTCTCCCCTTCTTCCAACACCCGCACGGGATCAACTAGTAACAACCTCAACCGAGTTCATGGGTCGCAGCGGCTGTTTTTTGGGTCGACATCTGTCGGTCGGGGGGGGGGGGGGATAGCTATTCTCTGAATAAGAATGTTTCTAGAATTGATTGCATGTACGATAATACCCGTACAATATTAGCCGGTGCCAATCCTTCTCTCTCTCTCTCTCCAAGCACATAGGATGTGGTTGGGAATAAATGTCCATGACATGTGAGTTTGTCTGTGACATACAGGGTAAATGGATTAGCTTCGTAGACAAGGATGTTTGATTGTTTAATCCCAAATTTAAAAATCAAAAATAAAAAAATTATATTAAAAAAATTCTCATTAAATTAAAATTAATAAAATTTAAATAAACTTAATTAAAATATAATTTTAAATTACAACGTATTGGTATAAACATATCGGTATAAAAAGAAGAAAGAAAAAAAAGGCAAATGGGACAAAAATAATTCCAACTTTTGTGGTGGGAAAAAGTAACTAATCCAATTTCTTCTTATCTAATGGATGGGGAAGACACTCGAAATCCCAAAGAGCACGAGGGTGGAAAACATGTACCATCCCTTGTGTGTGGGTCATGGTGATAATTGTTTCTTCTTTTGAGATAATTAACCTGAATTTTACTCTAAATTTATAAATTAATCTATAAACTTTAAAATATAATGATTAAAAATTTAAATTTTAAAATTCGTAATTTTATTACTAACGGTGCCGATATGACCGATAAATGATTACTTGGAGGGATATTTTCTCACCCGGTATCTAGCGTCGCGGTAATTGCTGATGTGTCAGTTGACACGTCAGCGTCACACTCACAAATGATACCACGTCAGCAAAGGACAATTTTTTGCTGTCACGTAATTTTTTTGTTTTCTGACGTGCCTTCCTCCGGCAACATTTAAAGCCCCAAGAAGTTTATTTTTTTCAACCCATTCCAACCCCCTTCTCTTTAAAGCACCTTTCTCTCTCCTCACAAAATTTAATCTCTCTCTCTCAAACGAAGACAGAACTTTGTTTTTTCAAATGTTAATGGCTTCCTCCACTCTCTGCCTTCTTTTGTTCGTCACAATCATCCTCATCCCCCTCCCTCTCTAAAATTTATTGGTTCTTCATCATTTTTTACCGATTAAATCCTCAACACAATCTCCACATCATGAAAAACTCATCTTCATTATCAATTTCACTCAATTCAAGGTCGGAGAAGCTCCACCGTGACACCACCGCCATTGTTGCCAACAATAAGCATTTGTCAATCCCCAGAAAGAAACCTCATCCCTTTACCTCCCGGCGGAATGGAATCAATACCGATTCCATGAATTTTCCTACTGCACCAACAGCTCTAAAATTTAATCCATTATAAGGAACTGTAACATCAAGAAAAAAATTGAAAACCCACATATGAAAATCTAAAATAGACTAAAAAATACAAAAAAACAAAGAAATTTTGCATTACCCGATCAAAACCTGGACATTGAGATACTCTAAAATGGTCTCTGAGTTCTGAACAGTTCCTAAAATCCCCTGGTGAAGCCCTGTGAAACCTTGGACATGAAGATACTCTAAAATCGAAAATCATCTTCAACCCAAAAGCTTATAGAGATGCCGATTTGGGCTTCGAGCACGTTTGTGCCGAAAATCGAAGTTGGAATGCAGAAATTGGAAAAGTATCCAAAGCCGAAAGCAAGGGATCCAAACAAGTGGCACTATTCATCGTCTTCAACCTCTCTCTCTCTCTCCACCACCATCATCACAACTTCATCAATTTCATTTCTCCGACATCAATTTTGTCTGCAAATCTTCAACTACCATTGATTTGGTGAGGAAGGCAAAAACCCCATCATCACCACCATCACCATCACCATCACCATCACAATCTTCCTCGGGAAAACCCTAGCCAGATCTAATTTGAAAGGAAATTATGAAATTTGAAGGCATTCGTTACTTGAATTCTGAAGACGAACGTTTCCTTCTCAATCTTGCATGCGCAGAGAGGCTTGAAGACCTTGATCACGCAGCAAATGTGATCTCTAGATTTGGGCAAAAGTGTACCGACTATGGATTAACTCGATTGGGGGACATTAATGCTGAATTGAAGCTTGGAGTCTTCGATTTAGAGAAATTGGAATATGATTCCAGGGAGATTAAGAAGATAGTCGAGAAAATGGAGAAATATATCTCTGGGACGGTGAATTTGTTTGCAGGATTAGAGACTCTGACGGAGATGGAGATTACGGAGCGGAAATTGAACCAGTGGACGAATAGAGAAGATAAATTTTATTAATTTTAAAAAATAAATTTTATTAATTTAAGATGTTTTAATGGCAATATCATGTCATCGTTAGTATTCACGTGACAATATTATGTGTAATATGCTACCTTAAGTTAACTCAACAGGGAACGGTTAGCGAGACATCTTAATTAACAGAAAGACTAACAAGTTATGATTTTTAAAGTTTAGGTTACGTTTTAAAATTTAGGGGAATTCAGAATTTGAAATGTAATTATCCCTTCTTTTTTATATATTTTGAGTTTTTGTTGCCGGGTATAAACCAAAGGAAAGGACAAACAATGAACATGAATGCCCTTTTCAGAAACTAAATCGACTGTTATTCCCCAAGCCAAAACAAGGATTTGTTAGGCCTTTCCTTCTTTGGCAAGCATGATGGATGGCCACAAATAATTCTATCTATCATCATATTTTTATTAATATTAATATTTATAAAATTAATAATTTTAAAATTATTATTTTATTTAAAAATAAATCATCAATAACCGTTATATGATAAGGTATTTAAAACTTTGGTGTTTCAATATTTTTTGGGGTATTTTTAAAACCCCCACTATGTTGGACATAGAATAAGGCTTTGGTTATGAGTAGAACAGATAAAGGATAAGTTGCATAGGGTGTTCGGAGTCAAATGAGAGCTCTATATCAACTCCAATACCAGGCAATACAGATAAAATTGAAATCCTATCACTCCTAGATTTTTCAGATACGTAAATAATAATAACAATAACAATAACTAAATATTTATTCTACTAAATAAAGTTGATTATACTTATTTTTCTATAACATTATATTGTATTTCATATTACATGCTTATCTATATTATTTTCTTTATACGAAATAATAATAATATTTTTATTTCACTAAATGGAGTACTTTTATACCATTGCACTTTATATTGTATTATATTTTTATCTATATTTAAATAATTCACATCATATTTAATTGTAATTATCAAGTCCTCAGTGACATATGCTTTACAAAAAATTTTATATTATCTTTTTATAATTTTATTTGTCTAGTTAACACTAATTTGAACAGATTTTCCTTCTTTTAAGTTTTAATTTAATATTTTTTATAATTCATCTAATTTTGCAAATTAGACAAGTTCATCAAACCTGTAAAAAAAAATCTTCCTTATAAAAAAATGTTAAATAATCCGTAAGATTATATATATATTACTCCACTTCAGTGTCTACCATTTTCTAAGAAGTTGGATATCCAAGAGGTGAATGCCATTAACTTTATTTAAGCTTATGAATTGAAGCTCATATTTAATAGTATGAAAGAATTAAGTAGTGACCAACTTATTGTTATTATTTTTAATAGACTGACCTAAGAACCAAACCCTAGTTTGTTAAATAGTTGGACATTTGTACCATTTAAATAAGTCGAATCATGTTTATTAAAAAAAAACATACGTTGTGAGAGTTTTTACTCCTTAAAAGTCCAACCTGTCTTCAAACGAATTTAATATAATTATCATATAATAGTAATTTATTTAAAAAAAAAGACTAAGACCTAATAGAATTCTAAACCCGAAACTTTAAATACAATACTAAAATCTTTTATTTATTGATCCTAAATCGAATAAAATAGCTTTATGTGTTGTTTAGGAGTTTTTAAGGAGGAGGAGGAAAGAAAGGGTTCATAAGCGAAAGGAGAGGAGGAAACATTTTGTTTGAACACAAATGATAAGATAAGATAAAGTTTGTATATTTTTATTTTAATTTTTATTAAAAATTTAAAACCCAACCTTTCAAATCATTTTAAATTTGGGGCACGAATTTTTAAAGAGTCCAAGTAAATCAAAGGTTATTCAAAATCTCTCTATTTCCTCCCATTTCCGATCAAAAGAAAAAGCTTTATAACACAAATATGGGGTTCCCTTTTCCTCACTTCCTCTCGTTCTACATAGGATGTTAATTTTGATAGAGTAATTAGTTTCTACGAGCTTGAGTTGATTTAGCTTTTTGGTAGTGAATGAAAGAAAGGTATTACTTCTCATACCATTCATGATTTGATTTTAGAAAGCCAACTCTTGCACCTCATTAATGAGAATGATAAAATAATTAATTAATTCAATTATACAGATAGGTGAATGTGCATTAATTAAAGAAATTATTGAATTAATTGACTCATAGCATAATTAACTCAATCACACGGTTTATAAGTCAAAGAAATTATCAAAGTAATTAACTCGATCATAATTGTGTGATTGAATATTAATCAAAATAATCATTAAACTTAATTTATGTAATTAAGTACAAGTCAAATAATTTATCAAATTAATTCACTGAGTAATTATATTAATTATAATGTCACATCAAATGAGTAGTTAATGCTTGCATTGCAAATTCTTGAAAGTTATCGATCATTAAGCATTAATAATATTTGTGACAATACCAATCAGTAAAAAAACTTGAAATGACACCACTTCCCCATTGGTCTTCCCACTTAAACTGAAGAGTTGAAAGTGAAACCCGATGATGCGTGTCAAGGGCAAAGGCCCCCTTTTTTCAAACAAAAATACAGTAAATTGGAAACTTATGATGAGTATTATGTTCATCCTTACCCATTGGCAGGTAAGAGAGCTTTGATTTATCTAGTAATATGAGCAACAAAAGCATCCAACTCCAAACGAGAAACACCACCTTCCTCCGCCGATCGCCGGACTTCAAAACCCAACTTTTGAGCTCTCTTCCTCATATCATCCCCTTCTTTAGATGCCATCAATTTCCTCACAGCATTCTCAATGCACGAAGACCTCGCAATCTCCTTTCTCTTATCCCAGTCCCTCACGTCTACACCAATCTTCAGCACTTGGGTCACTAACACTGTGTTCCTCGGCTGATCCGAATGCATCGGCCACGCCGCAATCGGAACCCCATTGCTTATACTCTCCATGCATGAATTCCATCCGCAATGACTCATGAATCCGCCCGTGGACGGATGCGCTAGTATCTCGAGTTGCGGCGCCCACTCTTGGACTATAAGTCCATGATCTTTCACGCTTTCTTCATACCCTTTAGGCAGTTGAAACACTCTCTCAACATAATTCTCATTCTCTCTCTCAAAAACGTTTCCCTTGTCAGCATCTCTCAACACCCAGATGAATTTTTGCTCACTTTTCAACAACCCAATTGCCAATTCTACAATTTGTTCATCTTGCATACACGTGGTTGATCCAAAAGATATGAACATGACTGAGTTTGGGTTTTGCTTGTCTAGCCATTTTAAGCAGTGGTTTCTCTGTTCATCATTTCGCGGTTTCGTGCCTTTGGAGACATTTACCGGATTTAGAGGACCAATAGCCCAGTGAGTTTTTCTTCCATTGACTTCTTCTCTTGCAAGCAAGTCCACGTAGGGAGCTTCAATTACTCTGCTCGTGTTATACAGTTTTCCTCTGTATAGATTCGAGAAACGGTATTGAGCCGCCATGAAATTCAAGAATTCAAAAGAGAAACATCCTTCTATTGACGGAATATTCCATTCTTCAGAGAATATTCCGTCATCGATTTCAAAAGGCTTTCCCATGGATTCCCAAATGTATAAGAAAACCGTAAAAGCAGAGACGCTGTGTAGAGCGTAGGGCTCGGTGTTGGGCAAGAAGACAACGTCCTGCACCACTGAGGCCATGAGGGTGTCGTAAATGACAACGACCCTCTTGAACTTTGCAGACAGAGAGCGCAGCAGCATGGCCACCGGCTCTCTATGACGGGACGAGGCATTGAAAGACGGCTGTAAGTGGGAAGGGAATTGGGTGTCGGAGTTTGGGTTCGGAGGTGGGGAAGTGAAGAAGGGGACTTGGAAGTCGTGAAAATGGAGGTTGGCGGCCGAGTGTGGGTCCCACCCGTGGACGCGCTCAAGTGCTTGGCGGTTGTGGATGGCGGCGCCGACGTAGTGGACAGGGAGGTTGTTGGAGGAGAGGATGCGCGAAAGGTGGATGGCTTGGTTGAGATGGCCTTGTGCTGGAAACGGAACCAATACCACCGCCACTTGATGTTGTGGTGCCTTGTTTTGGTCATTTTGGGGTTCGTGGTGGTTTCCCATAATTATATTCGTGTGTTCTAGTCTGAATGGTTAATATATATAAGACGAGAGGCTTCACGTAAATGGGTTCGTCTTTTCCTACATAAATCCTACTATGGAAATTCTAAGACATAGTAAAATTAATCCATTCAAATGATCTCTTCACATGACACCGTTAGAAAATCAACTTTCAGCGATAGAGAAATCCATCATTGAAAGTCCTTTTTCCGTCGCTGAAAGGTAAGAGTGACGGATTTTTTCCATCGCTAAATCCGTCACAAAAAGTAACCCCGCTAATTTTTAGCAATCAATTTTTTTCAGACCACCTCTCGCCCACATGTTGGCACTGAGACTCAAACATGTGCGCTAATGTTGATATGAGAACACTCTTGCCACTAAACCAAATAAGTCATCTACTTATATATCTTTTTTTGTTTACTTATTATCTTTATTTCTTATTTCTTAATAATATTATAATAATATAAAATTATAATTTATTATAAAATAATAAAATAATTTTATTATTACTTAAAATAAAATAATAAAAAATTTTAAAAAATAAAATAATATTATTCTTTGCAAAATAAAATAAAAATAATAAGAATTATTAAATAAAATTTAAAAATTAAAAATTAAAAATAATTTATTATAAAATAATAAAATAATATTATTCTTTGAAAAAATAATAATAAGAATTATTAAATAAATTTAAAAAATTAAAATTAAAATTAAAAATTTAAAAAATTTAAAAAATTTAAAAAAAATTAAAAAAATTAAAAAAATTAAAAAAATTTTAAAAATTTTAAAAATTTTAAAAATTTTAAAAATTTTAAAAATTTTAAAAATTTTAAAAATTTTAAAAAAATCCGTAACTACTCCGTCGGTAATCTGTCACTAATTTTCCGTCGCTAATTCATCTCTAAAAGTTGTAAATATATTTTTTTAATTTTTTTTTCCTTCACCAATTCACCGACCGAAATTAGCGATGGAAATATTCCGTCGCTAAAAATTCCGTCGGTAATCCGTCGTTGATAATTTTATAATATTTTTTAAAATTTTTTTAAGGGTTTAGCTACGGAAATATATCCGTCGCTAATCTGTCATTAATCTCTCGTTAAAAAATCTAACGTTAATCCATCGTAAATCCGTCGCTATTATCGATAGATATTTTTCTATCAGTAATATTCCGTCACTGAAATCGTGTTTTTTGGTAGTATAATATTAACCATTTAGAATTTTATGATCAAAATCACCCCTTATTTTTGAATCACAAAAAATAGAAGATGGTTGGAAGTAAAAAATAAAAATTAATTAGAAAAGATATTAATTGTTAATTAAGATAAAAATGTGATCAAAACATTCATTTCGTGGGTAACACCAATGGTCCAGAGATAACACATAATAATTAATAAGATTATTATGTAAAAGAAATGTTTTAAAAAAAAAAATTAATCGATCAGTATATATCACTTACCGGAGGATTTATAATATTTAACAAGAAATATCCTTCAAATGGTTAAGATATTTTCTCAAAGATGATATGTACATTACAAATATTAGCAATAAAGCATATTCCATATACCTAAAAAGTTCAGCACAAAAAATTATTTATTACCAGCCCGGGAAAATTGATGAAAATTTATTAGTAACATTTTGTTCATCATGTGACAAGGGTGGTTGGTTTTGGCTTTCACATTCGGCAATATATTTTAATTTTTTACGTTAATGATTTAAAAGAAAAAAAGATTTAATTACTATAAACTTTGTTAAATTAATACAAAGAAATTATTTAAAAACTAAATTAAAAGGTTCAAAAAAATTATAACTCTGGCCCTAGCAATAGGCATCTACTCTCTTTTTGGGAGCCCCCCCATGCCCCGGGGTAGAGTCAACCATGGCTTCATGCATCTTCTTCACTTAGCTATCCAATGCATCTTCTGATAGAAAAACCAATTTAATTACGCCCCCTCCGACATCCCCATTGTCAAAGTGTGGACCATAATTTTGATGTTGAAAGCAATTCATTTTTCGACCATAATAAAAGAAAAAATATATTTACATTTCTAGCAAAAGAGGGAAGCAACGAAATATTGTAAAATCAAAAGGGGTTGAAGATCTCCATTTGGGGCGAGGCGATAAGGACATGAAATGAAACAGCTAAGGAGACACCAAGGCAATGATGGTGAAGATCTCCATTTGCGGTTGAGGAAAACGAACGGGAATTTGTTTCTCTTCTTAAAATTTTTATTTGAATTTTTGTGATTTTAATTATTTTATTTAAAATTTTAAAATATATATCTTTGATAGATACATACATTAGACTTGCCCCATTATTATTATTATATGATTCTCATTTTAAAAATTATACAAACTAAAATATCAATAATAATAATTATATCAATTTTAAAATTTGAACCAAATATATGATATCAGATTTCGATCTAGATTCTTAAAATCTTTAATTTCAATTTTCTAATACAAATCAAACCATACCTCACTTCTTGTCAAAACCTTTAACCCACTTCCAATTCAATGTTGATGATCATAGCTGTTAGTCTGCGTGCGCAATTGTAAAAGAAGGAATAGAGAGAAAGACACGAGGCTATCCAACAAAAAGGATTATTTATTTATTTTTATTATTATTATTTTAATTTTTGGAGTATTTTGCTGTTTACGCCCTTTAAAACTGCAACCGAGGCATGCACTACAAACCATTTGACCATAAATATTTTCAATTCTACAAATTTCAATTATTTCTCTCTTTCCCTGTCTCTCTTTTTTATAGTTCATTAATAGATTTGTGGGTTAAACTTGTACGATGAAAACTAACAGCTTTTCATAATTACTATTAGTTTTATCAATCTTGATAAAACTTGGCCAAATCAAGATTTTGAATCAAACTCTCACGATAACAATTATTAGATTCATAATTATGAAACTAATTATTAACGATTATTATTTGCAAATTAAAAATAACAATTAGTTTCATAATAATAATTATTAAAATAATTAGTTTCATAATTATGAAAACTAATAGGTCAAGAATCTAATTTATCAAACTGTTATTAGATTCATAAGAAATAGCTGATAATTGTTATTTAGTAATTATACTGTTAATATAATTAGGATTAGTTTCATAATTATGAAACTAATTATTTTAATAATTATTTTTTATTAATTATCAACGTAATGACAATTATTAAAATTAGGATTAGACGTGAAAGTTTGGTAGCCCCATGTTACGATAATAATTATCAAATCGATAATAACGTAGCAAAGACATTGATCAAGGAGTGAGGGTGGTCAAAATTTTTACCTCTATAGTAACATACTATATTTTTTTAATTATAAATTTTAAATTCGAGTTAAAAGAAATAAGATTTAAAAAAATTAACTCTTTATAAATTTTATAATATTCAAAATAAATTAATCAAACAAAACTTAGATATCAATTTATATTAATGATCCTTTTGTGAAAAAAAAAATTGCAGCCCATATATAAGAAATTGAATATTTTGGATTTTCTCCAAACACGTGAATTTTCTTGAAAATGAACACATGCGATGACAAGGAATTTTCCCCCGAAATAAAGCAAGATGGTGGTCCATTTTGGGTCTCAACAAGAACTCAAATCCCAAGATCCTCCGATTCAACGAATACAAACAAGCTTGGAATCGGCTCATAAAAGGAGACGATTGCATTGGAAGAACCAAGTCGATGGAAGTCGACAATTTTCTTAGGGGCCACCCAAACTCGCACGTCTATTCCTAACCATGTTGGCCCCTTTATAGCTAATAGCTAGGTCGACGAATGCGGCCAAATGTTGTGAACGTAAATCCTTACGTAGGATGGAAAGGACTTTTTATTATGTAAATTTATTTTTTTATTATTTATATTATATAACTAAAAATTATATAATTTAAATGTAAGTACGAAAGTCATGTATTTTAAATATGTTTTAAGAGATTATGGGTAAATTTTATCTTTATTTAATAGTTTTTAATTTTTGTAAAAAAAGTTAAAATAATTATCGGATAGATATTAACTACCACAAGCGTATGGTTATTAATATTTACGAAGATGGGAGGAAAAACCATATTTGGATTGGCCTCTGATCTTGTCGGCTCCTTTCGCAAATGAACTTTAGTTGGCGCCATTATCATCCTATTTTTGTAAGCCAGACATCTGATTTATAAAGAAATTGTCTTATATTTAATATATCATATAGTTAATTACATGGCACTGTGCACCCTAGAACTATTATTAAAGTAATTAAAAAAAAGGGACATACTATAATTAAAAAAAATTAAAAGTACAAGATTTCTTAATCAAATTTTAAATTCATAGTTTAAGAATGAAGAATATTAAGATATGAAAACTTCTCCTTAAATTAATCCCGACAATACTCGAATCAGATTAATCAAAATATAATTTTAAATATAAATTGATTATAAAAAATAATTAAAAATAAATAAAGATATTTGTTTATATATATTTACATGTACACGCAAAGTAAGTTGGACACGTAAAAAACATGTTTAACAACAAAAATTCCCAACATGAAAGAACAAAAGTCCATAATTATTGGTCATCATTCTCTTTTAAAGACATTTCGTGCCCATAAAACGTTTTATGAGAGAAATTATCATGAATAATTATTTAAATATTAAAAAAAATAGTCACTTGCACTCCTCCAAATCGACTACTTTGGCCTAAAAATGGGAATCATTAATCAAATTTTAAATTAAAAACTTGATTATAAAAAAATTATATTATAAAATCTTCCTACTAAATTATATCTAATAATAATTAGACTACTAATTGGTTATAAAAAATAATTAAAAATAAATACCGATATTTGCTTTTATATATATATATATTTATATGCACACAGAAAGTAAATTGGACATACAAAACGCATGTTTAACAACAAAAATTCCCAACATGACAGAACAAAAGTCCATAATCATTCGTCATCATGCTATTTTAAAGACACTTCATGCCCATAAAACGTTTTATGAGAGTAATTATCATGAAAAATTTATTTAAACATTGAAAATAAAATAGACCCACGTACGTTGCACTCCTCGAAATTGGCTACTTTGGTCTAGAAAGGCAATGGCTTTATAGAACGCGGTGAAGTTTTGCCGACAGCACATGCATGGTTTTCAAATATCTATGTGCTCGGATCCGCCACAACGAAAGCATCGTCCTCTGCAACTCCATTGGACGATCAGAATGGAAAAAAAGGGGGGAGAGAGAGAGAGAGAGAGAGAGAGATCTGGACAATATATTTCTTAAATTTTGAAATGTCATATATTTAATTCATTTAAAGTATTTTTATATTAGTATGAAAAAAGTTATGTGACACTCCACAATTTAACAATACTGTTAATGTAATTAAAAATAAATAAATATTCACAAATATGCAATTTGTATATGGGTTATACGTATGAGAGTGGACGTTATAATTTTTAATGAATAAATAATATTTAAAATTATAAAATTTTGAAATTATCAGTTGAAGTTTTATTCATCATTTTAAAAACAAAAAATTCTTATATTAATTGTTTTTTCACTCGCGTCTATTAGACACAATTTTAGGGGCCCACATAATCTCTCCTCTCCTGTCCCAGATTTTGAAAAATTTTCGCCCTGTACCATCAAGCTTATTTTAAAATTATTATACAAAAATTAAGAAAATAATTGAATAAATATTATTCTAAAAAAAGTTATATTAATCGATTAAATTACTATTTAAAAGTCAACTTTATCATGCCGAAAATTAAGTATTCTAGTGAGATGACAAGAGATAAAGGGTAAAATTAGAAAAAAAAAATTAATATTTTCTTTATTTTTTTAAATAACCCTTGAAATGGATAAAAAAATTTTCTATAAAATAATGCTTGATGTAGAACAAAAAAAAAAGTAAATAGGACAAGTATTAAAAGTAAAAAACAAAGGAAATAGGGTTCCATCATCTCTATAATGGTCCAGTATTAAAAGGAAAACAAAAGGGTCCATCATATTTATAATAGCTAGGAGACGAGCCACGCCGCAAATGGCAAAGTCGTGTCGTTTGAAACCTCACTTACGTCCATGAGAGGTGTTTGTATTGGTCAAATCATAGTATTAAAAACGAGCACACATCAGGAAAGAGAAAGGGCGAAATCACCAATCGATGCTTTAATAGAAGAACACGACACGTTGCATCCTCATCATACAATTTGAAAGTTCTAAAAATGGTCGAGACACGGATTTATGTCGAGTCATTTCCTTTGAAAAGTTGACTAGAAATCTCTGGATGATGCTGTCGGAAAGTTTCTCATGATGGGTCGCTGAGATATCAAAACAATGCGTAGCATTTCCGAATACTAGGTTTGGGCCGAGATTGAACTCACGTCAGTTTTTCCAAAGGGAATTTGTTAACAAATTGTCTACTAAAAGTGGGGATCTTTCCTATGGACACTTATGGAACCTTAATTCAGCTTCTTGGGTCCGAGGTGTGAATATGCTCCCATGATATTTTATCTCGACTATGTGTCGTCTATTCACGACGTTGACAGTTGAAATCCATTTTCACGAAACGTTTGGTTGGATCGGTGAAAAGTGTACCGAGACCATTTAATCATATTCGGGTTCGATTTGGCATGGGAATAAAAAAAAATCACATTAAAAAATCCTTCAAAAACAAGGTTGATAGCAGATTTATCCAGATTAATCGAGACGAAATATCAAATACTGAGCGGTGATCAAATCAGAAATAAAAAAAAATAAAACAGAAACGTAAAAGGAGTAATGAAAATAAATATGAAATTATATAAAAATAATACTATTTTATAAGAATATATAAAATTAAAATATAAATATATATATATAAATATAAAAAAATATAAAATTTTTTACATAAATATTAATTATTTTATAAAAATAATAGAATAACTATTTTTTATAATAAAAATTAAAAATCATTAAATATATAATTATTATTCAAAAGATAAATAATATAAAAAATAATATATAAATATAAATAATTTTATATAAATATTAATTAATTTAGTGTGTTTCAATATTTTAAAAATAAAAAATATTTTAAAAATGGAAAAATGTTAGTGTTATAAATTTTTGTGAAGTCGACCAGACTAATGGGGGCGATAGGAGCCAAGTCATGCTCCTTAGGGAGGCATGCAAGCGGCACTCTTAATGAGCGGAATAAGAGAGAAACTAGACCACGTAGGTTACTTGAATTGGTTCGTTCCCCAAAGACCACACAAAAGTATTGAGATTATTTCCCACGTCATTGTCGCACCAGGCATATCTCCTTATGGGTAGAGAGATACAGTCATAAACAGATACCACCAACATAAGAACATCCACCTTTGGGTTCACATTTTTGAAAGGGGGGGGGGGTGGGTTAGGAATCCTATAGATATCTTCCAAGCTTTAAAAAGTTACGCATTTTGTATATAAGCTTTTGAAGAGAACAGACAAAATTGTACATTTGAAGGGAAAGGGAGAGTAAAAGGGAGTGGAGGCAGGGAAGAACCAATAAATAGAGACGTAATACAATATAGGTAAGAAGTGGAGACTAATGTTTTATTTTTAGAAAATAAAAGGTATTTTAAATAGTTTTAATAATATTTTGAAATTTTATAGTGGTATTTTTACAATTTTTAATGATAATTTTGAAATTTAAATGCCAGTTAAAAATTATAGACATTAATCTTTTTTCTCAAAATTTCACAGGGCACACCCCCTTTCAACACCCCCGCCCCCAAAAAGGGTCAAAATTACCTTATAATATGATATTTCGGGAGTGTTTGTCGATAACCAAATCTCTTTAGAAATTTTAATGAATTTATATATTTTCAATCAACAAAAGTTTTTAATTTCGAAGAATTGTGCAAAAGGTTAACATTGAATTTGACACTTGCACTCATAAAAATTGACACCAAAGGAACGAAACAAATAACATTTCTGGTTGCACTTGCAACCTTTTAATAGCAATATGCTCAAATTGATTTTTTTTTTTACTTGACATCGATATCTAGATAATATAATTAATTTGATTTAAATATTATAAAACCCAATTTAGAGATAGATTCACCCAACGTTTATGTCCTAAAATCAAAATCTTAATTAACAGATTTTAGTATTCTGTCATTAAATCCACGTGACATTGGTCAAATTGAATAAAGTTGAATTGCCTATTGTTATTTACTTGACCGATAGGGTGAATCCACATGAGGTGTCACATAAATGAAAAGCTATTTTTTTTTTAATTCCGGATTTTTTATAGTTTTCATTGATATTAATGTTATGTGATAATAATTATTAAATGATGATTCAATAATTATTTATAGAGATTTGTTGTGCCCCGCATGCGTCGCTTGTCAATTTAACACCTTGCTCTTATTATTACAAAGGTAACCGAACAGAAGTATATAAACTCGATTGAAACAAAGTTGGTCCTTTGATGGTTTGCACTATTTTGTACTCTCTGTGATATCCGAGTAACTCCGACACGAGTTGATCATCGTTTAACAATGGCCTTCACTTGTACAAATTCGCCTCAATACTAGCTCGCGTTGATCTAACCATTTCTTTGCTGCTAAGAGAAAGACCGGGATCAGTTTGATTTTCACCTGTGACTTAGATTTTTAGTGAAAGCATTGAATCAAATTGATAGGTCATTCCTAATTAGTTCTAGCATTGAATCTTGTGGATAAAAGACCTTGAACATTGTAGCCATCCTTTCCTATGCCGCATATATGAAAATCATGATTAGTTTGATCTTTACATTTGTGGTGCTACCTCGTTAATCCCTATAAGTGGAATGATGGGCCATCTTGAAAAGTTTGTGCAAGTTCAAGTTGAATATAAATATTTGAGGAACCAGTTTTTGGGTTGGATTTTTGCTGCACAGATTTTTCTATATACTTCTACAAGTTCTTTGTCTTTTTTTTTTTTATGATACTTGGAAGAAATTGGGGCACTGTGTCTTGTGGATGATGATGATAATCCTCTTTGCCGGAGAGAAATATACATGAAGTTCATGGAACAAAAAATTGTTTCGTGGGAGTCTTATGATGCTTACAAGCACTTGAAGTCACTTGGTTACATTGTTGGGAGGCATAAATTTCCTTGGACACTGAAGAATGTTGACGGCACCTGTGAATCTGCTTCTTCTCATGAATCAACAGAAAGTAACAGATCATTGAGAGAGACAGAATATATACATTCTCTTTCAGAAGAATTAAACAATTTGCAAATACGTGCGGCGGTACCTGTTTTTGATGTTTATCTTCCCAACAGCAAGTTTAAAAAATCTTGTCCCGGTGACCCAAATTTTATTGTTTGCTTAACCAGGTGACATACTTCTTTCTGCTATTATGTTATCGTGCCGCACCAAGTGTGTTGCTTTCCCGAAATCAGGTTCGTTATCATGTTTATTCCCATTTGTGTTGTCAGAAAGATTTATAGCTTCCACTTTCCCATGTAAAGTATCTGTGTGTGTGTGTGCCCATCCATCATTAGAGACAAGCAGCAAGAGATATCTGTAGCGTGAAGGATCTTAATTCTTTCTTTTTAGTAAAAGAGAGTACTGGACAATCATGCTAATTTCCCATATCAATTTGGTGTACATTCAGATGAATACATTGTGTTACTCTCACTGCCACAAATAAAATTTCACCTGTCAACCTAATGCTTTATCTTGCTCTTACATTCATTCATGCCAATCTTTCAACTTCTAGATGATCATCTTAGAAGCTCAAAATAACAGCAGCAGCACTGTTCGGAGTATTGCAGCATCTTTCTCCTATGCTTAAGTTGATTGTATAAGTAGTCCAAGTATGTGCTGAGATGATAGCCACGTCATTCGGGTGCTGCAACTTGTATGTGTTGTTGCTTGGTTTTGCTTGCTTTGTTGGTCCCATCTTCATTGGATGCAGAATTTGCTTTTATATTTTTTTTATTTTTTGTTATGAGTAGCAAAACTAGATAGCCTATAAATTGATATTCCATTTTTTGGGGAGTAGGATTGTCAAGGGGAAATACGATCAAGACGTTTATATGTTTGACGATATCTTGTGTCAAAGGAAGAGAGATACCCTTGCGAATGTTTATATTTGACATTTCCCATTTTTGCCGAGTCAAAGTAGTTAGAGCAGAGTTCTATTTTCTATGGAAAAAAAGAAAAGGAAATAAAAAAGAAGAGAGGAAAAAGCAAAATGGGTAGTATATTCCCTAATTAAGAATGAGCAGGCATTGAACTTGTGGAGATTTCTCAGAAAGGAATACGAAGAGATATTACTGCTGTTAAGTCGTTCTTTCCTACTTTTGCGTGGCTTCTTATTCATTAGTTTATTCTTCCCTAAATAACCTATCTTCTTATTATAGGGGCAATCCACCATCTGTAGCGGAGATTAGAGGCCTCGAGAATCACTGCAGTAGCATTCCATTGAAGTTTCGCCACGTAGATCATGGGCGGGTCAGCTTCTTTTCTATTGCTACATTGGAACTTCCTGTCCTACTATGACATACCAAAGTGCACAGATTATGAAGCTAAATGGTGCAGAAATAGGTTGCTGCAATCTTTCGTTGATGCTTTATTGTGAAAGACATGAAGGATAGCCTTATGCATAAGGTTCTTGCCCATGTCATGTTCCAAGATTACAGTGGAGGCGTCCATAGAGCACAGAGGGAAAACCTCGTACATAAGTGGGTTCAAAACTCATCAGGTTCCATGCAAAGAGTTATGGCAACGGTTCTGTAGATGAGAATTGAATTCGTAATGTTCAATTTTCTTTGGAGTGAATCATTCTTTTCTTTTCCCATTTTTCTTTTGTTCTCTATCCTAGTAATGAAATTTTCAATCTTGTAGAGGGGTTACTTTTCTCTCTCTCACTTCATAGATTATGCTATATTTAATGTTGGTTAGCAAAGCCCAAACACAACTTTTGTTTGAATTTGGCATGTGAGTGCTTATCAAGTGATTCGGTCTTCTAACTCTTCTTGTTTTTGTTTTCTCCTTCTGGTCGATGAGGGCAATACTAAGCTTACATATTTGCCCCTTTTTTGTCCTTTTTAATTGCTAAAGATCTTATAACACAAAAGTTTTTATGGATAAATCTATTTATTTAAGCATTTATATCAAAAGCAGCTTAGAGTGTTCAATTATTCAAAAAATTTAAGTCCGTGAATAAGTTTGTTTAAACATGTTGACGTTATAGGTTTTCAGAGATTTTTGTTTTAATGGTAATTGAGACTGGTTTTGATTTATAAGAGAAAGTTAGAAGGGCATTAAAATATGAGAATGGATGGCGAGAGTGACTCTAGAGAGGAAGAAGGGACAGCAGTGATGAAAAGATTGGAGGGAAGGGAGAGGACAAAGAAGGGTAGGAATTGAGACCTATATCTCATGAATCCTAGGACAACAAGAAAAACCTCTCTCTCTCTCTGACTCTTTCGACCTGCAGATTTACCGAACCTTATTCCTGAAATTTTGATGGTAGTAGCCAGAAAAAAGATCTGATCCAAGATTTTGTAAACTTCGGTGGTGTGCACAAGTCATGGTTGCGGGCTGCATCTGCTGCAAAATTCAATGCCGAGTGTAGACTGCGGAGAAGGAAGACACAGATATTCGAGAGGAATGTGGACATGATTCAGTTACATCCCTGAGAACAATAAAGGTTCCCAATGCTGGTTGCCTAGATGACAACCTTGTGGAGGAGAATGGGAAGGGAAGACAAGGTTCTGGTGGTTTGACAAGTAAGGCCGTTTTGCCGGCAGATCCGTGCTTACCTTCCGAATGGCGGAAGAGGAAAAATGCTTTGAACCATGTATTGATAATTTAAAGTCTCTAGGTATGTATACAATCCCAAAATGGCAGATAGAAGAGTAGGCTTCGGCCTATCATAGACCACAACTCAAACTCACATAAGCAATTTTTATAGTAAATTTCAACTTGTTTCTGCCCCTAATTGTCAGGATCCCTAGTTTCTGGGCATTATCAACCCAGTGGCCACCTTTTACCACCACGACGGTGAAAGGAAGAAGCTTCTCTAATCAAAGCTGATCCTCACTGCTCAGCTGGTAGTTTCTCAATGTGCCAGCGATTGAGGATGGAGAGTAATATTCAATCCCAACAAGGAATTTGGGATCAACTAAGAAGCTTCTCTAATCAAAGCTGATCCTCGCTGCTCAGCTGGTAGTTTCTCAATGTGCCAGCGATTGAGGATGGAGAGTAATATTCAATCCCAACAAGGAATTTGGGATCAACTACAATAATCTCCACCTTATTCCACATTTCCACAAAGAAAATACTTCATACCTTCAAACGCAAATAGAAAACACTCTCCCCTTCTTCCAACACCCGCACGGGATCAACAAGTAACAACCTCAACCCAAGTTTATGGGCAAACACTTGGTTAACACTTTGCAACACCCGCACGGCATCGGCACGTTATAGATTTGACCCGTTTAAAATTATTTATTTTTATTTTAGAGTTTACGAAGTGCATTTATGGCTCCCGTGACTTGTTCTTCTCTCTCTCTCTCTCCATTGAAGACCACACGGAAACTCACAAATTGCAGGGCTCTCTCCCTCTCCCTTTCCCTCTCCCTCTCATGGTGTCTGTGATAGATTTAAGTTCTTTCCTGTTGGTGTGTTCCCGTTTGATGATTTTTTGTCTCATTCTTCTCTTATGTGAAAGATTCAATTTTGGGATTGAAAGTCTAGAAGTTGGTTGCGATTGATTGATCATCTTGAAAATTGGATTCTCACTTTGAAGTCGTCGATTTCACGCAAGCTAACCCAACAAAAGCCGGCTAAGTGTCTTTCTTCATCTCCCACAATAAAGCCAGCTATGCGTCTTTCTATCTCCCACAATTTCTCCCTCCCCTTCTCACCCCGATTCAATCTCCTTTTCTTCACCGGTCGAATTTATCTTTGTTTCGCCTTATCCTCTCTATCCTCTATTATTGATCTAAGTTTCATATATTTCTCCGTTCTGTAAATCGATTTTCTAGGGTTAGGGTTTGATGAAGTTTTTTATCTTCAATCTTATATTCTAAATCTGCATACCCTTTTGATAGATCTACCTTTTTTGTCTTTGAATATGTTGATTTCACCGATTTTTTGTTGCAATTTTGGGGATTTAGTATTCGTATTTTTTTTTTACATAAGAGACCTTTGTCCTCCCCCTCTCTTTCTCTAGGTTTTTAGGGTTTAAAACAAGCTTGGGTCTGATCTGAAATGGATCCAAAATCCTTTTAATTTTTTAAGTCGAGCGAGTGTTGATTTTTCGAGCCTTCTCAGGCTTAGGCTCGGTCTCAGACTCAGGTTCAGGCTCAGCCTCATGCTCGGCCCGGCTCGATAAAATTTTAAATGGAATGAGTCCAAATTTTGTAAAGTTCAACTCAAAAAACTCGATTGCCTTGTAAGGGCCCGAATTTTTATTAAATTAAGGGGTCTATATTTTTATTAAATTAATGGTTGAAGATTTTATTTTAAAAGAGGCCTACAAAGTTTGTATTTTTTATTAAATTAAGAATTTAAATTTTTATTTAAAAGGAGCTACAGAGCCTAAATTTGAAAAGGGCTTAAAATTTTATTGTTTTCGACTTTGAAGGCCGACTACTTTGTTTTTTCTTTTTTTTCTTTTTTTGGGGGGTGGGGGGGGGGGGGGGCGGGGGGGAGTGGGGTTCGCATGTATAACTTCTCAAACCCCCGCGGGGGCACCTCAAAACTCTCAAATCATTTTGTTTAAGGGATTTCACGTGATAAAATCTTTTTTTTTTTTGTTTTTTCTTTTTTTGAGGGTTTGACTTTATAAAATCTTTTTTTTTCCCCTTCTATTTTTAGGGGGATGCACATATATATCTTCTGAGAAACCCCCACCCACCACCTCAAAACTATCAAATCATTTTGTTGTTCATAAGATCCTTTTCAGAGTTGCCAAACGACGCCCTTTTAAGGCTTCTAACAAGCCACCTTCGTACCACTGATTTGGAATACTTGCTTAGTCCACAAAAACAAAAGGCAATGATAAATGCAATGGGGTCTCTCGCCTTAAATTGAGCACAAGAAGTTGAAATTACTGTTCCTGACTACGTTTATATTTCATTTTTGAGAGAGAGAGAGAGATGCACGTGAACATAACCTCATTAGCGTGGTACGCACGTGAAGAAGCCACAAGATCTTGCAAAGGAGAGAGGAATCAAATTGCTCGACATCCAATTAGCATCCCAAGTAGTTTTCAATCTGATTAGATGTTACATCTCTCAATACAAATTCTTACGGATCATTCACGACTATAAGGTTATTTGTTGATGCAGTTGGAAGATTATCGAATTAACCATATTTATATAAAGAGACTTTAGCAAAAATGAACATTTTAAGTTCAGATTTTATTTTGTTGTCTAATTCTTTTAAAAGAGTGACAATTTCATATTTCTTTTTTTTTTAAATCAACCAATATCCGGAATTACACTCTAATTAATTCGATTCAAACGTTGTCGAAGTTAATTTAGAAGAAAGTTTTCACAATATAATTTTTTTTATTTTTAAATTTCGAATGTAAAATTTAGTTAAGGGATCTAATATCTTTATTTACTAGAATAACTGTCTATCAATAATTTTGTATTACTATGATATATATATTCTCCATTATAAGTTCATTTTCTTATTAATGAAGTTCATCCTTTAAAAAACAAAAAAATAAAATAAAACAAAACAAAAATACAAGACTTTGAGGGACAAGCGTTCGTGGGGTTGGGGAGTAGCCAACATGTGTAGGTGAACCCTGACCACATCTTCTTGTATCCCCTGCCAGAGCACTCTCAAATCATATATGGACGTACCACACTACACAACCACTTCCCCCTCAACAGACATAAAAGGTCTTATAATCTTCACAACAAGTACGACAAGTGTATGGCAAGTCTGAATTCTAATAGACATAAACATATTGGTATAAAAAGAAGAAAAAAAGAAAATAGGGCAAATGGGACAAAAATAATTCCAACTTTTGCGGTGCGAAACAGTAACTTATCCAATTTCTTCTTATCCAATGGATGGGGAAGACAGTCGAAATCCCAAAGAGCACGTGGGTGGAAAACATGTACCCTCCCTTATGTGTGGGTCATTGTGATAATTGTCTTTCTGATCCATGTTGATAATTGTTTCTTCTATTTTATATATTTTGAGTTTGTGTTGCCGGGTATAAGCCAAAGGAAAAGGACAAACAATGAACATGCATGCCCTTTTTAGTAACTAAATCGACAATTTTTCCCCAAGCCAAGGCAAAGACTTGTTAGGCCTTTCCTTCTTTGGACAGCATGATGGATGGCCACAAATAATTCTATCTATCCACATATTTTTATTAATATTAATATTTATAAATTTAATAATTTTAAATTATTATTAAATAATTTTTATTTAAAAATAAATAATTGATAACCGTTAAATAATCTGGATATTTAAAACTTGCTATTTCGATATTTTTTGGGGTATTTTTAAAGCCCCCACTATATTGAACCTAGAATAAGGCTTTGGTCATGAGTAGAACAGATAAAGGATAAGTTGCACAGGGTGTTTGGAGTCAAATGAGAGCCCTATATCAACTCCAATACCAGACAATATTGATAAAATTGAAGTCCTATTAGTTTTAAATTTTTCAGATACGTAAACAACAATAACAATAACTAAACATTTATTCTACTAAATAAAATTGATTATACTTATTTTTTGATATTATTATACTCTATTTTATATTACATACTCATCTATATTATTTTCTTTATATGAAATAATAATCGTATTTTTATTTTACTAAATGGAATACTTTTATATCATTGCACTTCATATTGTATTAATTATATTTTTAACTATATTTAGATAATTCATATCATATTTAAATATAGTTATCAAGTCCCGAGAGACATATGCTTTACAAAAATTTTTATATTAGCTTTGTACAATTTTATTTGTCTAGTTAACACTAATTTGAACGGATTTTCCTTCTTTTAAGTTTTAATTTAATATTTTTTTAATTCATCTAATTTTGCAAATTAGACAAGTTCATCAAACCTGTAAAAAAAATCTTCCTTATAAACAAATGTTAAATAATCCGTAAGATTATATATATATTACTCCACTCCACTTCAGTGTCTACCATTTTCTAAGAAGTTGGATATCCAAGAGGTGAATGCCATTAAATAATCCGTATGATTATATATATACTAAAATCTATTTTTTGTTGATCTCAAATCGAATAAAATAGCTTATGTGTTGTTTTGGAGTTTTTGAGGAGGAAAGAAAGGGTTCATAAGCGAAAGGGAAAGGAGGAAACATTTTGAGATAAGATAAAATTTGTATATTTTTATTTTAATTTTTATTAAAAATTAAAACCCAACCTTTCAAATTATCTTAAATTTGGGGCACGAATTTTTAAAGAGTCCGAGTGAATCAAAGGTTATTCAAAATCTCTCTATGTCCTCCCCCTTCCGTTTTCCTCACTTCCTCTCGTTCTACATAGAATGTTAATTTTGATAGAGTAATTAGTTTCTACAAGCATGAGTTGATTTAGCTTTTTTATGGTCGATGAAAGAACGGTATTACTTCTCGTACAATTGATGATTTGATTTTAGAAAATCAACTCACCTATAAGAAAACAGGGTATTAACGATAAAAAAAAATCAATTGATAATAGTGATAAAATTACGACGGATTAATATCAGTAAAACTTACTAAGAGACTAACGATAGATTAGCGATCAAAATATTTCCGTCAATAATTCGTCTATATAATGATCTTTAGTAAAAAAAAATTTATGTAAACCTATTAGCGACGGATTAACGACGAAAATATTTCTATCGATAATCTGTCGATATAATTATCTAGGGTAAAAAAAAAATTTATTAAACCTTTCAGCGATGGAAATTAGCTACGAAAATATTTTCGTTGGTAATCTCTCGATGTAATGGTTTAAGGTAAAAAAAATTATGTAAATTTATCAGTGACGGATTAGCGACGAAAATTAGTTATGAAAATATTTCCGTTGGTGTAATGATCTAGGGTAAAAAAAAACTTATGTAAATCTATCGGCGACGGAAATTAGATATGGAAATATTTCCGTCGCTAATCCGTCGTTATAATGGTTTAGGGTAAAAATATATATATATATATATATATATATATATATAAACCTATTAGTTAGAGTTTTTTATTTTATTATTTTTTCATTTATTATTTATTATTTTATAATTCTTTTTTTATTTTATTTATTTTATTAGGTAAATCAAGAAAAATAATTTGTTATACTATTTTAATTAATCAAATTTATGTTTTTTACTCAAAAATATTTTATTTCTTTATTTAGCACCAATTTAATAAAAATCGAATTTAAACTGTTAGAAAAGTTCAATAAAAATATTCAATGAAAAAAAATTATCGCAAAGTAAAGAAAAAATAAATTGAGATGAGAGTGAGAAAAGAAAAAAAATGTGAGAGTGAGATAAATATTAAAAAAAAAATGAGAGTAAGATAAAAAAAAAAAAGATTTAATAAAAGGGATTGTGGTATAATGGCTGTGACAACTCAAAAATTATCATAATTCTTAAGTTCGAATCTTGATGAAAGTAATTTTCTCAAAAAAACGATGGCAAGCGGGCGCATGAGCCCGCACACAAGGGTTAACGTGCAGGCGGGCGGGCGGGCGGGCGGGCTCATGCACGCACAGGCAGGTGCCAAGAATCAGCGATGAAAATTTTCCGTCGCCGATAGTTTTACATCTATCACTGATAGTTTTACATATTTTCTGTTATAAGTGACGAATTTTTTAGTGACGGAAAATTTTTATCGTTAATTTGTCGTTGATATTTTTACATATTGTTTTCTATCAGCGACGGATTAATGACAGAAATGGAATAGCGATGGAAATTTTTCGTTATTAATCCGTCGCTGATAGTTTAGCGACGGATAGTATTCCGTCGGTAATATTTAGCGATGACGTTTTTAACGATAGAGTTACTGACAGAATTTTTTGTCGATAATACTTTTTAGCAATAAAATCTTTACTATCAGATATTTTCATCATTAATACCTTATTTTTTAGTAGTGTCTTGCACCTCATTAACGATAACGATAACATAATTAATTAATTCAATTACACAGATAGGAGAATGTGCATTAATTAAAGAAATTATTGAATTAATTGACTCGCAGCAAAATTAACTCAACCACACGGTTATGGAATTAAGTATAAGTCAAAGAAATTACCAAAGTAATTAACTCGATCATAATTGTGTGATTGAATAAAAATCAAAATAATCATTAAACTTAATTTATGTTATTAAGAACAAGTCAAATAATTTATCAAATTACTTCACTGTGTAATTAAATTAATTATAATGTCACATGTAATGACTAGTTAATGTTTGTATTGCAAATTCTTGAAAGTTATCAATCATTAAGCATTAATCATTTTTGTGACAATATCAATCAGTAAAAAAACTTGAAATGACACTACTTCCCCATTGGGTCTTTCCACTTGAACTGAAGAGTTGAAACCCGATGATGCCTGTAAAGGGCAAAGGCCCACTTTTTTCAAAAAAAAATACAGTAAATTTAAAACTTATGATGAGTATTATGCTCATCCTTACCCATTGGCAGGTAAGATTTATGGAGCTTTGATTTATCTAGTAATATGAACTACAAAATCATCCAACTCCAAACGAGAAACACCTCCATCCTCCGCCGATCTTCGGACTTCAAAACCCAACTTTTGAGCTCTCTTCCTCATATCATCCCCTTCTTTAGATGCCATCAACTTCCTCACAGCAATCTCAATGCACGAAGACCTCAGAATCTCCTTTCTCTTCTCCCAATCCCTCACGACTACACCAATGTTCAGCACTTGGGTCACTAACACAGTGTTCCTCGGCTGATCCGAATGCATCGGCCACGCCGCAACCGGAACCCCATTGCTTATACTCTCCATGCATGAATTCCATCCGCAATGACTCATGAATCCGCCCGTGGACGGATGCGCTAGTATCTCGAGTTGCGGCGCCCACTCTCGGACTATAAGTCCATGATCTTTCACGCTTTCTTCATACCCTTTTGGGAGTTGAAACACTCTCTCAGCATAATTCTCATTCTCTCTCTCAAAAACGTTTCCCTTGTCAGCATCTCTCAACACCCAGATGAATTTTTGCTCACTTTTCAACAGCCCAATTGCCAATTCTACAATTTGTTCATCTTGCATACACGTGGTTGATCCAAAAGATATGAACATGACTGAGTTTGGGTTTTGCTTGTCTAGCCATTTTAAGCAGTCGTTTCTCTGTTCATCATTTCGCGGTTTCGTGCCTTTGGAGACATTTACCGGATTTAGAGGACCAATAGCCCAGTGAGTTTTTCTTCCATTGACTTCTTCTCTTGCAAGCAAGTCCACGTAGGGAGCTTCAATTACTCTGCTCGTGTTATACAGTTTTCCTGTGTATAGATTCGCGAAACGGTATTGAGCCGCCATGAAATTCAAGAATTCAAAAGAGAAACATCCTTCTATAGACGGAATATTCCATTCTTCAGAGAATATTCCGTCATCGATATCAAAAGGCTTTCCCATGGATTCCCAAATGTATAAGAAAACCGTAAAAGCAGAGACACTGTGTAGAGCGTAGGGCTCGGTGTTGGGCAAGAAGACAACGTCCTGCACCACTGAGGCCATGAGGGTGTCGTAAATGACAACGACCCTCTTGAACTTAGCAGACAGAGAGCGCAGCAGCATGGCCACCGGCTCTCTAAGACAGGACGAGGCATTGAAAGACGGCTGTAAGTGGGAAGGGAATTGGGTGTCGGAGTTTGGGTTGGGAGGTGGGGAAGTGAAGAAGGGGACTTGGAAGTCGTGAAAATGGAGGTTGGCGGCCGCGTGTGGGTCCCACCCGTGGACGCGCTCAAGTGCTTGGCGGTTGTGGATGGCGGCGCCGACGTAGTGGACAGGGAGGTTGTAGGAGGAGAGGATGCGCGAAAGGTGGATGGCTTGGTTGAGATGGCCTTGTGCTGGAAACGGAACCAATACCACGGCCACTTGATGCTGTAGTGCCTTGTTTTGGTCATTTTGGGCTTCGTGGTAGTTTCCCATAATTACATTCGTGTGTTTTAGTCTGAATGGTTAATATATATATAAGACGAGAGGCTTCACGTAAATGGGTTCGGCTTTTCCTACATAAATCCTACTATGGAAATTCTAAAGACATAGTAAAATTAATCCATTTAAATGATCTCTTCACATGGTATTAAGTATTTAGAATTTTATGATCAAAATCACCTCTTATTTTTGAATCACAAAAAATAGAAGATGGTTGGAAGTAAAAAATCAAAATTAATTAAAAAAGAAATTAATTGTTAATTAAGATAAAAATGTGATCAAAACATACATTTCGTGGGTGACACCAATGGTCCAGAGATAACACATAATAATTAATAAGATTATTATGTAAAGATAGTGTTTAAAAAAAAATTAATCGATCAGGATATAGTATATACCAGTATATACCACTTACCGGAGGATTATAATATTTAATATGAAATATCCTTCAAATGGTTAAGATATTTTCTCAAAGATGATATGTTCATTACAAATATTAGCAATAAAGCATATTCCATATACTTAAAAAGTTCAGCACAAAAAAATATTTATTACCAGCCCTGGAAAATTGATGAAAATTTATTAGTAACATTTTGTTCATCATGTGACAAGGGTGGTTGGTTTTGGCTTTCACATTCGGCCATATATGTTAATTTTTTACGTTAATGATTTAAAAGAAAAAAATATTTAATTACTATAAACTTTGTTAAATTAATACAAAGAAATTATTTAAAAACTAAATTAAAAGGTTCAATAAAATTACAACTCTGCCCCTAGCAATAGGCATCGACGCTCGTTTCTTTGGGGGGGGGGGTAGGGTCAACCATGGCTTCATGCATCTCCTGTGAGAAAAACCAATTTAATTACGCCCTCTCTCCCACGTCCCCATTGTCAAAGTGTGGACCATAATTTTGATGTTGAAAGCAATTCATTTTTCAACCATAATAAAAGAAATATATATATATATATATATATATTTCTAACAAAGAGGGAAGTAACCAAATATTGTAAAATCAGAAGGGGTTGAAGTTCTCCACTTGGGGGGAGGCGATAATGACATGAAATGAAACAGCTAAAGAGACACCAAGGCAACGATGTTGAAGATCTCCGTTTAAGGTTGAGGAAAAATGAAAGGGAATTTGTTTCTCTTCTTAAAATTTTTATTTGAATTTTTGTGATTTTAATTATTTTGTTTAAAATTTTAAAATATATATTTTTGATAGATACATACATTAGGCATGCCCCATTGTTGTTCGATATATAAATCAAAATATTAATAATAATAATTATATCAATTTAAAAATTTGAATCAAATATAAAATATCAGATCCATATTCTGATTCTTAAAATCTTTAATTTCAATTTCGGAATACCAAATCAAACGAGACCTCACTTCTTGTCAAAACCTTCAACCCACTGCCAATTTAATGTTGATGATCATAGCTGTTAGTCTGCGTGCGCAATTGTAAAAGAAGGAATAGAGAGAAAGACACGAAGCTATCCAACAAAAAGGATAGTGTATTTATTATTTTTTAAATTTTAGGAGTATTTTGCAGTTTACCCCCCCCCTTTAAAACTGTTACCAAGGCATGCACTGCAAACCATTTGACCATAGATATTTTCAATTGAACATTAACTTTTAAAATCCCTTTTATTTTATCTCCCTTCTATTTTATCACAACTTTAGTATAATAGGTCACATAAGAATGTTTTTCCAAAATAATTCTCCAAATTTCAATTATCTCTCTCTCTCTCTCTCTCTCTCTCTCTCTCTCTCTCTCTCTCTCTCTCTCTGTACAGTTCATTAACAAATTTCAGAATTACTCTTAGTTTTATCAATCTTGATAAAACTTGGTCAAATCAGGATTTTGGATCAAACTCTTATAGATTCATAATTATGAAACTAATTATTAATGATTATTATTTGCAAATTAAAAATAACAATTATTAAAATAATTAGTTTCATAATTATGAAAACTAATAGATGAAGAATCTAATTTATCAAACTGTTATTAGATTCACAAGAAATAGCTGATAATTGTTATTTAGTAATTATGAAAAACTGTTACTATAATTAGGATTAGTTTCATAATTATGAAACTAATAATTGTTAATACGTATTTTTTTAGTAATTATCAACATAATGACAATTATTAAAATTAGGCCCATGTTATTATAATAATTATCAAATCGGGAATTACATAGCAAACGCATTCATCAAAGTCCTGTGGGTCGTCAAAATTTTTATGGTTAACCAAATTTTTGTAAATGTAATATTAAGATATTATATTTTCTTAATTATAAATCATACATTTGAATCATAATAATAAAAAAGTAAAATTTAAAATAGTTAATTTTATATGAATCTTATAATACTTAAATCAAAATAATCGAGTGAAGTTTAAATATCAACCGATAGTAAAAACCCTTTTGTATCAAAAAAAATTATAGCCCAATTATTAGAAATTGAATATTTTGGATTTTATCCAAACACGTGAATTTTCATGAGAGCGAACACATGCCATGACATGGAATTTTCCCCCGAAATAAAGCAAGATAATGGTCCATTTTGAGTTCCGGTGTTGGAACTCAAATCCCAAAATCCTCCGATTCAACGAATACAAACAAGCTTTGGAATTGGATCAAAAAAGGGGCGACTGCATTGGAAGAACCAAGTTGATGGAAGTCGACAATTTTCTTGGGGGCTACCCAAACTTGCACGTCTATTCCTAACCATGTTGATCCCTTTATAGCTAATAGCTAGGTCGACGAATGCGGCCAAATGTTGTGAACGTAAATCCTTACGTAGGATGGAAAGGACTTTTTATTTTGTAAATTTATTTTTTTGTTATTTATATTATATAACTAAAATATGAGTTTAAAAGTCATGTATTTTAAATATGTTTTAAGAGATTATGGGTAAATTTTATCTTTATTTAATAAATTTTAATTTTTTTTAAAAAAAGTTAAAATAATTATCGGATAGATATTAACTACCACAAATGTATGGTTAGTAATATTACGAAGATGGGAGGAAAAACAATATTTGGATTGGCCTCTGATCTTGTCGGCTCCTTTCACAGATGAAACTTTAGTTGGTGCCATTATCATCCCATCATTGTAAGCCAGACATCTGATTTATAAAGAAATTGTCCTATATTTAATATGTCATATGGTTAATTACATGGCACCATGCATTCTAGAACTATTGTTAAAGTAATTAAAAAAAGGATCACACCGTAATTAAAAAATTTAAGAGTATAACATCTCTTAATCAAATTTTGAATTCATAATTTGAGATAAAGAGTATTAAGTTACGAGAATGTCCCCATAAATTATGTACGACAACATTCGAATCGGATTAATAAAAATATAATTTTAAATATAGATGGGTTATAAAAAATAATTAAAAATAAATACATATATTTGCTTATATATATATTTACATATACACGGAAAGTAAGTTGGACATGTAAAAAACATGCTTAAGAACAAAAATTCCCAACATGAGAGCACAGAAGTCCATAATTATTGGTCATCATGCTTTTTAAAGACATTTCGTGCCCATAAAACGTTTTATGAGAGAAATTATTATGAAAAATTATTTAAACATTAAAAAAATAATCCCACGCTGTACTCCTCGAAATTGACTACTTTGGTCCAAAAATGATGTTCATTGATCAAATTTTAAATTTAAAATTTGATAATAAAAAAATTTATATTATAAAATCTTTCTATTAAATTATATCCAATAATAATTAAATTAAATTAATATGATTTTATATATAAATAATTAAAAATAAATACAGATATTTGCTTATATATATATATTTATATGCACACAGAAAGTAAATTGGACATAAAACGCATGTTTAACAACAAAAATTCCCAACACGACGGAACAAAAGTCCATAATTATTCGTCATCGTGCTATTTTAAAGAGACTTCATGCCCATAAAACGTTTTATGAGAGAAATTATCATGAAAAAATTATTTAAACATTGAAAATAAAATAGGCCCACGTACGTTGCACTCCTCGATATTGGCTACTTTGGTCTAAAAAGGCAATGGCTTTATAGAACGCAGTGAAGTTTTGCCGACAGCACATGCATGGTTTTTAAATATCTATGTGCTAGGATCCGCCGCAACGAAAGCATCGTCCTCCGCAACTCCATTGGACGATCAGATTGGAAAAAACAGGGGGAAGAGAGAGACAGAGATCAGGACAATATATTTCTTAAATTTTGAACTGTCATATATTTAATTCATTTAAAGTATTTTTATATTAGTATGAAAAAAGTTATATGACACTCCACAATTTAACAATATTGTTAATGTAATTAAAAATAAATATATATTCACAAATATGCAATTTGTATATGGGTTATACGTATGAGAGTGGACGTTATCATTTTTAATGAATAAATAATATTTAAAATTATAAAATTTTGAAATTATCAGTTGGAAGTTTTATTCATCATTTTAAAAACAAAAAATTCTTATATTAATTTTTTTTTTCACTTGCGTCTATTAGACACATTTTAGGGGCCCACATAATCTCTCCTCTTCTGTCCCAGATTTTGAAAAATTTTCGCCCTATTTTAAAATTATTAAACCAAAAAAAGGGCCGATGTTGCACTCCTCAATTGCCCACTTTGGTTTTAAAGTGGCATTAATGCCACTTGTGGATCTTTAAGAGAGTGTTATAGGAAGAAAAATAAAAATATATATAAAAACAGAAAAAATACATACAATGAAACATCAGTCGAACCCATAAAATATTTCCAAATTGATGAGAAATAAGAGTTTAGATTATATTTTTTGTTATATATACATATATTTTTTTTATACATCGTGAAAATTTAAATTCAAGGTTTTGGAGATAGGGGAAAGGAATAATATTAGTTTAGCTACAGCTTGTTGACAATATATTCTTTATATGGGACAATATTAAAAGATAAAAAAAAAAAAGGAAAATAGGGTTCCATCATCTCTATAATGGTCCAGTATTAAAAGGAAAAAAAAGGGTTCCATCATATTTATAATAGCTAGGAGACGAGCCACGCCGCAAATGGCAAAGTTGTGTCGTATGAAACCTCACCACCGCCCTTGAGAGAGATGTTTGTATTGGTCAAATCATAGTATTAAAATCGAGCACACATCAAGAAACAGAAAGGGTGAAGACACCAATCGCTGCTTTAATAGAAGAGCACGACACGTTGCATCCTTATCTTGCAATTTGAAAGTTCTAAAAATGGTCGAGACCCTGATTTATTTCGAGTCATTTCCTTTGAAAAGTTGACTACAAATCTCTGGATAATGCCACGGAAAGTTTCTCATGATGGGTCACTGAGATATCAAAACAATGCGTAGCATTTCCGAAAACTAGGTTTAGGCCGAGATGAACTCACGTCAGTTTTTCCAGAGGGAATTTGTTAACAAATTGTCTACTAAAAGTGGGGATCTTTCCTATGGACACTTATGGAACCTTATTCAGCTTCTTGGGTCCGAGGTGTGAATATGCTCCCATGATATTTTATCTCGATTATGTGTCGTCTATTCACGACGTTAACAGTTGAAATCCATTTTCACGAAAACAGAAACAGAAACGTAAATGGACTAATGAAAATAAATATGAACTTATATAAAAAATAATATTTTATAAGAATATAAAAAATTAAAATATAAATAAATACATAAATATAAAAATATATATAAATTTTTACATAAATATTAATTATTTTATAAAAATAATAGAATAACAATAATTTATGATAAAATTTTAAAATTATTAAATATATAATTATTATTCAAGAGATAAATAATATAAAAATAAAAATATAATTAAATAAATAAATAATTCATTAAATGTGAAAAATATAAAAATTTGATGTAAATATTAATTAATTTAGTAGGGTTAAATGTTTTAAAAATAAAAAATATTTTAAAAACGGAAAAACGTTAGTGTTATAAATTTTTGTGAAGTCGACCAGACAGATGGTGGCGATAGGAGCCAAGTCATACACCTTGGGGGGGCATGCAAGCGGTACACTTAATGAGCGGAAAAGGAGAGAAACTAGACCACGTAGGTTACTTGAATTGGTTCATGCCCCAAAGACCACGCAAAAGTATTGAGATTATTTCCCACGTCATTGTCGCACTAATTGGCATGTCTCCTTATGGGTAGAGAGACACAGTTCACCACCAACATAAGAACATCCACCTTTGGATTCACATTTTTGAAAGGGGGGGGGGGGTTAGGAATCCTATAGATATCTTCCAAGCCCATTAAAGAGGAGAAATTCTTAGAAATTGTGAAGCCCATGAGCAAAATTTCCAGCATAGATGCAATCTTGGGAAATTCTCCTATGTGAGACTAGCACGATCATGGCAAAGTCATAAAATTAAAAAAAAAATGACTTTATGTTAAATTTTGTTGATATAGTAATTATTTTATACTCTTTTATAAAACAATTCAATGACTTTTTAAGAAGTTACGCATTTTGTATATAAGCTTTTGAAGAGAACAGACAAAATTGTACATTTGAAGGGAAAGGGAGAGTAAAAGGGAGTGGAGGCAGGGAAGAACCAATAAATAGAGACGTAATACAATATAGGTAAGAAGTGGAGAGTAATGTTTTTTTTTTAGGAAATAAAAGGTATTTTAAATAATTTTAATAATATTTTGAAATTTTATAGTGGTATTTTTACAATTTTTAATGATAATTTTGAAATTTAAATGCCAGTTAATAATTATAGACATTAATCTTTTTTCTCAAAATTTCACAGGGCACACCCCCTTTCACCACCGAGTGGACGAACACCCCCCCCCCAAAAAAGCTCTTTAGCTCTTCTTCCTAAACCTTTTACCTTCATCTCCTTTCAATTCCTCGATCTGTCTATTGCTGCGTACCATTTCATCTCACCTAACCAAAATTTGAGTCCCACACAAACCCCCTGAGGCTCAATCCAACTCCCCACTCTTCCACAATCAACAAATTGATGTGAGTTTTTCTACAAAGGGAGAAAAAAGTAAGCATTGGCACACCAGCGTAAATGCTCTCCATTGTTGAATGCCACCCACAATATGTCAAGAATTCCACAGATGAAGAATGGCGCAAAATTCTCAATTGGTCACGCCACGGCACACGTAGTATCTTGGATTTCCAATGCCTCACTTCTTGCGACCCAAAAGTATTTGAACATACTTTCATGCAAGCCCATTAAGAGTTCAAACGTTTGTTGCTTGGATGTAAACCAAAAACGTCCAAATGATACATACAGCACTGAGGCCTCGGGATGCCTGTGTTGTCAACAAGAAGTAAGTGATATTTCCTGCATGGCTAGGTGACATGTCTCTGTGTGACCTACAAAGCCAGAGGTGGTTGGAAGCATTGAACCATCTCCTTTGACCTTCAAACAATCTACTGTTCAGAGTTGGAATGTAATATGGATTAGTGCGACCATAGAACATATATCTTGATCGCCCATAGACACCGTCTAGGTAAGAGTTTATGGAAGAGACTAATAGTTTATTTCCATGCCATTGGAAGCGACCGTCTGGTGCTAATGTTACTAATGTGTCCTAAACTAGATACACCTTATTGATGGGTGTGTTAGGTCATTTATCCTTTGATACGATCATCATAAATCATTCACCCATAAAACTTGTTATACCAAAACTGGGCCGTTGGTTGCAAAGTTGATTTGTTTTTGGGCCTGGGGGGAATGGATTGAGTTAAGGGTATGGAATGTCCTGAGACTTTCAAGCTTTATTCTTTTCTTAACGATACTTAGGTCCACCCGATCCGAACTAACTTCAAAGTCCGAGTCAAAGTTCAGAGTTTGGTTCCTGGGCTGGAATTATAAATATTTTTGATTGTCGAGTCCAGTCCAGCCTAAAATGACTACAAATCACTAAAAGCTTTTGTCCAAATCCTATTATCATTATTATTATTCTTATTCATTCAATAAGAAATCTGTGAATTAAAACTCCATAATGAGGGGATAATTTTTTTTAGACAACCACTCGTATTAGTTATGAAACTTCCTCCTTTACTAGGTACAACATGAATATCAATCATATATAAACATGTATATAATATTTATGTTGTTTGGCAAACCAAACAAAATATTTCTAAGATCTTACATCTACCAAAAAAAATATCAAATATGCCCATCTTCACTTACTAATTTCATTTATTTTCTAGTTTTTCACAAAATACTTTTATTTCTTTTATGTTATGAATTTGGGCCAAAAAGTAACAATATCCTTACTTTGTGAGTCGAAATCCTAGTGTTTCTAAAGCTTTTGGGTAAATTTACAACATGACTAATGTCCCAGACCACATGCGTTGACTCCCACTGAATTCCTTAAATTGCATAAGATAGTAAATGTATGGTTAGTAATTGTCATTACTAGAAAATAAAGTATTAACAACGAAAATATCCGTTACTAAAATTAAAAAATCTATCGTTAAAGGGTATTAGCGACAAAATTTTTACGTCGCTAAAAATCACCCCACTAAATATTACCTACGGAATATTATTCGTCTCTGATATAAGAAAATATGTAAAAGTATTAACGACGAAATTTTTTCGTCCCTAATTTGTTCTGAAACCCTTACGCGCGCGCACTCGCCCCCGCAAGCGCCATCACACTCACGCCACCCGCTTCTACGAATGCACCCGTATGCCCATTACGCACGTTTGCCCACCCACCCACCCACCCACATTTGCCCACCCGTGCACCCTGTATTTTGTTTTTCGAAAAATGTCTTCACACGAAATCAAACCCGTGCCTCCGATGTGGAAGATGAGTTGTTCACCATAATCCGTTCTGTGATATATATATTTTTTATTTATTATCCAACTCACAATTTTTTAATACTAATATCACTCTCACTTTAAAAAAAAAAAAAATTATCTTACTCTCATAATTTTTTTTATCTCACTCACATCTCTTTTTTTTTTCTTTATTTTGGGATAATTTTTTTTCATTGAATATTCTTATTAAATTTTTCTAATTGTTTAAATTTGATACTAATTAAATGTACGCTAAATAAAAAAATTAAATATTTATTTGATAAATTAAGAGAGAATAGAAAAAATTTTTTGATTTATCCATTAAATTGAATAATAAAATAATATAATAAAAGAAAAAAATAAATAAAATAAAATAAAAAAGAAAAATAAAAAAAGAGAAGAAAAAATAAAAAAAAAATCCATGATTAAAATTTCCGTCGATAATCCATCGCTGATTATACAACTATCAGTGATGGATTAGCGACGAATATTTTCCATCGCTGATAGCTGTATATTTTTTTTATTTTTTTCCCTTCACTATTACATTGATAGATTAGCGACGGATATTTTCTGTTGTTAAAAATTCTGTTGATAATTCTCGACTGATATATTTACAAATATTTTTTTTTTACTGTGGACCACTACATTGATAGATTAGTGACGGAAATATTTTCATAACTAATTTCTATCACTAATCTCTAGGTATTCAATTTAACGTTAATCCGTCGTTATTTTCTGTCAGTAATTTTCTATCATTTATGTCGTGTTTTCTTGTAATGTGCTAATGCCTTGTTTGAAAAATCACATTATCACAATTTATTTTATTTTAGTTATAATATTTTATCATTAAATTAAAAAGTTTTGATATATTTAAATTTTTAAATAAAAATTTAAATCATTATAAAATTGATAATATATTTTTCTTTTCCTTTTTTTTTTAGTAATTTACCTCACCTCAGATGAATATCGGGTCTCTCTACAAATTCATATATATAGGTTTAGGGAAGACACAAAGCAGAACAAGTGAGACGTCCAAACGCTGTCTTGCTGTTGTACACCTAAGCGTTAGACCCCACCTCACGAAACCTCAGTGAACTTCCAAATTCTCGCCTGATCTGCCCTCGTCTATAAATACCCCATCTCTACCTGTCCTTCCCATCTGGTCTCTCCTGAGAGAGAGAGAGAGAGAGAACCTACGCGTTTCTCCGATCCTCTCCTTCTTCTCGCCGGAAAACCTAGAAGAAGAAATTCTCTGAATAGTACCACCGTAAATTCTGGTAAAATCGAACCAAAATCAATGGCGGATGCGTACTGTACAGACTGCAAGAAGAGCACCGAAGTGGTGTTCGATCACTCTGCGGGAGATACTGTGTGTTCGGAGTGCGGTCTCGTGCTCGAGTCGCACTCTATCGACGAGACTTCCGAGTGGAGAACTTTCGCGAATGAGTCCGCCGACAACGATCCGGTTCGTGTTGGTGGTCCGACCAATCCTCTTCTTACAGATGGTGGTCTCTCGACGGTGATTTCCAAGCCGAATGGAGCTTCCGGTGACTTTCTTACGTCTTCTCTTGGGAGATGGCAGAATCGGGGATCGAATCCCGATCGATCTCTTATTCTTGCTTTCAAAACCATTGCAACCATGTCGGATAGGTTATTTTTCTCTCTTCGAAACCCTAGTTTACTGGAATTCAATCACGAGGCTAAATTTTGTTACTCTTTGTTAATTTGTTGCTGAATTGCATTTTTTAGGCAAAATGATTGTGTTTTATTGTTTTCTTGGATTATATGTTCTTTTATATCACTTAGGTATTTGGTAGATTATTCAGAAAAAGAAACGAACTGGTCTGGTGTCTGATTAAACACTGATTTCATTCTGTCGTTTATTTTCAAGAAAAATAGTTTTTGATATTGAATCCTCTCCAAGTTTCATATTTTACATTGTCTTTTGTTTTTCTGGTTTATATATATGTGATAGGCTTGTTGGGTTCAATTGTTGAAGTTTTAGTTTAGAAGTTGGCATCATAAGGATTCATATTTGATACTCAAGGAGCCATAGAAATTGGTGGAATATAGTAGATAATTATTTGTTAATTGGTTTTCTCTGGGTTAACTTTTCCATGTTGATCACTTTACAAACGAATGTGCTAGGAACAACGTTGACCCAATTATGAATGAGAATTTAGGAGTGGTCGGGAACATACCAGTCACCCAATTAAGTTTCGGTCTTCAGTACTACATGGTTTGAGTTGTAGATTTGGATAAACAATAGTATACAAAAATCAATGACATTAGAATTTGCTCTTCACGATCTAGTCATTAAAAAATATATTTCTTTTAGCATATTGATTGTGGTGGTTGATAGATGCCCAATTTTGGCTTGAAGTACGACTCTGGTTGTGATCGAGTACCCCATACTTCAACTTGTAGGTGTGGAAATTTTCTTTTGTGGATTTTTTTATTATTATTTTTTATTTTTAACTTCAGATACCGAGTTCTAGTGTCTTAGTTGTGGTTGACAGATGCTGCTTTTGTCTTTGTTGTAATCACATTTGTTAAACATTAAGGTTATCATTCTTTGAAAGGAATGCCTTGCTTGTCTTATTGTAAAGCAAGATTGTGTGCCTCTACTGGTTTTAGTGGTGGTTTTAAAGGTCATCTAGTAGTTGGCTGGGGGGACATTGGAGAATCATGGAAAAAAACTTTTTTGTAGCAAATTATAATAAACTGAGTAGTTTAAGTTTATTGAACATACTGACTTGCAAAGCATGTATGAAGAAAAGTTTTCGAGCAAATTGTTGGGCTACAGCATTGTTCCAGATTTTCTGATTTTCTGCGTACCTGTGACAACATTCCTCTCTTTCTCTCACTCACAAACACAGGCACAGAAACAAATGTGGTTTTATTTTGGTTATGGGATAGATATTACTCTTGAGTGCAGTTCTCTACTATGAATTAAGAACCTTGGTTGTAAAATTTTGAAGACCTCTGCCTACAGATTTTAAAACTTTGTGAAAGAGTAGCCCTTTTCCATGCATCCAATATTTATTTTACTTATCATACACATCACCTTTTCATTTCCATTTGTTTGCATCAAAACCCCAGCCTTTGATATAGTCTATATCTTGTTAAATTGCGCATCACTACATTACAGCTGAAACTACTGTTTTGTGTTTCAGGTTGGGCCTGGTTGCAACTATAAAGGTATTCAATTTTTAATCACCATTATTTTGGTTACTTGTTATGATGTCTGCAGACACAACATCATGTTTCACAATTGGGCTGCACAGCTGAATATTATTGATGAATAAAAGAGTTGCAATAAACTTTTTGCTCCTTTATCATGTGGTCATAAATGCTAGCTTCAGAGTGTTTTGTGGTAGTTGTTCTTTGTAGAAAAAGGAAAATTATGCTCTCAGAGTGGAGATTGAAGAAAGTAATTTCTTCCTTGTGGATTTCTTACTTGCACTTATAACCAAGTCTAAAATTGAGGGGTTTACCTGCCTCCACTTCCTCATGACACTTTCCGGCTGTTGCTGCGTCTGAATTTGTTTAGGATGTTGTCCATGAAAATGATTGATATTAGTTATTCTAGTCTTGTTCTTTAAAATTAAGCACTAGGTTCTTATGGTCAAATGTTATCGTTCTTGGGATTACATTGTAATTGTGGAACAAATTATGCTTTCTGGATGGCTTTTGGACACCCATGTTAAGCGAGGTTTGTGTATTTTTAATTACTTTTTCCCTAGAGTTTCGGCTCGCTTTCTTTGAACAATGCTCTCTGGATGGCCTTTGGACACTTGATTAAGCTAGGTCTGTGCCTTTTTTATTACCTTTGTTCTGAAGTTTCAGTTCCCTTTCTTTGAACCGCTCCAGTGTGTCATTCTCATTGTTCTATCAGTTATGGGAGGTATAGTTCCTGCAACGTCTTGAGATGTCAATGAGTTGGATTAAGGAATGTTTTACAAATACTACCATGAATTTCTAATCAGACATGTGGCACATTTGGTCCAAGGTCTTGCAGTATTAAAATGTTTATGCTTGCTGTGCAATTTATATGTAAAAATGATTGGTATTGTCAGTTTGTTTTTGCAATCCTCATTAAAGATTTTGTTTTACTCATTCATTTGCCACCAAATCATATGGAAAAACTGGGAGGATATCCTAAACTTTGTCGCTACAAACTGGGGTCATGATTAATCAGTGCATTCGTGTTGAACTTTTATCAAATTCCAATATCCCTTGAGTTGCAAAATTTTCAGCCTTACTCATCCAGTGTATTTGTATGAGATTACGTTTGTCTTTAGACTTATGAAAAAAGCTCTGAAGTCATTGCAAAGTTTAAAACGGAAAAATCAGGACGTGGCAGATGGTTTGTGGCTAAATACATTTTTGGTATCAAAAAAACCATAGGGTACAAGTATTTGATATTAGGAAGCATTTGCAGTTCGTTCCTTTCTTTTCCCCTTTGATGATGTCCAGAATTTCCCTGGTCTCATTTTGTTATTGGAGGGACTCTTGCCTTGATCTGTTTTTATTTCTTTATTTCTTTTTCTATGCATTTGTGAATGCAATCCTTAAATTTGACTTTGTTCTTTGAGTCTTTTGTTTCAACAGTGTATTTTAATGCTTATTGTTGTAAGTTAGTTCATTACAATTGAAGTTATAAACATCTTTATTATTTTTCCCGCTGTATATTCTTTGATTGTGCTCTTGGCCTTTGATATGAAGGATCGAGCCAATGAGATTTATAAGAAGGTCGAAGATCAAAAGTCTACCAGAGGAAGAAATCAAGATGCTATTTTGGCTGCTTGCCTGTACATTGCTTGCAGACAAGAAGATAAGCCTCGGACTGTAAAGGGTACAACTTAAGATTCTTTTAAAAATCTGGCTGCTTCCCAATTTATGTTTCTCCAAGTGTTTAAGCTTCGCTGAACTGTGGTTTCAACTAGAAATTTGCTCTGTTGCCAATGGAGCTACAAAGAAGGAAATTGGCCGAGCAAAAGAGTACATAGTGAAACAGTTGGGAGTAGAAATGGGGCAATCTATGGAGATGGGTACTATTCATGCTGGAGACTTTTTGGTGAGTTTTTTTGCGCAATATTAGCGTACTTCGAGGAATATGTTGTGTCATTGCATACTATTTCTTGATTTCTTGTGCCTTGATGTTAATCAAACATTATGTTGCAGAGGCGTTTTTGCTCTAATCTTGGTATGACCAATCAATCTGTTAAGGCTGCCCAGGAGGCTGTTCAAAAGTCAGAAGAGCTTGATATAAGGTATCTTACATTATCATGTATTCTGTTGGAGCTGATTATTTGTGGTTGTGTGAGTTCTACACAATTTTATTTTGCTGTTTATTACAAGAACATCTAAAAGTATATTTTTCAGGCTTAAACGAGTTTTTAATTGTCCTACATGTCGAGATGAAAGAATTTGTTGCCCAGAGTGAATAAAAATATCCCGTTAGGCTTTTTTAACAGGTGTGTAAGAAGCCTGTCATTATTTTGTAATCAGAATTTTGGCATCATATAAAAACTTGGACGATTTGTAGAAAATTTATGTGAAGAAACCCACAGGTCTGTGGAATGTTGCAGAATATACACACGATTAACTAAAAGATAGTTGAATGGGGGGAAAATTAGGCCTTCATTTTAATGGTCCAATAGTCATGTGGAGTCTCTCATGGGGATGTAAATTTGGACAATCAATTCAGACTTCAAATCCCCTGCCCCACCTTGCAAATCCCATGCTCATCAGTGCTCTCTGGATGTACCTCAACTTGTGTTCTGCACAAGTTAGGCATCTTCAATGACCTCTTCTGTAGCTCTGCGTGCTGAGTTGATCCTTTTTATTCTGTTTGTCTAGGCAACTGCTTGAAATGTTTTTATGGGTAATCTAGAACTTTGTCCATATAGTTTAAATCCCAACAATTGGAGTCGATTATTTGAGAGACAAATGTGGAGATTATTAAAATAAATAAATAAATTAAAATAAATTAAAAAGAATTAAAAATAAAAATATATATATATGTGTGTAAAATATGTTGGTTTAATTTGTGCGGATTATTTTACGTCATTTATGTCTATCCAAGGTCATTTTATCGTCTAAACCCTTAACTATCATATCTTTATATATAACTTGCATCCAAGTTTTCAGCGGTCTACCTCTACGCTTTACTAGATTTCCTATATTTAAGTTTTCGATTCTCCTAACCGGTACGTATTGGGTCTTCTTTACACATACCCAAACCACCTTAAACGATACTCTCCTATCTTATCCACAATTGAACTAACTCCCAACTTGTTACGAATCTTTTCATTTCTAATTCTTTTTCTTCTAGTTTTGCTACACATCCACCTAAATATTTTCATTTTTGCTACAACTATTTTTTTTTTCTTCTTGTTGTTTAATAGTCCAAAACTTAATACCATACAATAGTGCAAGTTTTACTGCTGTTCTATAGAACTTTTCCTTCAAATGCAATAGCATTGTGTGATTGCAAAGAACTTCGGATGCTCTTCTCCATTTCATTCAACCCACTTAAATCCTATGATTCACATTCTTATCTATATTGCCATCATTTTGAGTGACGGCAAATCATTAAGTATAGACTTTATCCATAAAGTCTACTTAATGATTAAGTATGCTGGCAAATCATAATTTTTGAAAGACAGGCAAAAATAGTTTACATAGAAAAAAATTTTGGAACTGCATTACCTCATATATACTACAGAGAAAAAAAGATCGGATGGAAAAGCAAAAGGTTTTTGGAAAAAAAAAAAAGTTTGTCTAGATTGTAAGATGCAGTTACAAAAGGATATATCAAATTTGATGTACTTGAAAAGGTATTTGAAAAAAAAAAAGTTAAAAAAAAAAAGAAAAGGTGAATTTCAATGGGTTGGAGATTCCTCGTACCCTAGCTGTCACTTACCTATGAGGTAATGGTTTAATGTGCCTACTTCACTAATGAGGTACCATGTGACGTCCTTACATATGTTGACTTTTGTAGGAGACAAAAGCTTACTGATGATATTTAGTTAATTGTTCCCTCCATATTGGTTATTAGGATGCCTTCATGTTGGTTTATCATTTTTGTGATCTCATGGGCAACCTGTGAAACCTTTGCTCAAAAGCTTCTTTTGACGAGATGATGAGTAGTATTCTCTTCTTTGTCTAATGAATATTATTTGATTTTTACCTGTGTTTGATTCTCTCAATTTGTCACTTTATCCTTCTAATTTTTGCTCCTGGGTTCCACCTTTTATGTCTTTAGAGATCTCCCTGCAGCATGTTTTACACGAAGTAGGGTATAAGCCTCTTGCAAAAAGGAGTTAACCATTGCTTATCTTCTGGGACCTTTTATGTTCTTTTGCCAGAGCTAGACTATAATAATTTGCGCCTCTTGTTGTTTTCATGCGTTTTCATTTTCCTTATTATGGTTAGTTTTTTGTATTGGATTGTTGGACACTTGGTTTAAAATCTGAAATTTTTCTAAATCATGTTATATGCTCTGCAAGTTCATTTATAAACATTCAGGCATTAAACAAAATGATAAACATTTTGGGAGTAGTGATTGTTGGGAGTGACTTATTATGTCCATGGCAGCTTCCATTTTCTTACAGTTAATGGCCCTCTAAATTTTGCAGGAGGAGCCCTGTATCAATTGCTGCGGCTGTCATCTACGTGATAACTCAGCTCTCGGATGAGAAGAAGCTTCTTCGGGGTATGAATGGTCATAACTTTATTCATAATTTGGACGCTTAAGGTCCCTATGCTAGTATTTTGACTGCTGTGCAAGTGCAACAAAATCCACTTTCTGATACTTTCTTTGTTGGATGAAGGAGAAAATTTTCATAAAGTATATTTGAATTAGCTTTTATTTTGTTCTTTAAAAAAAAAAAATTATTTGACAAACAGATTTTTCTTCATCACGAGCTTCCCTCATCAAGAAAAAAAGAAGTATAGCTAGAAAAATGTTTTCTTGATTTTCCTATCCTTCGTATAATCTTTCTTAGATTTGAAGTCATAAAAAACTTGTCTGGAGGGTTGGATTTCTGGTGCCGTTGATTGGTAAATTGAAAATGTGCCATTTGGTTGGGTCCTGCTGAGAATATGTACATGGGGGTTCTCACGGTAACAATAGTGATTGTTGAATTCTATTAAAGAAAAATATTTTGAATTCAATAATGTCTAACATGTTCATGTTGGTTTTTATGTCTCTACGGTATGTCATGACTATTTCTAATGGTATTGGTATTTTAATTTGTATTATCCAGATAGTCATTTAAACTATATTTTCTTTTTTTTATTGATTATTCTGATTGCAGATGTGTCAATTGCCACGGGAGTTGCAGAAGGCACAATTAGAAACTCGTACAAGGATCTTTATCCATATGCTTCAAGGATAATACCAACATGGTTTGCCAAGGAAGAGGACTTGAGAAATCTTTGCAGCCCTTAAACATTAAGCAAATTATAATGCTGGAAGCACAAATATTTATTTATTGCTCAAAAGAAACCTTCTTTGGCCTCAGCTTTGTCATTGCTTGGGACATCTCCCCCTTCACCCATAAAAAAGGGGATACCTTGTCTCTCTCTTTTTTCAATTTTTAAGATGGGAACACCACAATTTTCATGTTCTGCTTCAATTTAATCATAGGCACGAATACCATTATGCGGTTTTTCCTCGAGTTAAATAGCCCTAAAATTATTGCTGAAGTTGCAAATTTTACTTGTCGATTTTGCTAGTGCTTTCCCAAGGTCTTATTGCGCAAATGGATTTGGATAGGTACGTACTCAAAAAGAAAAAAAAAAGATATGGATAAGTGGGGGCAAGCCTAAATCCACCAAATTTGACCCGCCTGACCCCTTCGTAGTTTACTATTATATTAACTCATGGAAGTTCAAAATTTTGTAACACTCCTGATGGAAGAAAGGGTGTATTTTCAAAACCCTCAATCCCAACTTAACTATGCGTCGCTCTCTCTTTTTATTTTTCGGGTTAGGGAGAAAAAAAAATTAAAGCAGCCCCGTCCTCTTCTTCAAAGTGTAAGTTTTTGTTATAATATAAAATTAAATTCCATATTATTATTGGAGATGCCGACCTTGTGAATTTTATTTTAAACTTTACTTTTATCCCTTATCCTTTTCTCTTTGTTTTCAATGATACAGTGTCGTGGTTATAATTTTTTGGGCGAAAGCCTTTTAATGGTCGATGTTTATAATATTCATAATTTAATAGTTAATCTGTCAATTTAGCTGTATTTTGCTGACGTAAAACAATAAATATAGTTCATAAATATGACCATCCACACAAATCAGATCAAATTGATTTTCTTACATAATCGTGGTCAAACCCATCCTTACTCATCCCCAGTGATAAGATTGCTCCCTCCATGTTGTTTATGATGGAAATGTTGTGGTGGGGGGGGGGTGGAAGATTTGGTAAAATGGAGGATGCAAAATCACAGATTTCGCAGTCCCAACACGATCCCGATTCCCAACTTTTAATGCACCGACAGGACGGCGCCAACGTTGGCATCGATGTCTTAATCAGCGCATACTATGTTTTTCTTTTCAAATCTTGAATTTGCCTTTTTCGGGTCCGAAGCTTTCCATAAAAAGATTAATATATTCAACTTAAAAGAAGATCAAGCAGATACATTTCTTGAAAGAAGACTCGAAATAAAAGATGAAACCTTTTCGATTCAGACATACCACAACTTAGGTGTTTAAATAAAATTTAATTAGGACATGATACTACCTAATATATTATTTTTTTTACAAAAAATACTGTTATGAAATATCACGTCTGAATTATTTATAAAGTTGTTTCTCATTTCCTAGTCCATTGTTAATTTTGGATCAAAACTTACCACCTAGATGATCCATCGTTGCCTGAATTGTCAAATTCAAACTTAAGAAGCAAAGAATATATATATGCATATATATGCATGTATGTAAATTTGTATGTGTAGATACACACGTATAAGATAAGTATCAAGTGGGTAAGCTGATATCTTGGAAAATCTCGATATAATTTATTTTATTTTATTTTTATTTTATTTTATTTTTAAGTAATTTGTAATATAAATTTAGAATTTTATAAGAAATATAAAAATTTTACAAATAAATAATAAATTTGCTTATTAGGAATTTAAATTGTTACTATATTACAATTTTAATTAATTTTTAATTTCCTAAATGGCTGGTTAACTAAAAAGTAGTCCTTCATGTTTCTCTTGTATTTTAGGGAGGTAAGAAGTGATGAGTTAGATAACATCTGGCACGACCTTTTATTTACTTATAAGTTAACACATTAATATTTACTTGATTTGATTTTAGTTTTTAGCACCATTTAAGATATATATTAAAGTGTATGGAGAGGGGAAAAAATATTGGACGAATCTTTTTTTTTAATTATCATTATCTGACAATCATTTTAAATCTGACTAAATTTAATTTGAATCATATTAGACTCTTAAGAGATAAAACTCTTTCTATATTTATTTTCTCTACGCAGAATATTTAAACATGAGATGTTAATTAAAAAATAACAGTATCCAGTTATTAAACCAATTAAGTATCAACAAATCAACTAAATACTTTTTTTTTATATAAGGTTTAAATTTCGTATAATGAAATCGGAGTCGTAATCATTAGACTATCTTTTTTAAGATCTAGACCGAGTACTTATACTAGGAGAACAATTTTGACAAAAGTTTTAGTTAAAAACAATTTATTCCTTTCGGTGTTTCTTAAATTCTTTTAATTTCGTAGGAAGGTTTTACCGATAGTGTTGCCCATCTGTTGACTCGACCCACTCATTTTATTACTGACTTTAGAGATTAGGATCCTTCCTCTCCTCTTTCATCGTGTACACACACACACGCACATTTATGAAAGCCTTGACATGTTAGTTTGTCACCATAAGTTCTAACTTCTCTTTCCACGTAAAAAATCATTTTTAATATATAATTAACGTCTAATTTATCTAATAATCGAATAATAATATTTTTTAAATAAGATTTTTAAATATCGATAATTAAAAAAAAATACTACTAAGGGGTCGAGGATAAAAATATTTACTCATTCCAAAATATAAAAGGCCAATTTAAATATCCTTTATTATAACGTGGGTATTAAGAGTAGAATATGCCCCGCCCAAGAACTTTAAAATGAAGTTATTCCCTTGACATTGTCCAATTATGCTCCTCCCAACTTTGTCCTTGGCCTTGGGTTATCTAATTTGGGCTTCTCCCCTTTCTTCTTCTTCCTTTTTAACCTTTCTTTTTTTTTTTTCCTTTTTTTTTAATGTTGAGAATCTCGTCTTTGGACGATAAAATTAAGGTTAACATTCAACCAACAAAGTCAGAGATGGTTGTTGCTTTTGTGATTTGTCTTTGCATACGTTATTCCCATCGTTTGTCTTTGTGAAGACTAAAGTGGGCTAAGAGTCATAACATTATTCAAACGCGCTTCATCTAATTGCGGAACCAAATTACTTTTCATTAATTGAGTTGATTAGCTTTTTGTTTATTTTTTTAATAAGAGACCTATAGATATCGAGTCATGTGTTAAGATAATCTTTTATTGTATAACTATTCAAAGAGTAGAACTATCGAAAGAAATTCAATGAGTTTATTATTTATAAGACTATACTTGTTGTATAGATTCTTTATCTGCGATCGTATTAAAAATTTTTATTTAAATTTTAGTATAGAAAATTTTTTACGGGAATTTTAATCCAACTTCAAGTTGACATCAATCCTTAATGGCCCTTGCTTAATCTTCACATTGCTATTGACATGATGATGAGTGGTGCCCTTTCATTTACCAAGACAAAAAATAGAAAATATGGTAGAAGGGAGAAAGGCAGTCGGGATAAATTTGGATACAACTTCGAATGAGGACTTCTCCGGGAAAAGGATTTCTTAACTTGTTCATTACCTATTGTTTGTGCATTAAGAATTTAATACAAAGACCAAGTAAATAATTTATTAAAATGTGAGTTGTTATATTGTATTAAGTAATACCAACGTATAGTTGGTTTAATGTGATGTGATATTAGATCTCTTAATCAAGTTTTCGAGTTCGATTTACGGTTTAAGTATAAAAAAATTACATTGAGAAGATAGCCCCTTTAATGGACCACTGTAAGTCCCGAACCAAATTAGTCGGAATATGATTTCGAATACCGATAGATATAGTACTAAAAATATATTGTATTTGATATAATTCAAAGAAAGAAATAATTAATTGACCATCATTCATCATAATTATTTTGGAACTGAAGTCTTATTTTAATACAAGAGGATCCTAATTAATTTTAAAATTTAGATTAAATTTCTTTGGGTAGTCAAAAACATAATTATATACTTTATGGAATGTCCAATTTAGCTCATACTATTTTTATTTTTTATTTTTGGGAGTGGGGTTTGTCAAAAATGGTGGACTTAATAATTAAAATGACCAGATCAGACTCAGACATTGTGTGCTGTCCTGCTGCCAGACCAAACCAACAGCTACCAAGTATGCTCAAGTAATATACAACCTCACTTAGGGTGCAGTTTGTACGTACTTCCAAATACTATAACAATGAAATTAATATTACAATACAAAATTGCTAAATTTTTTGTATAAAAAATTATAAAATTATTCTTATTTTCAATAGTTATGGGTATTGAAATTAATATTTTCCTGGGAGCATAATCAAAACCAATTCATACCCTCACTTACATTTAATACTTTTTTCAATGCTATTATTTATATATATATATATTATAAACAAAATAAAGTTGAGTCTGAGTGAACCAAAAAAAAAAAGAAAAGAAAAAAGAAGACTTGAGTTGAAAGCATGCGGCGGAGAAGGAAGGCACAAATTGACTGCTTATTTAACAAGCTTTGTAGGCAAGAAATTCGGCAACGCAACCGAGGAGCAGAGATTAGCTTAGCTGGATCCAGTCGTCACGCTTCCTAACGCGTTTCAAAGGGCGCGTGCTCTCTCTCTCATTCAAGTTGTAACATAACATAACACGGACGAAATCGGAATGCACAAAACCAGGCCATGGGCTCGCTTTTCCCTGCAAAAACATGACCAGCCTTTTCGCTTTTGAATCCCTCTCTCTCTCTCTCTCTCTCTCTCTCCCCTTGTTCAAATGACCCAGTCTCCTAACGTGTCCCTCTCTCTCTCTCCATATATTTCGAAGAAAACGGAAAACCTTCAAAACCCAGAAAAGATATTACTCAGAAAACACATCTCTCTCTCTCTCTCTCTCCCCTTGTTCAAATAACCCAGTCTCCTAACGTGTCCCTCTCTCTCTGTCCATATATTTCGAAGAAAACGGAAAACCTTCAAAGCCCAGAAAAGATACTACTCAGAAAACTCCTCTCTCTCTTACTCTCTCGGCTGAACTTTATTTAAGTTCAAAATTCATTCGGTGTTCGGAAACAGAGGAAAATCCTAGCAGAGGAATATTTTTCTTCTTGGGGGGAATGGTGCATTACCAGAGGAATTATCAGGTGTGGAAGAAAGGTAGTTTGGAAGCCATTGAAGGTGGAGGGTCTTTGCCAACAACCTTAGTGCTAGAATGTGGGAGCACTTCTCTTTCTTATTACAAGAGAAAGACACCTAAAATTCTCTCTCTCCTCTTTCTCTCTCTTCTCTCTTGCTCCTTCATACTAATCTATCATCCCTCTTCCTCTTCCTCTCTCTCGTGTAAGCTCTCTCTCTCGCTCTCTCTCTCTCTCTCTCTCTCTCTCTCTCTCTCTCTCTCTCTCTCTCTCCCTCTCCCTCTCCCTCTCTCTCATGTCTATTCTTCCTCTGTACTTGGTTTCTCTGTTTTTGATTTTTGTGTTTTGAGTTCATTCATTTTATTATTAATTTTTTTTTTCAGATTCATTTGGGTGGGAATATGATGGGTTAAATGGTGAAATGGGTGCGAACATTCCTCTGTGCTCTTCAATGTCCAATGGTTAGTCCTCTCTCTCTCTTTCCGCTGAAACTTTCTCGGTCAAGCGTTTATGGAACAAGGAAAAAGGGTTAGCATCCAAATTTAAAGCAGTAATCTTGTTCTTGTATATGTTGTGTGTGTGTGTGTGTGTGTGTGTTTGTGGTTTTCCTTTTCCCTTTCTTTTCCAGTTTTAAGGTGCAGTTCCAAATCTAAAGAAGTAATTTTTGTTGCTAAATTTTATGCAGTTTCTTTTTTATATGATTTTTTAAAATTATGCCCCAATTGAGTAATCGTGTGGTTGTATTTTTTTTTAATTCTATTTCCAATGCAGTTCCGAATTTTGTGAAGTAATTTTCATGTGGGAATTTTCATAATGTTGTTAATTTCATGAATGCAGGCTCAATTTGTTGTGATAGAAGCAGTATTCGTTCAGACATATGTTTCATGAAAGGGGATGTAAGAACACATTCTGCTTCCTCTTCACTCATTCTTTACACCTCGAGGTTAGGGGAAGATACCATAAAATTGGAAAATGAGGAACTCCAAAAGGAAACGATTAGACCCTATACCCGAAAATGGGAAACTAGTACTATGAACACCATTGATGAATTAAGCCTTATTTCGAAGAAAATGAATTTGGGTATTGATCATAAGTGTGATGTTGTTCATGATGTGCCTGCTGTTTTCTTCTCAACCGGTGGCTATACAGGCAATGTATATCACGAGTTCAATGACGGGTTGTTGCCTTTGTATATCACTAGTCAGCATTTGAACAAGAAGGTTGTTTTTGTTATTCTTGAGTATCATGATTGGTGGATGACCAAGTATGGGGATGTTGTTTCGCTTCTGTCAGATTACCCTCCTATTGATTTTAGTGGAGATAATAGGACTCATTGCTTTCATGAAGCTATTGTCGGTATGAAAATCCATGATGAGCTTGCGATTGATCCACTGTTAATGGAGGGGAACAAGAGCATTGTTGATTTTAGGAATGTTCTTGATCAAGCTTATTGGCCTAGAATTAGAGGTCTTATTCAAGATGAGGAACGGGAGGCACAACTGAAGATGAATGAGAATGTTACCTTATTGGATATGAAGAAGCCAAAGTTGGTTTTGTTGTCTCGAAATGGGTCAAGAGCAATAATTAATGAGGATTCATTGGTGAAGTTGGCGGAGGAAATAGGTTTTGAAGTTGAGGTTGTGAGGCCTGATCGAAGAATGGAGTTGGCAAAAATGTATAGGACACTTAATGCAAGTGATGTTATGGTCGGAGTTCATGGTGCGGCAATGACACACCTTCTGTTTATGAAGCCTGGTTCCGTGTTCATTCAAGTGATTCCTTTGGGAACTGATTGGGCTGCGGAGACCTATTATGGTGAGCCTGCTAGGAAACTGGGTTTGAGGTACATTCCCTACAAGGTCCTTCCAAGAGAGAGTTCATTGTATGACAAGTATGATAAGAATGATCCTATTTTGAAGGATCCAATGAGTGTGACTGCAAGGGGATGGGAATTTACCAAGAAGATCTACCTTGATGCACAAAATGTGAGATTAGATCTCATGAGATTCCAGAAGCGCTTGAGTCGCGCCTATCACTACTCTACCATCAAGAAGAACCGGAATTCTCACCCTGAACAACTGTAAGCTGTGAAGTGTTCATCCCTATTCTTTCATTTTTGAAGTGTTGCTGTAGTGATTTTTCCTTTGGGAGGCTGTACATTCAAGGCAAAACCTTCCTTGTGGAATAACCAACATACCATTCTTTCATTACTTGTAAATATTTCCTTCTCCACTCCAATAAGTTCAAAGACTTCCTTTTAACTTTGATTAAATTTAGTTTATTAACTAATAAACGACCACCTCAATGATAAGTGCTTAAGCATTTTCTATGATCAAGTTAAATAAAAACTTTTGGCTAATAATAATTCATTCCTAATGTGATTTGGCCAATAACACGGGTGGTGGGCTGGTGGCATAGCATGGCGTGTAGCCTGCATCCATCGGCACTTCAAATTTTCTTTCTTGCTCTCAAAATTTTTTAAAAAAAATCGATTAATGAAGGTCCGGAGAGAGAGATTTTATGTAAATATCTTGAGGAAGGTGATGTGCCAAGTACCGTTGGACATGAGAGGAAAGGAAAGTGGACCAAAGATGAACAGAGGATCACGGCTGACGCAATCCATAACAAGAATACCAACTGGATAATGGCGCAGAGAGAGAGAGATCGTCTTGTCATTTTCGGGAGACTTGGAGTTTTCTCCAAACGCCTCTGTCCCGGCAACTTATTTGGACTTTGTTACAAAGATGTTTTTATTCTCCCGTTGAACTCTCATGCCCCTTTTTTTGTCACTTGTACCCGTATTGATTTATTGCACACACCCAAGAAAATATAATAGTTAGCATGGGAGACTCTCGTAGGAATAACAATTTTTATTTAAATATTTTTTTAGAAATCTAATATATTAATATTCATGGATATGTGAATTTTTATAATTTTTTATAATAAAAAAATAATTAGCAAAGGAGGGCAATGGTGACATGCCGATGACAGTGGTGGACCAATGTAATAGACATGGTAGACAATTATACCCCCTCAATTTTTTAAAATTTAATTATTATTTATATCCAATATTTATTTTATACCATTTAATTATAATTTTGTCCATCCTTATCTTTTTTTAAAACTCATAAATTTCACATAAATCTTTTGTTTTTAAATTCATTGATAACAAAAAAATATAATATCAACATTTATTTTAAATTAATAAAAAAATATTTTATAATTTTTAAAGCGAATCAAGAAGGAGAAAGTAAATAAAATTACTAACTCCAAGAAATAATAATTTTGTATTAATAAACACACTTCAGAACTTTTTCTCTTCCCTCCCCTCTTTCCTGGAACTTTCCCTCCTCTCTCTCTCTCTCTCTCTCTCTCTCTCTCTCTCTCTCTTCAAATCCCCATCCATTTTGTCTTCATTCTCCAATTTTCTAAAGAAAAATTCATTCTTTATTTCATAAAGAAGGTATATATTGATTTGAATCAAAATCTTAATTAATTTTTTTAATTTAATAATTAGTGTTAAACCTTAATATAATTTTTTAAAAATTGATTTTGTCATTTTTTTCCTATTATAATTTTTGTTGTTGGATAAAGTTCTAGAATTTATATATATATATATATATTTTTTATATATTTAATCACTTGTTTTAGTAATAATATGGATGTGATGAATATGGATGGAATGATTTTTTTTTTTACACCCCTACCTCTGGATTTTAGGATCGCCGCTGGCTGATGAATTAATAGATTATACTGAGTAATAAAAAAATTCATGCAGAATTTGTTTTGTATATCATTACTTTAATAAAATAAAATAAAATTGCTTCTATTAATAAGATAAAAATTAAGTTCTGCATTCATTTATATTTTATTGTATGTTTATGGTAGAGTCCATATATGTCCCAATTTATTTGATTTCCTTTGTTTCAAAACAAGTATATCCATACGATAGTTTAGTTGATTTGAAAACTGACGTACCTTAATTATGATCGGGAGTTCAATCTTTTATAGAAACGAAAGAATTAGCGCTGAGAGACCTGTCTCTCAATTGAGTCCTATAAGTGATCGATTCAGATTAATCAGGATAAAATATCAGATATTAAGTTGATGGCCAGCTATGATATCGGAAAAACCAAATATATCCCATTTATTTACATCCCATTAAATCCAAAAAAAAAAAGTACTCGACTTAAATGCGTTGTGATGACACATAGCAGGTCAACATACTATTACCTTTGCCGCCCTCAATCTGGCCTGCAACATTCGCACTCAGTTCGTGGCACAATGAGGCCGGTCACTGCTCATCTTATACCACTGGCCTAGCATTGGGGGCACATTTCTAAAAAAGTTACTAACAAATTTTACCCACGAAAAGATATATTATCATCTTTCTACCACAAATTTATAAGAAAAATAAATAAATAACTTTAATCTGATTGTTATATTATTCTAATAATTATTAAAAGTAAGATAATGATTTTCATTTATTCATAGATGACCCTCCTTAGCTCTTGTGAGAATAAAAATCTTCCAAGTAGGTTAGGGAGGCGAACGCTGCATTTTCGTCTTTCTCATCCCTAAAAATCATTTTTTTAACATAAAACTGACATAAGTATTTCTTGATTGTCATTTTTTATATTAAATTAATCAACTAAAATATGCACAATAATTTATAAATTAAATAAATTAAATAAATTAAATAATTATATTTAATTTATTTAAGGCCTAAATTTAAAATTTTATTAATACAATTATCTAGAAATCAAGCTATACACAAATGATCATAGCTGGAGATGAGATCGGGCCAGGCCCAGTCCGGTTCCTGGACTGGCCCAGGAAGCGCGGGCCGGTTCGGCCGCCAATTCCAAGGCCTTCCCAGGGCCGGGCGGACCGGGCTGCTTCCAAAAAATTTCCTGTATCAGCCCGGCCCAACCCAGTGAGCCAGGCCCGCCGTGCCGGGCCTAGCCGAGCTGGTTCACAGTTTTTTTTTTTCAAACTCTCTTTACTTTTTTTTTATCTCAATTGTTTTTTTTCTCTTTTTTTTTTTATTTTTTAACTCTCTTTGTTCTTTTTTTTTTTTAACTCTCTTTGTTTTTTATTTTTTTTAACTCTCTTTGTTCTTTTTTTATTATTTTTTATCTCTCTTAATTTTTTTTAAACTCTCTCTCTCTCTCTTTTTTTTTTAAAACTCACTTCTTTTTTTTTTTACTCTCCTTTTTTTTTGTTTTTTCAAACTCTCTTTTTTTTATCTCCTTTTTTTTTTCCCTAACAAATGTAAAGGATTAAAAGAAATTGAAGATAAATGAGTCATTGAAAATATTACTACTACTACCTAAAGCACTATATTATATGAATTAAATAATTATATTTACATTATACGAAAAACTTTTTTTCATAATATCATATAAAATAGTAGTAGTAATATTTTATAAAGATAGTTTAAAGCACTAAATCTAAAGCACTTCCTATTAAATATAAAATAGAAATTTTTTTCATAATATTTTAAAAATTTTATTTTCATCAGTTAAATAATGTTACATTTTCATTTTCAAATTGATTAAATACGAAACAAATTTTATAAATTTATGATAATATTAAATAAGTTGTTGGATAGTAAATTTTAGAAAATAAATTTATACATGTATAAAAAATTTTCAATAATTGATTAGTGTGATTGCAAAATTAAAAACGATATAATCAATAAAATTATATTTATAATTAGAATTTACAAATTCAATTAAAATATATTTTTTTAAAAAAATTACATATTGTAACATATTATAAATTGAGTTCTACCTAGTGTCACATTCTTATTTAAATTTTTTAAATTTTATATTATATGAATTAAATAATTATCTCATTTCTTGTGTTTTTATCGAAAATTTTCTAATCTGATAAATTAAATCACGAATAGGTCGTAAAAGTATTTTCGTCATTTCTAAACTATCTTTAACACAAAAATTTAAAATATGACATGCACACCTATTATGAAAAAATATTTCATCTAATGTTATTTTTAAACTATTAACAGTATTATTATTAACCGAAACATTATTGAAAAATATAGAAAAAATTCTATTACTAATTCCATATTCATGAATAATATTCATAATTACTCTAACTATGTGAGCACCGGAATGTGGGTGTTCTCGATATTGAAAAACTAAAATTCTTTTTTCTAAAACCCAAGAATCATTAATCCAACGACATGTTACTATAATAAAATGTTTTTTTTTAATTCATTTTTTCAAATATCCAAAATTAATGAAAATTTACGATCAGTACTCATAAAATTTATAATTAAACAATATTTTATGATTTGAAATCGATCTAGTGTTCTCTCCTTACCAGAATTTCTATTATTTTTTTTATAACTCGGTTGTAAATATTTTTGAATATATTTTTTAAAAACTTCACATTTAACTATATTAAATGGTAATTCTTTTCTTACTATTCATTCTATTTGACCAATTTATGATCGGCTTGTCGGCTGGGCTTGTTTCTAGCTTAGAACTAGTTGAGTCCCATCTCTAACCATTGCTATTGGTTACATTCCTTTTTTTTCTCTTTCCTTTATATATATATATTATTGACATATATTGGTGTAGATCATATGAACTAAAATTTTCGATTCTAAATAATGGGTTTTTGATTTGTCTTCTGATAAGTAAGGGGGAAAAGGAAAGCATGTGATTGACATGTGAATAAATTTATTTAGAGATTAATGAAGTGATGTTTTTAATAATTTTAGCGCACCAAGACCATTTTTTTTTAAGATCATGAAATCTGATTAATTTAATATAAATATATGCAAAGATCCTATTTAAAAAATAAATTTTTTAACATAATTTTTTTATTTTTAAAATTTAAATTTAATATTTAATTAAAAATTTAACACCGATCTCATTAAATCGCGTGCAATGGTGCTGCCCAACGTCTTCCATGCCTTGATGATCGCGCTCTTGTTTGCTTCAACAATCTTCGGATTCGTAAAATCACATACATTAATGACAAAAAGAATGAAGATAATGTACCACATAACCCAAGAGGGTGTTGTCTCTTAAGCAATAGGTAAGCCCAATCGTCCGAGCCTTGCCTCCCCGTCAATCGGTTAACTTAATAAAATAGAATATTATGTTAAATTTTTTAATTAAGATCTTCGATTCATAATTTAAATATATAACAGATTATATTAAGAGAGTAACTCTCTAAATAAATCAATACAATTTATATATCAAATTAATTAAAATACAATTTCAGAAACAGATCAGTATGATACCAAAAAAAAAAAAAAACCCAAGCCTTGCCCCAAGTTTTTTATGTTATCTGCCTCCTGGGCCCGTCCAAGCCTTGCAATTGTCTAGACCTTGGGCCAGTCCATTTGACATTTTTTTTTTTTTTTTTGGTGCATACCGAAACTCGAATCCGACTCTATTATATAAAAGAGGTGAAAGATGACACTCAAGCCAAAGTTTATTGGCATCTTTTTTTTTCCTTATATCAATAAATATTCGAATTTATATTTTAATTAATTCAATTTAAATATTTATCGGATCCAACTTAAAAATAGTTTTTTAAATATAATATTTTTTATTTTCAAGTTTAAAATCTAAAATTTAATTAAAAAATCATTTATACGGTAGTTTATTTTCTTTCGGTGAATGCACCTGGTCTATGTTGTAATGCAGCGCAAGGGTGAGGCGTGAAGGCTCTAGCAGCAAGCTATATGGTGAGCCTTTTTCATAAAAAAAAAAATTAATTTAATATCTTGTGAGCTAACAATCCACGTGATATTAAGCTAATAGCCATGGATTTTATTAAATTTAATTTGACTTGAGTTTCACCTTTTAATAATAAAACTCTCCCACACTTATTTTTAGGAGCGAATTGAATTCTTGTCTGTGAATAACAATGTCCGGTCATCGGATCAATCAGTAAACAAGCAGGCTACTCAATCACCGGCAATAGTCTCAAGCATTCGTCTTAAATAGATGGCCAGCCCTAGGAGGGAGAGTGTAACAATCCTCTCTAGGGAGGAAAAATGTATAGAGAGAGATAGAAAGAGAGAGAAATAGAAAGAGAATTAAAAAATAGAGAGAAAAAGACTATAGAGAAAGAGAAAGAGAGAATACAAGAGAAAATGAGAGATTACATTTGTTTTTCATCTAATTTCATACCAATACATGTCATTGCATTCCTATTTATACTATTTTTACTAACTATTTAACTATTTTTATTAATTACCAACTAATATATTAACTACTAACTAATATTTCTAACTATAATTAACTACTAAAAATAGTCATTACAATACTTCCCTGTTGAGAACATCGTTGTCAAGGATGAAAAAATCAAGAATTGAATTTAAATTCATGAATCTTGAACCATGATTTGCATTTGTGATGAAAGATAAAATGATAAAAACGAACAATCGATATAACTTGAGTTACATGAAAAGTAGTGAGAGAAAAATAGAAATGAGAGATATTGATAGAGATATTTCTTGAATTTCTTTTTGATGAATGATTTTTCCCAACGAACAATGGAAATTCAATCTTCGGAGAGTTTGACAAGTATCCACAATCAAGAACTTCTTTCTTCGACGATTGAAATCTTGTTTGTTCTTCCATGTGTGTTTATATTGTTTCATTTGTCATTTGAGTTATTTCATTGTTTTTCAATTTCTTTTCATTTTCTTATTCCTTTTTTACAAAAGTTTTTGTATCTTCACCGATACCAATTTTCATTGATAAAGCATTGATTCGAGAGTCCATATTGCTCAAAACCGACTCCCATTTCTGATTTTGCTCATGTAGATTTTGGCGTAATTTTTCTATTCGTTTATTGAATTGAAGGCGTTGCTCTCTAGCTTCATTTGTCATTTCCTACAATCTGGCTTCAATTTTTCTGAATCGATCATCAGTTGTCTTCTGTTGAGTGTCTTCTGCCATCAATTCCTTCACACGTCCAAGGATTGTAAAGCTCTGATACCAATTTATAACAATCTTTTCTAGAGAGAGAAAATGTATAGAGAGAGATAGAAAGAAAATTAAGAGATAGAGAGAGAAAGACTATAGAGAAAGAGAGAATGAGAATACAAGAGAGAAATAGAGATTACATTTGCTTTTTATCTAATTCCATACCAATACATGTCATTATATTCCTATTTATACTATTTTTACTAATTATTTAACAATTTTTATTAACTATCAACTAATGCATTAATTACTAACTAATATTTTTAATTATGATTAACTAATAACCATAGTCATTACATAGAGACATAAATAGGATCTCGCTTTAAGCCCTGTGAGGTTTTTATCATAAATCGGACCTCCAATTTAACCTTCTACCGGGACTCCAAGTGAGAGCCTATAAATAGATGCAAGCCCTAGGAGGGAGAGACGAGACCAGGTTAGGGATGAGGAATACAGGCATAGACGTTTGGTCCTGCTCTCGTTCAATCATCGATCAAAACCACGATCTCACGCTAAAAGAGGTAGATTATCTTTCATGGTCCTGTTTATTGGGATGAAATTTTGTTTCCTGTGCAGAGATTTCTGTTTTTTTTTTTTTTTTTCTTTTGGGTTTTCTCTCGTTTGGTGTTTGTCTATGTATTTATCTCTTGTTTGAAGAAGGCAATGTTGGGTATGCTTCATCTTCAATCGGTACCCCTTGCATATTTTGGTTGTCTCACAACATTTCCTAGGATACTGTACTAAGAAAATCAGGCCTGTCGACTGTGAGAACTTCGAGGTAGTTTCGGTTCAACATTATCTTCAGACTGTGGACTTTAGAAATACTAAGATACTCAGTTTCATGAATTTGGAAATATTTATGAATTTTGGGTATCAAATTTTACTAGTATAGTTGTGAGATATTATTGATTGAATTTTGAATTGATACTGCATCATAATTCATTCTTCAAAGTTTGCCACATAACAGTGATTTGTTCATGCCGCAAAATTTGTGAGGACCATGTGACAGACTTTCTTTGCTTTCTTTATGAGTGCACAGTTTGAAGCTCTTCCTGTTGTGCCAATCCAGGCTATGACACAGAAGGTTAAAAAGAAAATGGCAGGCTTTCTTTCTCCAATCGATAGTTTTTGGCATATCATAGTGTGTTAACTTTTAACTTGCTTTTATGGTTGCAGGCAACTCTACATGCAAGGAGAGTGCATGTTGGTGATCTCTCCCCAATGGAAAATGAACTGGTTTGTCTTCTTTCTTTTGCAGTCACTCTTCTGATTTATTATTTCTGATCTCTCAGTTCACAGATATTCTTCATTGAAGTTATATTTGGGTATCTTTATTTAGGTTAAAATTGCTAAGAGTATTTCAATCGATTGGTATAAATAATTTTAGATTGAGGACCAATCTAGCCTTTGCTTTTGCTCAAACATTAGTTTTACTACTAGTCTGAGTTCTTACAATTGTTGCGACAGTAACTATTATAGGTTCTCTACCCAAAAAAAAAAAAAAAAAAAAAAAAAAAAAACACAAAACAAAACACTTTTTCCCTAATACCATTATCTAGCATGTAGAATTAAGTATCGGTAACCAATAAGAGGTGCTCCTTTTATGAGAATTTATTTGCTAATATTTGATTTTACCCCCTTTTTATTGCAGACTGTGGCAACTTTTTTTAACCAGGTTATGGCTGCAATTGGAGGCAACACTGCAGGCCCAGGTTCTTAATTTCGTGAGTTCTTGTCATCAATTTCATTATTGACTTGCCTTTTTTCTTCAAACTCATGCCGTTCTGTGTGCCATTAGGTGATGTTGTTGTCAAGGTAACAATGTTTCATAAGAAGGCGCTATTTGCCATTGTGGAGATGAGATGTGTTGAGGAGGCTAGCAATGCACTGGCACTGGATGGTGTTATTTTTGAGGTACTGAAGATTCTTGCACTTTGCTATTGTATCCATTTACGAATGTGGTGGGGCTTTGGCCTTTTAGATTACTGTTTAGCACGGTCCTTATCAGATATGGCTTTATGTCATCGTCTATGGTTGCTTCTGATATAGCAATGTATCATTATTTTACTTTTTAATGGACTGATTGCCAAAACTATTATATGTTGTTTGCATGCAGGGGAAACCGATTAAAGTGAGGAGGCCTAATGATTACAACCCATCACTTGCCACAACACTTGGTCCAAGTCAGCCCAACGCCAATTTGAACCTGGCTGCTGTTGGGTTGGCACCTGCATCTACCAGTGGACTCGAGGGTCCTGACCTTATATTTGTCAGTGGGCTTCCGTACTCTTTTACAGAAGCACAGATAATGGAGTTGCTAGAGTCCTTTGGGCCACTTCGAGGATTTGATCTTGTGAAGGACAACCCAGAAGGCTATGCATTCTGCTTTTACCAGGACTTATCTGTAACTGACATTGCTTTTGCAGCTTTAAATTGTACAAAAATGGGTGATAGAACTCTTACTGTCAAACGTGCAAATCAGGGTGCTACTCGGCATAGATCCGAACTGGAGATTGTATTATTGCATGCACAGCTACAAAGAGCATTGCAGGTAAAAGATGTCCTTTCATCTTAACTTCAGATGTTGAAAGTAATGGGGCTTTTATATTAAGAGAACTTAAGGACTGTCCTTAGTTTTATAAACATTCAGTTTGTTATTGTTGTTAGTAGTGAAGTGCTAGGAAATTTATCTTCGATCTGTTTAAAGCTTTGCCATAAGGCATTTATGCTTGGCTTTTGATGATCTTTCTTTTGCAGAGGCTTACACTGCAACCAGGAGCACATACCACCAAAGATGTATGCTTGACTGAAGTGGTTACTGCAGACGAGTTCAAAGAAGATGAAGACTACAAGGACATAATGGAAGAGTAGGAAAATTTGTAAGTGCTTGTTTAGAACTATAGCTTTGCCTTTGTTGCGTTCATTTTCATTGGCTTTTCTCTACGAGCCACTAGTCTTGCATATATGTTGATTTCTGTGTCTTGTATCTTTCTGTTTTACAGCCTTTTGTTGTCCATCATTCTGCTATAAAGAATCGAACCTGACACAGACAGGCTCCATAACCTTCTGTGTTCACCATGACTGTGTTTGATGTTTTTGAAAATATTGTGGATCTTAGAAGATTACATACATTTTGCAGGTTCTTGGTGAGCGTTGTCATCCCCTGCCCAAGACCAGATGTTGAGCCAGCTCCAGGAGTTGGGAAGGTCAGTTTGTAGCCATATCAGTGTCCATCTACATTGAATTAAGATGAAAAGGAAGTTTTATATGTTAAACTTGTGGTTCAATCCTAATACATTAGTTGCTTACATAAGGATTAGTTATATGATTCTATAACAACCTTTGACCCATGATTCTTGGAATATGCAGACGTTGAAGGTGCTACAGAAGCCCAGTCCGGGTTGAATGGAAGCAAATTTGGTAGGAATGAAATGGCTGTCTATTGCTACGAGAACAAGTGTTCTTGGCGAGAGTGTGACACTTGGTTGGCTTTGATTAGCAAGGCAGTTTATTAGTGGCGAGACATTGAAACAAAAACGTTTTAGATGATAGGTTGGAGAATCTCTATATTTCTCACTTTATACGAATAGCATATGCAGATAATTTTGCGAAGGTTGCAAAAGTTGGCAAGAGTGTATTCCTCACTAAATGAAAGCGATTTCATGGTTGGAGTTCATGGTCCTGCATTGACCACTTCTTGCATCTTAGGCCTGATTGTTTAGCATGTGTCGATGGTAGGACAAGCACAACGGCGAAAATTTTGTGGATTTGTGAACTTGCATGTCTTTTGTTTACAGGGATCAAATTGAACTTGTACATTTTTTTTTTGGGTGCTGGTTGAACTTGTACATTGTTATTAAAGTTTTGAACTCAAAAGGGTTCGTCAATTAAGATCATAGTTTTTGCTCGTCACCTCTTGATTTGGTTGTCAACGTGGTAGCCGGTAAAGTGCGGACTATACTTTGTGAAACCCACGAGGTGCAAACAAAATAGCCTCGTGTATATAAGCAATGCGGCTAGCCACTGGCACATGACCGTAAAAGAGGTCAAGAGAATAATGGAAGCAGCGGCTTGGTAAATGCTGCTCCACGTGGAAAACTGGGAAGCAAAATCATCGGAGTAGAACTACACTAAAATGAACAACAAACCGGGTAAGCCTCTTGTTTCTCTCCGTGCACACCAAGCCTTAACTTTCTTGTTCTGGAGTGAAATCAGAATATGAGAGCACTTATCATGAGGTGGGTTTACTAAGATGCTTTCAACAGTTATCCGCTCGGCAGTTGGCTACCCAGTTATTTGTCATGGACACAATAATGATAAACCAGAGGTGCATCGTTCCGGTTCTTGAAAGGTCCTCTGATTTAACGCCAATACCTTGTATGGATCGAACTATCTTGTGACATTCTAAACTTGGATAACATACCACTTTAATAGACGAACAGCCCAACTCCTAGGGGATGCTATGGCCCGAGGTGGCAAAGAACCAACATCGAGGTCCCAAACCTCCCTGTCAATGTGAACCCTTGGGAAAGATTAGCTTGTTTGTCTGATTAGGCAATCATCCTGAAACAATCTCTCTGTTTCTCTCTCATATGCCCAGCCAGGTAACGACGGGCTTGGGGAATAGGTTAGTTCAATCATCCTAGCCTCGGCCCTGGTCCAAGCCTTGCAAAGGTCTAGACTTTAGGGTCGGTCCATTTAAAACCTTCAACGAGCAATAATCTTTTTAGAAGCTCTTCAATCACAGGCAGACATCAAAATATGTCAATTTCTCTGGAAAATTTTCATGAGGATTTTATACTTGATAAGTTGGTTTCATGAAGTAATTCTATCCAGGAAGGGAAAATAATTGGCACTTTTATTGAACTAAAGTTGGAAATAGTTACATGAAGCAGATAAGCTGATAGAAAGCTCACCAAATGGATCAGTTGGGACTACAGTAGCAGATGCCAAGATCAATTAGGCTTGACATGTCAGTAGGTGTGTTCCGAGCAGTTCACTAATTCTGATCTAGTGCAAGCATTAGCTTGTCAGCATGGACTTTGAGTTCAAAGCAACATTCTACTTTTACAGACTGATTAGCACTTTGTAGTCTACATCCACCTTGCCGTTACCTTGTTGAAGGATGGACAGGAGGGGGGATCTTTGCATGCCTGTTGGCGTTAGTATCTACGAAAAGTCCCAGAAATAGATTATTCAGAATAACCGTCAACAGCATAAAACTAGAAGCATGATGGTATGTGATAGAAAAGGACCACGTGTTCTACCGGCATCACTTACAAGAGTCTGTATCTTCAAGATCTCTCAGACCCTAGTGTTTGAACTCCAGTTAGCGACTGTCTCCTTAATGTCCTCGCGCATTAGCTGCAGTTGAAGATAGAGAATCCTTGACATTGCTTGTGACTCTGATAGGTGATCGAGCTTCCCTGGGATTTAGCAGGCTCCTGTAGCAAAATGCCATCTTATATTTTAGCACAAAGCTTTTCAAATATGTGCAATGAAGATAACTAATAATATGTGCACAAATTAGCAGTAACAGATGAGCAATATACCTCTTCTCTGAGCCATTTATCAGTTTCCCAATAGTCTGAAGCGATCTCCTTATTTGAGATCCTTTACCACTTGCACTACCAGTGAAATTGGCCTTCTTAGTATCTGTAGAGAATGTTAGCTCACTCTGCATGATAATCTGAACCTCATTTCTAGTCAGTATTGGTTGCTTAGGTGTTCTTGGCAATTGAAGAGAAGGAATTTTTGTTCTGCTTTCCAATGCCACGGCTCGGCTATGACCAGCTGAGCTGATAGGAGAACAAGGTGCACCATCACAGTAGGCATTCATCATGGAAGTGCCATTGCTTAGATTTTCTTTTTGCTTTGCTGTTATATCAACATCCTGCAGCTGGCCATATTTCTGCTTGGTTGCTGATTCAAATTCAAGGGGCCTTGAAAAAGCTCTGGACATACTTAACTTCAAGTTATCCTTCTTCACACATTTCTGACCTTCCAAACTTGATCTTGGGAGACTTGTTGGAGTCCGTTCAGTTCTGGGTTTTGTTTTTGACAAAGGAGTTTTGTATCCTTTTCCCTCATCCAAATTTCTTGATGCTTCAACCTTCATGTTGTAACTATTTTCAATGCTCATCCTTCTTGGGCGTGGAGGAGTCCGTTCATTCAATGGTCTCTCAAACCATGGTCCTCTTTCCTTCGGCAATGTGTTCCATGCTTCCTTGTTTGCAAGTGCCTTCTTAAGGTTCTCAATCTGTACCCAGTATACAGCAAAGATACAATAAAAATCAAGTGCAGAAATGACTTCGTAAATCAGTAGAAGATCCCAACATTATGTCAACCGCTCAAAGTTTTTGAGAATTTCAGCATAAGTGTGATTGACAATTGATGCAATTTTGCAGTTATTAACACAGATGGCTCATCAAATCACAAGATCTGAGATTGGAAAATTCAAAATTGTTTTTGGATTAACCAAGTGACATTTTTTTCCTAAACATCACAGTCAAACATTTTTATGGCCATTTAGAAAAAAATGTTAAAATGCCACTTCCGTGCTGCTAAATTTGGTCGGCCAACATTTTGGTGGAGTGATGTTCATTTTACGATACAGCCCATTCAACTTGTTCTTACTTGTGGTTATTATAATTACAACCTACACCTGAAGTACATATTCAGAAGATATGACTAACATGAATCGAGAATGAACTTGAGGTAAACGTTCTAGCAAACTTTTCTAAAGGGAATTAACAAAATGCCCAACATTGGCAGAGTATGCTAACGTGTTACCTCTTCTTTCAGTTCCATAACCTCATGGCTCTCTTTATTTTTATGGGCAGTACCAAGTTCAACAGTTGAAGCCCTTTGAGCAAACTTCAAAGTACTAACCGTTTCCCCAAAGGACTCACCTTCTGGACTGACATGAGCAATCATCAATGTTTTTGCATGTCCTCCTAAAAAAAATAATAATAATTCAAGAAGAAAATAAGTCAGTTAAGAGCGATATTATTTATAATATAACAGAATAATATTAAAATTTTCACACATCTAATAGCTTTTGAATTAGTCACATCAGACCACCTTAAGGCAGATTAAAATGCTTTTCACCTCCAAGATGGAAAACAAGCTAAAATATCTATGGCCGTTTAAAGTAATTAAAACATCAGAGTAATTTGCAGGATACAACCTAAGGAGTCTTGCAAGAGTTGTGTGAGCTTGCTGTTTCTGTAAGGAATGTGAGAGTTTTTCTGTGCTAAGGCTGTAATTACATCCCCTAGACAGGAAAGGGACTTATTGATATGTTGTGCTTCCTTGAGCCTTTCGCCTGCAACTTCAGACTTGTCTACCGGTTCACTTCCTGCAAGGTCCACCAAATGCAGGGAGCTGCGAGTAATGTTCCCCGTAGTGTCTTTCCCACATACATGAACGCTTAAGACACTGCAGAAAAAGAAAGAACAAGAGCCCATCATGTACATGTGCAAGACATTACTTAAACATACTACCAAGCTATCATGTTCATGTGCAAGACATTACTTAAACATACTACCAAGCTAAGCCAGAGTTGCAATTATTACTTTGGAAACTGACCAGTGGGAACGACTACTCCTATTGTTGATTGTAGTTGAAGAGACAGCTCGGTTCACCTCCCCAAGTTTCATTAAATTAATAACATCGCTGGGAGAACTTACGGAGTGCATTTTTGCATCAGGAAGAGGCAACCCACCATTGCTGGTACGGCTTCGTATCTCTATCTTGTTACATGTTAAGAACACAAAATCTTGCATGGATATTATCATGAAAACAAGTACAAGAACAGCAAACATCAGAAATACATGAAATATAAATCTAAAGCTCGGAAGTGAAAAGCCAATGCAACGGATATTTTGCTGTTGATGAATCTTCTGCAAGTAGGTCTCTGACTTGTTCGTTATATATTTCAACCATTTGAATATGAATCTCATAATTTATGATGTCTTTCCTTGTATCTGAGATCCGGAAGAGTTCATTGAGAGCAAGATAATTGATCCCCATTTCCACGGCCACTCCACAAGATGGACCACACTGAAACCACAATGCCTCATATAATCAGCAGAAAATTATATTAATTATGTTGCCTCTTCCATTTACATGTCCGCATGCTCTTGATTACCATTATGAAGGCACCTCCTTATTAGTTTTTGATTCTTTTGTATTTGTGTGGCTTATGTGTTTATGTTTTTCCATCTTCATAATAACAATGCAAAGCTGTGTTGCATGATTTTAAGGGTATGGAGATGAGTAAAGAGCAAACAAGGATAGATAGATAATGGGATGATGAAAGAATACCATGGTATATGTCTTGCCAGATCCGGTTTGACCATATGCAAATATGCATACATTGTAGCCATCCATGACAGACCTAATTAAAGGTTGAGTCTGCTTAAACACCTCATCTGGAAGAATTAGCAAAATTCAGTCAAATTTGTGCTTGATGGCAAGTTAATTGTCACAGTGTGGACTAAAGAACCTTGTGTGGAGGTGGGACCAAAGATATGGTTAAGTTGGAAAATTTTCTTTCCATCTTTTTGAAGCCTTAATGGATCCTGAATCACCAATGAACCATCATCGTCAGTGAAGTCTATAATGTTCATGGCTTTATCATTGAAGATTGGCCTGATTCTACAGCAAACCCGAATGCTTCCTAAACAGAAAGTAAATAATAGTGAGAAACTAGTATACAAGTTACAATGAGAAAAAAAATTGGGAATGCAAACTTTTAGAACCTCCTCGTGTTTCAAAAGTAAAGATAACCTTTCAAATCCTGAACCATATTATACAGAATCTGGTTTTCTTTCACCACTCTGTGGTACCCAAGAGCAGCACTGGATAGCTCTTGCACCTGGTTTCCTGAATCCACGGAAAGAATGCATGATCTTGAAAATGTTTTATTTTGAGAAATTTAAAGCCATATCTTTACTATGAAATGAGCAGCATTAATTTCATATGGCTGTTGGCCCTACAATGTTTTCATAATATTATGAATTAAAATTTACCTTTTACCTCTGAAATTGGTACAAGAATTAGTGTTGCATATGAGCCAGAAGTGTAAAAATAACAAGTTTAGAAGGAAACTGATTCCCTTCTGAATCTCTATCAAAATAAATGATATCAGATAAAAAGTTGTGAGCATAGGAGTGTCCCAAGAGGAAGGAGATCAGATCATGAATCCATGATTGCAAATATTGAATAAACTTTTGCAGAAGAAAGATGTGACTTTCTTGATATCAGGATACAATAATCTAGTGTCTAAGGATGTAGTTATTTGTTTGGTGTCTCCAAACAGAATAAACTTACCCAGATGTTTCAAGTCACTCTGCAGCTGAGACTGCAACTCCCCAAACGCCAACTTTGTTTTTGATAGTAATGTCTTGATATCCTGCAAGTGTGACGGTGCAATTTAGACTTATGTGGTTGATTGCAGATGAAGGGAAATGAAACAAACAAGAAAATTGACAATGCATCTGATTTCTCCCTGCCCTTGCATTTTTATGTTGCCAATATTGTACATAAGTGACAGTTATTCTGCTTAATGATCTCATTTATACAAGTCAAATTTTGTGGCCCATCTTAACTTCTCAAGATATAGTAACTAAATTGTCCTTACTGATAGGTCTATTTCCTGTGATTGCAATAGAAGCCAGTGGTTGCACTCTTCCTTCCCCCAACAAGCTTTGCAAACCTGCAAGATTTTGACAGTTTAAAGATAACAATGAGACAAGACATACAAATTCATTGCATAAAATTGACTTCACATGCCTTACAGTCAACTGCAACTGACTGATTGGTGACTGAATTTCTTTAACTATCACATACAAGTTTTGTATGGGTTTCGACTCTCAAGTCTGTACAGAAAACTATCCAATATTGAGAAAGTCTTTCTCCAACTAGTTTGAGAAGTCCAATACACATAATCACACCCTTGTTTCAAACATTCAAAGTGACGGAAACCCAAGTAGATATTGTAACAGGAGGGTTGACATAGACCTTTAAATAAGATAGTACCAATAAAACTCTTACACTAAACTAAGGTAAAAAGCATGCTATAATTGAAACAGTACATTACTAAACAAGCATGACAGCTTAATTGATTGTGGTGAAACAATTTTCCCTCCTTTTGAAGTCCAATATATGAAGTTGCTCCAAAAGAGTTGGCACAAGTGTGGTTCTTTACCATGTTTGAAGCCTTTCTGTATAGACTTCACGGTAAATGATGTAAGCAAACATTCAAAGATTTTGTCTACATAAAAGTAAGCTGCTTCTACCCAAATCTGGAGTTCAATTTTGTGAAGAGAAGTGTCAGGCAAAGGGAAGGAATCGAAATGAATGTACCTTGGAATTCCCAACTTTAAATTGATTCTCAAGAGGCGAAGATGTTGACTGTGCAACTGTACCACTTTCTTCTCTAAGCACATCTTTTGAGATTGTGTCTACCTGTTTCATAAAACAAACACCAACACCTCTGGGGGTCATTTATTCTTTAATTGTATGGTGAAATCAACCAATGAAGAGAAAAGCACTACAAGAGGACAAGAAGAATTTGGGATGCAACCACATATATCAGCAATTCTAAACACATAAACACATTCTTCTCCGGCCTAGCCAAAAGCAAAATAAAAGGAGAGAGAGAGAGATACACACACACACTCTTCTTCATATAAATTCTAAGTCCCAATTCCGTAGTATACCATGGATCAATAACTCCTGTAACATCATAGAAAGATATTGACTTTTTTTCTCTCGACTACAAGTAAATAGTATCGCAAGAGAATGGAAAAATTCTGATACAGCAATCAATGGTTTAACCAGTCTCCAGAACAATTCCTAAGATTGACACATCAATATAATGATTCTTAAGTGCAAGATTATTAATGGAATTTCTGACTGAGTTACACAAATGCTAATGGACTATAGACTGATTTCCATCTCATGTTCTAAGGAAGGCGACCAAATAAACACAGTCTTCTCCAACTGCTATCTATCATTTACCCTCTCTATAGTCTGACTACCCAAAACAAAAGAGTTGGTCCAAATTAGCAAGGAAGAGAAAATTTTCTCTGGCAAAGTCTTATCTTCAAACACCAGGCATAAACTCACATTGGGGCTCCTGTTCTGATGTCGTTCTTCCAAGCAAGTTGAAATCACCCTGCTGAACAAGTTGATTGGATCCTGTATCACCAAAAAGAGGAAATACGAAATGAGCTTATTTAAGATGCTTTGGATCACCTTCTATGTGAAAGGAGGAAAAAATGGCTGTCATGATTTTAAGAATGGGGGAGCTATACAAGATTTCCACCACGGAAGCCAGCCACAAGGTTACAGTCAACATTTTCCTTTACATTAACCAAACAATCAGCGATGGTCTTGACAATTGAGTCTACAAAGTCAAATGCATCAGAAAGTAAGCAGCAATATATCGATAAAGAAGACAAGCCAAACAGCAGCAATATATTGATAAAGAAGACATGCCAAACACATTGAGAATTCAGTTTAAATAGACCACATCTCTCATATTTAAAAATTTAATTGAGAGAAATCTTTCTCAACTTTATAAAAAGCAATACTAAGTTAAAAATTCGACGTACCTGTTAGTGCATGTGGATTCCAATAGAATATTAGTTGGTAGATGTGAAAGAATGTAAGAAACTACTTATAACACCTTTTTCCCTAACAAAATTTAAATCACATCAAGTCAACTGGTTCAGGTTGCTAAAAGAATGCAACCTTCAAAGTTTTGAACTTCAGTGTCCTTTGGTGGCATCTGCTTCTCAGCTGTGGCAATCGACATGTCCAAGCACCGATTGGAGTCTGAAAAGGCTCTCGAGTGAAGTTTACTAACTGAGTGTGAAACCAGAGGTGATCTTGTGTGCTTATAAAACCCATTCCCCACATTCATGGTTTTCAACTCGTGGTATGATTTCAAGGCCAGGATACAATCCACAACCTTTGCAGCTGATCCTGCCCCCAATGAATCCTTAACAAAAGGGAGCAGAAGTAATGAGAACCAACAGGCTACACTTTTCATGATTTTGAAATTTAGAGAGAGAAGGTAATTACTCTTTCAAGATCACATGCTTCAAATGCAGGCAGCTTCAACTCTTCCACAGCAACAAGAAAATTGCGGACATTCTCAAAGTATTGATAGGCAGGCAATGGTTGGGAGTCCCAAAAGAGGGACTGTGAAGCTGTGTAACTTTCCACAACCTTAATTTCATTTTGCACATAAAACCCAGATAAGAATATGAATAAAATAGTCAAAACTGGTTCAGAACCACTAGATATAGTTCCTTTCATTTATTTTCTTTTGTTGAAATAAAAAGGGTTTCATAAGAAAAAAGAGAAAACCCTGACAATACCAAGAACAAATAGTTCATCAAATCGATTCCTCAGCACTATGATTTAATATAATCTACTTTTCCCCCAAAGAAAACCATTGCAATCAACAAAACCCAAATATAGAATTGTATTTCAAATATATATATCCGTTAATAACAAACACTTTTTTCTCTCATTTTCTTTGAAAAGGTAACAAGGGTTTCACAAGAAAAGGAGAAATCCTTAATGTGACCCCCAAGACAAGGACGATTATACAAAATAATACATCAAAATAGTTAAAAAAATCCAACGCAATCATCAAAGCCCGGAGACGGAATTGAATCGGATAATTGGAAGAACAAACACAATAAACTTTTTTATTGCCTTCATTGTCCTTAAAAAAAGTTTTGCGAGAAAAATGAGAAACCCTAGAATCACAAACCAACTGCATCAAAATGATACCCAGGAACCAGAATTAAATGCATTCAAAAGACCCAGAAATGGAATTGAATAAAACAGTTAAAAAACTCATTCCCAAAACGGAAAAAAAAAAAGAGAGAGAGAGAGAAAAAAACTTTTTATTCCCTCCATTTTCTTTGCAGAAAAGGAAAAGAATTTCACAAGAAAACGAAGAAAACCCAAATTTCACAGACCAAGAAGGAGAGTTAAATCGAAATAAATACCTTAGGAACTGAACCAGGACGAATCTTGTTGATAGCATTACAAAGAAGCAGACCATTTCTCAAGCAAGAAATGAATTCTCTCTCTGACGGCTGACTTGATATCCCGATTGGTCCGACCAAGCTCTCCAGCCACCGAGCCGCTTCAAACCGTCTCCAAGCTAAGAAAAGAAAAGAAAGGGGAAAAAAATGAGCACATCGAGAAATAAATCAAACCAGAACGCAAAAACCTAGTCGACGACTCTTTTTTTTTTTCAGATTCTTGGTTCTTTTAGGGAAAAAGAAACGAAATTTGAATTGAGGGTTTTTAAGTGAAACCTGCTTCTTCGGCTTTTCTAGAAGCCAAGTGTGAATGAAAGTCTTGTAGGCCATTTGCTGTAGTAGATGTTGTTGCTGTGGTATTCTCCATAGAATGACAGGGAGAGAGAGAGAGAGATTTTCTTCGAATCTCTTTGCGGAGGTCGTTGTCTGCACACTGCTTTCTGTTTTGGCGATCTCTTTTTTATATTTTTGTAACGGCGTGGTAACACGTTTAGCTTCAGATCCGAGCCTGAGGCTACGGAATCCTAACGTTACTTCGCATTTTTTGAATTCAAATTATCGGGCCTGGGCCGGGCTTTTTCGAGGAAAGGAGCCCCAATTCAACAATTTCTCTTTTGAAAACAAAACATTTTGTTTTCCTGTGAAAATAAAAATAACTAAATATAACACTAAGTAAACTAAATAAATTATAAATTAAGCACATCAAAATTTATATAATTATTTATATTAATAAAAAGTAATAATTTTTATTTTAAATAATTTGAACAAATTATCTAAAAATTATATATAAATTTCAACAAATTGTATCAGTAGGATTTATAAAAAATAAATAACCTAACACTACAAAGATTTTACGATTTAACATAAAAACCAAATCTATGCACGAACCAAAAAAGGAGTAATTGGATTAAGAATTGGAATTAAATTCTTGATTCTATGCAGCATATTTGAAATTGTATCCCTAAATATTTGGGTCGGGGACATACATTGACCAGATTAAATTAAGATTTGCATTATGGTTTTTTAAAATTTGATATAAATCATGATAAGTAATTGGATTAATGATTTTAAATAAAATTTAAGATAATATATTTTTACGATAATATTATGATAGATATCGAGATTAATTTATAAATTTTTTCTCTTCGAAAATGCTCTCAAAAAATAAATAATAATATGTTTTTTTAAGAAGCAACAACTTAATTGGATTGAATTCGAATTTCATAAAAAGGATGTCATGATTAGGCTATAAGTCCTCTCAATTGGTGTGACAAAGTTGGATCAAACCTGACTCCTCGGCTAGACTTCCTTAGTAAAGTCGATCTCAATCCACAAATGTTTAGGTAGACATCAATTCTAAGATTTGACGTGGGATTTTACTCGTTTTTTAAGAAATATTTTATATTAATTCTAAACTTGTTTTAATGCGTTTTAAGTTAAAAATCGGGGGAATAATTTTAATTCAGAGCTTGAGAGAAAAAACTAGTCACCGAGGAGGGAAAGTTCCCATAGTTTTAATAAATTGAGTTTAATTTATTATATTTTTACAAAATTATCATTAAAAAAATCATAATTTTAAAATTAACCTTTATTACTAGTTTTATTTAAATAAACATTTTATTAGAACAATATCGTGGACATTATCACAGACATTGAGAGTTTTGACAATGGCATAAGTATGGTAGCGGCGAATAGCTATGGTTCTATGGGGTGGCAGCTCGGTGAGTGAGGATTATGGGTAATTTTGTTCAAGTTTGGCCGAAGGGTCGGGCATTTGGGAGGCACTCGGTTAGACCAAAGAGCATAGGTAGAGTAATGCCTTTACTCTAAATTAATGGGATGATGGGATAATATTTTTCGTTATCTTTCTTTAATTTAATAATCTATGTAAAGATGTCGTTACTAAAATCATTAATATTTAATTTAATTTTATTAAGAAAATTTAAAAATCGTATTACCATGTATTAGGTTGAGTTTTGCATTCTAAATCAAATTTGAGGATTGGATTATACCTTCTTTATTCTATGTCTATGTTTTTTTTTATTTGTTTTAATATATAAAATATATTTTTATTTATAATAAATCGATATTCATAATTATATTACGATTAATCTGACTCAAATGTTGAGAGATCCATTTGAAGGGTAGCCTTAATATATAATATATTTTTTTCTATGCATTTCAATAAAAGAGGAAATATTGTGCCCTTTTCATTTCAAGGCACTTCCGATAATTGTTTTACGACATTCCCCAAAGAATAACCAGTTCATGACGACAATGACATGCATAGTCAAACGTTTGACCAAAAAAATTTTTCATCAGACACTCCACTATTCACATATGTTGCTTCCATACAAAACCGAAGGAGGAAGTTTTTTCTATTGTCGTGCTAGTTGCCGCGCCTTTCAAAATCCTACTCTCTCCCCATAACCCCAGAGAGAGAGAGAGAGAGAGAGAGAGAGAGAGAGAGTCCCATAATAGCAGAAGAGATACAAAATCCTATGAAATCAAATCAGGATTCTAAATCCAACCAATCAAAAAAGAGAATTATTATTTTGTTTTTATTTTTGCAAAAAATAGTAATCTCAATCAATCGGAATTTCCAAAAAGAGTAACTCCCACTAAAAGAAAAAAATCATAAATTCCAAAATCAGAAACTCAATAAACCCTCACAAATTCAATACCAAAAGTAACGCCCTGATTTCTTTTCCTCATTAACCCGTTAACCCAACAAACCCCTTAACCCCATATTAGAAATTCTCTTGTCTCCCATCTCATTCTGTGTTCTTGTTCTTCATTCTTGATAGAGAGAGGAAAAAACACGAGAGGTTTTTCGAAATGGGTCGTCGCAAGATTGAGATTCAGAAGATTCAGAACGTAAAGAGTAGGCAAGTCACGTTCTCCAAGAGAAGAGCAGGGCTGTTCAAGAAGGCCAATGATTTGTCTGTCTTGTGTGGAGCAGAAGTTGGTGTTATTGTCTTTTCAATCACCGGCAAGCTTTTTCAGTTCTCTAGTTCTAGGTAACTTTCTGTTTTGCTTTTTGTTGATTTTGATGTTATTTTTAGTTTATCAATTGGATTTTGTTTTGGGGGGGGGAGTGGTGCCTTGTGAAACTTGTGTGGGTGTGGAGCACATACAAGGGTATGAATCTTGGTTGAAGATCTAGCTTTCACACATAGAGGATGACTTGAATTCACATTCTTTTTTGTCTACACTTCAGACCTAGGATCCTGGATTTTCATTTGGTTGTGAAAAAAAAATTAAAATCTAAAGAAAATTGGATATGGAGTTCTTTTATTTTGTTAAAGAGTTTTGTGTTGACATCTAATATTGTTGAATTTTGGGGGTAAATGAAGAAATGCGCAGAGGAACAATGAAGGATGTCCCTAAAATTGAAGACTAAGACAAATAAAGATATATTTGGTGAGTTGATGGCAAATATTGATTTGTAAAACCACTAAAAATAGCAATCTCAAAAATGTGTCCACATGGGGCACAAAGAGAAGTATGGTAGGATAATTGCAAACAGACCAAAATAGTGGGAGACTGAATTGACCAAATAAATAGATACAGCTCTTACAGATACGGTTACATTAATAAAGTCATTCTTATAGATAGCGATTTTAGCATATTCTGTCGATCCGTTTATGAATTTGGTCCCCCTAGCAGCATCTAATAGTATAAGGGCATTGTGACTGCATTGAATCGAATCTAGACCTAACAACTTTTACCACGACATGAGATGGAGTTAAATGAGTTTGCATCATAATTATGTGTGACACGCTTAGACATGATTTTAAACGTGTTTTATACAACTGAATCTATTTAGACATGATATAAAAATACTTGTGTTTGAAGTCTTCGGAAGTTGTTATGCAGTGGAAGAAATTGCTTGATTTATATGTGTGCTTTTGCATTAGAACTTATGTTCTCTCTTTGACCACTCATTTTTGCAGTCTTGGGACTCCATCAATATGCTGAATTTTACATGTTATTTCTCTTATTTATTGACCATTATTGTCATGACAGATTTTATTTTTTATGTGTTTATTTTAAATATATTAAATTGATTGATCTCATGATATTACATGTCTAATGTAAATGTCAATGAACTATAACATAGAACTTATTTTCACATGTTATGTCTAGTTTAAACGTTTTATTTGTGTCTTGTCATAATTTTTTATGACAACTTCACATATTTTTGGGATATCTTATTCACTTCCAGGAATATAAATTTGAGGAAAGATTCCTTCATTTGAGACTTGAAGGTGCAATTGATCCTCATGTTTCTGCTATAAGTAGGGGATATAGAATCTTTCCTCCTATCTCCTCCGAAAAAAATGACATGATATCTTAAGATAATAGACCAACTCTTTATTGACAATTAACAAGCACTATTTGCCATTATTTCTTCCCCGTCCTGCATACTTTGGATCAAATTAGTGAAAGCTCCATAATTGATCTCTCACTCTACTGCAATAGATGGTAGAAGGTCAACAGTACTCTAAACATTGGAGTGACCCAATATCTGGGAAGGAACCTAGAAGTGCCAACTTTTAGAACATACTGCACTTGGTTTACACATTCATAGAGCTATCCCTTATCCTATGCCTGGCAGAGTTAAGGGTGCTTCAATCCATTCTCCTTACTCCTATCTTTGCCCAGGCTAACACGGTCTGTCAACTCTCATTAATTTCTATAGGGTTCCAAACATTTCTTGAACATAGACGGCAACTCCAAAGTGCAGCTAACATTACAAAGAAAGTCTAGGAAAGTAATCGAAGCAATGGTGTTTTTAAATCTTCTGAACTCTTTACTGAATCCTTTCCAATAGGCCTGCTTATAACCTTACCCTTGCTAATTTATGAGAACAAAAAACCCCTGCGAGTTTAATTCAGGAGTTAGACCAGGTCCCTCACTAGATTTTAGGAAGCCGAGCTACACACATTCTTGTTCTTATTCCACCTCTAGCTACTATAATAGGTATACATGTTCCTCCTATTTTCCAGAAGCTCCACAATCCAAAAGGATCAAATGATCTATCTTTGGCTTTTTCAATAGATGCTTCACCACGTGTGGAAAAATCTCTTGATATAGAATAGCCATAAACTTTTTGCCTCCTTTGGATGTAAGCTAAACTAAATTGAATAACTATGAGAGAAAGTACTATTCCCAATTAATTCACGAGAAAACCATATCAAATGGGATCTTGTATGTGCAACAGTCAAAAGATGCCTCTCTTGTGGGACCAGTGTGTAAACATAGCAAGGTTTCAATGATTAAATACGTCAGCTACTATTGGGACTGTACCACATGAGCTCCACAATTTCTCTGTTCGAAAGTTCTTGAAATGGGTGATTGTTCTTACCACTATGCTTTTCTTCTTGAAGAATGGAGCAAATAATCTCAAAATATCATAGGAGCTTGGATTCTCTGGAAGAAGAACCCTCGGAAAACGAGGATGAGGTAAAGCAACATATCTGTACTCTTATTTAGTTATTTATTTTTAATGAAGTATGCAATTGGTTGTTTCTAATGAGCTTGACCTAACCTTGTCCTAACTCAGTCTGGCTTGATGACAAGGCCTGACAATTAATCCTTTTGTTATGTCCCAATTGTCGTAGTTATAGCCGTGAATCAACTTCTAGGCCTATACCTACCGAAAAGAAAAAAGATGAAAGAAGAAAACTCATATTATCATTTTGTTCTTATTATTTAAAAACAATCATGGATTGTCTTTAAGCAGATGGCGAACTATGACTTTTTAACTTTGCATCCCCTTTTTTTAAATACCACAATTTATGATCCAAATATTGATAAGTGCCCAATGATTGAAAATTCCCACTTTTATTGATTGTGTTGGATATATTTGGTACAGAAAAATTGATAGATTATACACAAAATCAATTCTCACCATAAATTGATATAGTTTATTGGACTTTTCCTTTTTTTCATTTTTTCTGTTTCCCCAAGAAATCAATAATGTGCTCCGTTGTTCTAATACAATATGATTCGGAGTGAATATAGAAGGGAAAAAACTTGGTTCTATTGGTGCTACCAAGTTAGCAGCATTAATAGCAATCGCTGCTTATAGTTGGTTCATAATCGTATATCCGATAATGCAATTCATGGATTACAAGTGTCACAAGCAAATATATCACCTTTTGCAAGTTAAAAGATGGAAGAAGAGGAAGAAGCATGGAAGGGGAGAACTTCTGGGTTATGTGCCTGGAAATGGCAAATTGTTATTGTTGTTGTTGTTGTTGTTGTTGTTGTTTTTGTTTTTGTTTTTGTTTTTGTTTTTGTTTTTGTTTTTTTTTTGTTTTTGTTTTCCTCAACCACTTGCGAAGTTTTGAGTCTCCATGTTTCATTCATATCAACAGTCACAACCCTCTTACTATTGTTGTATTATTGTATGTCGCCAAGTTTTGGCTTTTGCAGCCAAAGATGTAGATTATTATCACCATTCCAAACAAACAAATTCGGCCTTTTATAGTATTTAATTTTTCATATTTGATTGCAGCCTGAAATAGGTGCTCTGAAAGAACACATTGAAAAGTTGCAATTGGGGGGTCGGTAAGTATTGTGGCTGTGCTTTGTGAGAAGAATTTTCCAATATGTTGTACTTCAAACAATTTGTCTGTGCAAATGTTTTCAGGCAGATGTCTGGGGAAGACATTGATGTCTTGTCAATGGAAGAGCTGCATGAGCTTGAGCTGCAGATAAGTAAAGGGATAAAATCTGTAAAAGAGAGAAAGGTATTAAAAATAAATCGCCATATCTGCGTGACTCTTGTTTGTTGTCTACCTTAATGTCCTTTTGGTATGTGTCTGACTATGCAAGAAATCAATTAGCTGCTCTTGCTCGATCAATTTGTAGTGCAGAAATCACCTACAATAGTCAAAAATTTTCCTGGAAATATTAAAAATATAATCTTTTTGCTATACAATTTTAACAGAATGCCACTCACTTTCATGAATTGACAGGACAACAAAACAAGTTCTTATTTTATAATCAAATAAGAAATTTTTTGTTTTAAACAGGCTACGAGCAAAATAAATCTTCTGAGGAGCTATTTCCTCAAAAGGAACAGTATCTAGTTGATTAATCCAGTAACTAATAAAAAATTGGTTGCAAGCTAAAAATAAACAAATAGATGAATAAACACGGTTTATTTAAAATAATCAATTGATTCAATGTCTCATGAACTGACATGATATCATCTATTTATGAGGCTTTATGTATGAGATTCAACTTACTATTCTCTTGTCGTCTGACTTGACATTGATTTAGTTTGCACTTGTTATTAAGGCTAATAGTGTTTGCAGTACATGGCTTCTACTTCTAAATTAGATGCATTCAAATTACAAGTTTTGCTCTGGTTCATGAATTCACTTTGCTTGGAAGCTTAATGTTGTATTGTGTTTCTGATTTTATTCCTATTCTACCCAATTGAATTAGTTTAATGAAACATAGTCAATACATAGTAACAACTGTTATATGCAATGACTAGCATGCAGTATCCTTCATTATTACCTTGTCCTGTACTGTTTTCAGGAGCAGTTATTGTATGAACAACTCCAGAAGTCACAAGAAAAGGTAAATCAAAGGTTGCACTGGACACTTCATTACCACTGGTTCACCGTATCTCTGGAATAAGAGATCCTTAACAATGTATCCCCCCCCCCAAAAAAAAAGGAAAAAAAATTATATATATTCACTTTAGTTTTTCAGGTTAATACATGTATTTAGAAATACTGAGGATTATGCTGTCATGGCACATCTCCATTATGTCATGTATTAATAAAGGGCTAAAGTGAATGGGAAATAAGAATTTGAGGGCCAACATAAAAGGTTGGGAAAGATAGCATATTGACGCATAATTTGGGGGTGGATGGAACTTTGCCCTTAACTCAATATTGTTATTGCTAAATAAATTGGTCATGTGTCGGTCAAAATGTTGTAGAATGTGAGGGAGCATGGTAATAATGGATTAATTCACTTGATGTGTGTACAATTTAGTTACATATGGCTAATTAGTTTCAAATTTCCCTGAAAGTTAAGCCATTGGAAAAGCACATTCTCAGCATGATTTAGAAGAACCTTTTAATCTATTCTTCAGTTTCTAGAACTCAAAGTTGCATCATTAATGTGAGTACCCCCCCCCCCCCCAAACAAAAAAAGAAGCAACAGCTTCATTAAGTTGATGCAAAAGTCTATTGTGAGAAAAAAAAGGGTCTCAGGTATGAAAATGGTTATAATACCAAATTCAGTACAAAATCTGTGCAGGAAACATAATTTGACATATAAAAGTACCTCTATCTTCAAAATCTTATGCTCTAAATTTCTTTTTCTGCCAGGAGCAAAAGGTTGTGAAGGAGAATGAGGTTTTGCAGAAACAGGTAGTTTTTGGAATTTCATTTTATCACTGTATACAGACTGAGTAGAAACAGGCTTTGCTGAATGAGGCTTCATGATGTTGAACTTTTTTCTATGTGGAATTAGATTGAGGAGCTTCAGCAGCGGACAGCAATTACTGAAATTCCTAGAAAGAAAAAGCGTTCTGCTGCCAGTTGCCCAAAAACACCTACAAATGAAGATGAAAACTCTACCATGCATTTGGGGTAAGTGTAATCTTTCACATAATAATAGTTTTTCTTCTAGGTGAGATTTCTCGAATGAATCAATGCCAGAGTTTCTTCAAGTATGTCATAGTTAATTTGTGATATTTACAATTCCTTGTAGATCATGCTATAACAAAAGAAGGATACACTGCTTGGAATTGGACATTTGTCATTAAAGTAGTTAAAATGTGTGCAAACTTATAAATCAAGGTTCCGTATGCAAATTAGAGGTTAAAATTGAAGCTTGTTATCAGAAACAATTTCGATGCAAATCCACTTCGGATGTTCTAACCTCTGTTATAAGTATTTGTTACCATAATGTGTTCGGGGGTGGTGAAGAATGATTACAGGATTGGAGAGAGTTATCGTGTTAGGGTATTTATAGATACAAATTCAAGTTGATGACCCTTAAAAGATGCAGAATTAACTCCACAAATAGGGTAGGCCGCCTCTGTTCTTGCATTAACTTTGGGAGAGCCTTATTCTGTGTTCTTCAATCTTCATTTTATTGCTCAAATTGAAAGTTGTTTTTGGCTAAACATACACGTGGCATGTTCATAGTTTCATCAAATACACGAATGAAAATATAATGTATATTTTATATCACATATAATGTGGCATACAATGCATGATTTCACAATCCTCCTTTTGCTGGCCCCTTCAATCTTCTGATACCCTTATTCTTTGCAGATTGTTAGCAGATGTTTGTTGCAAAAATGAGGATGAGGTCTAATAACACTTGGATGGAGCTAAGAGTAGCTGCTGCCCTTGGACATGCTCATCGGATACCCATCTGTAAGCTTGGAGCAGTTTTTTTCCCCCTTTTCCCTTAATCTTTTTTCCCCTTTAGAAGGCAAAAGAGTTGACCAATTGCAATAGTTTTTTTAAAACAAGTCTACACAGAATGTATTTGTCTTATAATGTTGAAAGATGTATTTGTTAGCTGTGACATCTCTTCAAGTTCAATAGGGTAAAGGAAAGACAAATTGCAAGGACACCGCAACAGCATGGGAAAAAAAAATAATAACAAAACAAAGCCTTGAGTTGGATGAAATAATTGATAATAGACTGCTCAAGAAACAAGATTTTGAACCACTTTCTTACTGCATTAAATATCTCCTTAGTTTGTTGATGCCAATTTGTTTTGAGTCTTATATTGTCTATTAGTCTGGAATGAGTTTGAATGGTAAGGTGGGTGGGCATTCATGTTTTTTAATAGGTGAGATTATAGTGTCTTCCTTGAATCTTCTGCTTCATTTTTATCTATTGCAGTTCTTTTGGGTTTCGTCTATTTGCAGCCCTATGCTTGCAAGTAGAAAATGTATCTGAGATTTAAACCCATGACTTCTGTGTCACAACCAACTCGGCTTCAAATTGTGTATGGAAAAAAGGTATCAGGAGAGTTTTATCCTTAACCCAATCTAGTTCGGATCAGATTTAGTTGGACTCGATGTGGTTATCGGATACCAGTGCCAGTGATTTATTAAAAAAAAAAGGACTTTTTGCATCACACACAAAGGTGTCGCTGGTTCCTTAATACCAATGCCAGGAATCATCTATTTATTTTGTGTTGCCCAGCAATTATTTTTGTTTCTTCTTATTGAGCGCTCAAGAATGAGAATCAGGTGAAATTTTCTCACTGTTGCTCGAGTTCTCTTCCGTTCCTGGATAAATAGAACCACTAAGGTAAAGGTTGGCTTCTTTTCTATTTGGTTACAGCTCAATCATGGGTAATACACTATTAACATTGAAATTTTTTATCACTGAAAAAGAGTTTTATTACACGATTAACAAATATTGGATATATTTTATCATGTATTTTTCATAAATATAATTACTTCAATCTTTATAACAATTTGTTTTGTTTGGAGTTTTTATTTTTTATATATAAAAATAAAGAATAAAGGGGGAATTGACTTTTCTTTTTTTTTTCATCATTTTCCCCTCAAGTTTTCTCTTTCAAGCTTTGTCCCGCATGGTCTTCGAGGTCCATCCATGGTGATCCCACACGGACTAACAATGGGAGGGAGGATTGGGTCTTGCAATATAGGGCAAAACCAACACAATACCAAAAATTTAGGGCATTCAGTGTTGCTATGGCATTAAGTTGCCTTGCCCCCACAAGAATCAAACTATTTGCCATTGAGGCATTATATAATGTTGACCATGACCAGCTACCATCGTTTTGGGTGACTTTGGTAGTAACAAAAGCTAATTTCCAAAAATAAAGGAGAGAATTGTTATTTTCGAAAACTTACAATAATAATAATTTTCTTAAAAATAGTTTTGTTTGAATTACTAAAATTATTATATCAAAATAAGTGAAAAAACCTAATTAATTTTAGTAAAATTTTGTATTTGACATATATATTTTTAATAAGCACTAATGCAATATCAAAATTATTATTTTACTTTTCTCTCGTTATTTTTTTAATCATAAAAATCTTGCTAATTTTGATTTTTTGATATTAGTATTGATTCGAACCGGTTGTTACATCTCTAACCTATACAATAGGGGATTTGGGCCAAGGAGAAAAATGTGAAAATGAGAGAAAGAGAATCGATAAACAGTCAGTTTAATAAGTAAAGATATTAAATTTTTTAATTTAATTTTTATTTAAAATTTAAAAATAAAAAAATTATATTAGGAGAATTTTTTCTATATTAGAATTGATAATGCTTGGATTGGATTAATAGAATAGGTTTACGGGAATTTGTTGGTGAGCCAGAGGGGACGCATAATGCTGGAGAGTTTTCATAATGTTCTGTGATTGGCCCCAACCCCATCCACACAATCTCCTGTGCCCTTTGGTTTACCGCCAAAGTTCAAATGAGGGAGGGAGGGGGAGAGAGGGGGGGGGGGGAGACCAAAATCCAAAAGGGGCAGAAGGAAGAGAGAAATTAGAAATAAAATGAAATTCAACTCATCAGAAATATGATCATGATGGTATAAAAGGAATAACAAAAACAAAACCTCCCGTGTTTCCAAATCAAGATAAGTTTCATATCCTACTAAAAAAACCCTAAAACAGAAACCCCCAGAATTTATATACATCACAATCTCTCCTCTTCTCTACAAACAGCACCAAATCCCCCCTCTCTCTCTCTCTTCATCTTTCCCTCTCTTTCTCTAGCGATGGGTCGAAGGAAGATCCTGATTCAGAGGATTGAAGATGCCAAGAAAAGGCACGTGGCCTTCTCGAAACGTCGAATGGGTCTGTTCAAGAAGGCCAATGATTTGTCGGTTAAGTTTGAAGCCCAAGTTGGGATCATAGTTTTCTCTCTCAGTGGAAGACTTTACCAATTTTCTACTTCAAGGTACGTTTTCTATCCCACTTTCATCATCGATCTTTCTTGCTTCAGATTCTTGATTTTGATTAGATCAAAATATTCATGGGGTTTGTAAATGTGTATTTGTGGATTCTGAATTATGCTTCTTCTAATTTTTTTTTAGACATGGAGAGAGAGAGAGAGAGAGAGAGAGAGAGAATTCAGACGTACCCATTTGAAATCTAAAGGAAAGAGTAATGGTTTTATGCATTTGGTTTTGCTGATTGGTTCTTAGTCCAAAAAAGAATTAGGACCAATCCCCATGCATCTTCAGGGGAAGGTTGGCTCATAATCAATGAAAATATATATATATATATATATATATATATTTTTTTTTTTTTCTGGAGGAAATTTGGACTAATCAGGAGCAGCCCTTCATGGCAGATTGATTCTTGATCGAAGAAAATAATTTTCTTCAAAATTTGAATAAATCAAAGTAGTTTTCTTTTCTCCGGGGTTGTCATTTTCAGGGCCATTTAACAAGTTGATGCCCAAATATTATTCATTGGTGAAGTAGCATAAAAAATATTCTATGATGACTTTGGAAACTACAACATATTCTCCTTTTCAATCTGTGAAGGTTTACTATTATTTTTTTTATGACTTTTATGGTATGAGTTGAATGGCAAGATTCAATCAGTTCTTAATTTTGAAGGAAATTATGCCAATTGGATGAGTAAGTTCTCTCTTCATTATGTTTTCCTATTTTGAAATCAAATGGAAATACTACCTATGAGAGACCATGAATACATAAGCTCTGACAAATCATTAGTGAATTTGGAATTCTAATCTTGGATTCATCAGATAATATGAAAGTCTGAGACTTAAAACTCTTCCATGTTTCGTCTAAAAAATATATTAATAACAATATTGTTCAATAAAGAAGAACCAAAAGAAGAAAGATTATAGAAACTAGATGATTCAACTCAAAATCTCCATAAAGTATGCATTGTATTTCCTTTGAGATACAAATCCCCTGAATAAGCTGGTATGTAGAGATGAGAAATAAATGAGCAAGCTTGATGGAAGATAAACTTGTCTTTCACCAATGGGCAGGTTTTTGAGTCTTCTAAAAGTGGAATTCAATTCTGTGGCAGCTACCAATCCTATAACTTTGAGACCGAGTGAAGCACGAACATGGAAATGCTGTATTAACTTTGTACAACAATGATGTTCATGCTTCACTCCTAAAAAGGTGTTATAAAGCCCAAGGTATAATAATTAAGAATCTTTCTTTTTCTAGATGTTTGCTTTTATTGATCATTAACCGTTACTTACCTATAAAATTATTTAAATATTGTGATTCCACTATTCTTTGGCAGTATACAAGCAAAAGGTTTAGTGATGTGCTTATTAAATTTTATAATAAAAATGTGGGAGAAAGGTCTAGAAAATTCTTTTCCATAACTTAGCAACAAATTTTATCCCTTTATAAAAATAAGTTTCTTTGAAATATTTTGTTCTTGGTGCTTAAAGGATCCTACTATGCATGTGGAGTCCAGAATGGGTTATATGTTAGTTAAAAAAAAAAAAATCTCTTCATTATCTACACTTTCTCTTTCCTATCTCCTCAGGCAAAACTATTTTGAATTTAAATTTTCATTATTTCAATATGTACACTACATTCATATGGTGCGTGCCAAAATAATTGTACCAGGAAACCTAGAACACCATCATCTCTCACTAGAAACTTGATTGAAAATGATCTAATAATATTTGATGAATTAAATGGGGTCCATGCTAGTGACTGGTTTACTTTCCAAATTGCATTTGTTTCTCCATTCAGGCTACCATGACAGAGAAACCTTTTGCCCTTTCCATGTTCTAGTGCCCTTAATGTTTAGCCTAATTGGAATGTATCACATGCATAACAGATTATAGGTAATGATTCTCACAGTTACTCTTTTTCTTGTTGAAGAATGGAAGAAATCTTATCAAAATACCATGGGAGTGCAGATGATCTGCAAAATCCAGCTGAGGTAAAGCAACATAGCCATTCTCCACCTTCTATTACGAATTTCTGCTTGTATAGTTGGGATGAATCAACAAAATTAAGCTTGAACTAACCATGGCCAGCTCATGCTGTCCAATTAAAAGGCAATATATAGTCAAATTTGAAATTTGCATCTTGTGCTAATCTCAACGATTTGAATGTGGAGCATAACTCAATTTTAGCAAGGAGGTGGAAATGTGTTATTTGAATAATGAAAAATGATTTTTATCTATATAATAGTGTGATCATTTTCTTACTCTGTTCTTTATTCGTGACAATATCCTATTCTATGTCTTGAATTCTTCTACATTATATTGAATTGTAGTAATTGTATCCTGTGTTGATGTTAAATTTACAAAGACGGTATGGCTTTTATTAATTAGGCCCCCCTTTTCCGATAATAGGTTCTATTGAATGATGGTAGTTTAGTAAGTGCAAATAAAGGGAAATATATTTAATTTATGATGAAAAAAATTTCTACAAAAACATTAAAATTGGAAGAATTTTTGGTTCCTTTATAGTAAAATGACCAAATGACAATATATTCATCATTGTTACTTTTGAAGCCATAATGTTAATAGCGAAATAGTTTTAATTTTCTTCCTATTAGAAATGTGGCCTTGACTTTATGGTTATATCAAATGTCATAGTTTAAGATAAACTGCATAATTATTATTATCATGTGCATGTATCTAATTTATTTTACTGCCATCTTTTGCTACGAAATCTACTGGGACTTATTTATTTTTTCCCCCATATTTGAGTGCAGCCAGATACAAATGATCTTAAAGAGCATGCTGAGAAGTTGCAATTGAAATCTCGGTAGGTCTTACGCTAGTATTATATCTCTAGATATTTTCTTCACTTAATATGGTTAGATATTAACTTTTTTAGTGATTTTGTTTGCAAAGCAAGTTTTAAAAATACAATCTCCTTTGAAACAATTGATTTCTTTCAACCATTTTGCAGACAGATGATTGGGCTTGACATTGAGAATTTGGATGTCAATGAGTTGCAAGAGCTAGAGAGTAAGATGACTAGGGGGTTAGCAGCTATGAAGAAACAGAAGGTGTTTAAGCAATTTATGACCATACCTTTTATTCCTTTTTTCCTTTTTCTTGTTTTAGCTTTCATTTGGGTGATGCATCAAAGTGAAACAATCAAGTAACCAACATATTAGGATTTGATTGGACTTTTGTGATCTAAGTCTAGTTAATTCCTTTATACATGCGATGTTATGTTAATTAAGTTTTTTTGGATTCTTCTTTTCGATGTTTATTTACTCTCGATAATACTCATTAAATTTTATAAAGAGTATGCTCTTATGGACCAAAATATCAATGATCAAAAAGAAAATCTAAAATGTTGTTAAATTAGTGAGTGAAAAGCAAATGATGGGAAGCTTGGACCTTATTAAACTAATGAAATTGTGCCATGTTGGATATTTGCATTGCAATGGTTAACTTTTTGGTCATGTACTCTCTTATGAGTACCAATATTAAGCGTTGATGCTTCTAGTTGAATTCAAGGATGAGGAAACTGCCATGTCTGCATTTTTTTGGGGGCTCAATACCACTTATTTTTGCATTATTGTGCATGTGGTTCTCTAGATCTTGAGCTAAGAAAAAGTTGTCATGTTGATCCAAAGCACCCATCAAATAAATTTAGGAAAACAATTTACAGCTAATAGAAGATACTTGATTTAAGTTGAACATGCAGTTTTTTAGAATTAATATATTTATTGTTACTCTTCTTTTTCAGGAGAAAATGTTGTCTGATCTACTTGAGAAATCAAAACTACAGGTATAAGATGATTACATAAAATGGCTTGTGTTTTTTTCATTGTATATTCTTATATGTCCACAGGGATTTAAATTGTGTTTGCCTTTGAAATTCATAATTGAGTAGCCCTAACACAAAAATCACACTTCTCTCATAGGTGGATAACCATAATGCTATCACTATTATAAGGAATGACAAATTATCTATCTTAATCTAAGGTCGTTATGTTTTGTACATATACTAGTGATATACTATAATTAGATGAGTAGTGTAGTTGCATTAAAAATTGATATAGATTAATTGCTTTGTGAGATACGATACATGGGAAACAAATGTGGGAAAGGAAGATTCAAGGTAAATGTAGCAAAGAATGAATTGGTGGGAAAAGGAGATTAAGATATAGGTACATACATATATACATCCATTAACATAGATTCTTAGAGTTGATGGTTTTTAGGTATGAACTCTAAACTAGAATCCCTATTAGGATAGCATAAGCCACATAATTTATCTTTTTTTTTGGGTGAATACCAACTGTTTCTTGGTTTCTTGCTCAATAATGAATAATACTTGTTCAATACCTGAGTCATAAAAGTTAGAAATGTCACATGGTGTTACTGTTTCTATTTTTTTGAATTTCTTATACTTCTGGAACACTTACATTTATCCAAGCAATACTTGATGTATGTGTCTGGATTTTGACATGTTGATGCTTCAGTTATTCTCGGTTTTAAAGAGAGTGCCAAATGGTTTTTGTTATTTACGTTTGTTTTATATCTTTGCATAATTATTAAGTTGAAATTGGATATTCGTATAATGTCCATAAAGAAAATATAATGCCATTGTCATATTCTAGTTGTGATGCATCCTGTTTTTGAGAAATTTGATGTGCTTCCATAGTTTATGTCCTGTACATGCACCAAATTTGTAGCCAATTGAACAGGATTTTAGGGCTTAGGAAAATCATCTTTCATACTGACTTCAGAATTGAAGTTTATGGTGGTTACTTCCAAAAGGTGATAAACCCATTTTTGGTGATTTGGATGCTATATTCAGTAAGTTGTTTGTGATGAAAAAAGGTCAGGCATGAGCACAGGTTTGGCACCATTCTAGATGGATTTCTGCTAATGAAGAAACACCTCTATGTCCAGGTTCAAAAATCTGACTACGTAGTTTTGATTATTGTTTTTTAATTTAGGAGCAAAGGGTTTTGAAGGAGAACGTGGCTTTGCACAGGCAGGTAAATTTAGAGATTCAATCCAATCATGTGAGATACACTACTATGTTGTTTGTTTTTGTCCAGATATTTATATTCTATTCTCGTAACTAGTTAAGTGCTAACCATTTTTCTTTTTCTTTTAGCTTGTGGAGCTTCAGAGCATCACGATGCCAGGGAAGAGAAAGCATTTTCTTAAAGATTTTAAGCCCAAACATGCTAAGAGTGGAGATATGGGTTCTTCCCTGCATTTAGGGTACACATACTAAATTTCACGTCTTTTGCAATTGCAAGCTATTCGTGCATACTTCATGTCAACATGTGTACGCATGTTGTCCGGATTCATCACTCACTAATGCCATTACCTTTATCCACTATTTCTACAATGAAATGATGCCGGTGCTCATTTGCTTGTTTAAGCCAGATACACCTGACATTAGATACTACAGTCGCCAGTGAAATGTCAAATAGATGGTAGAGGGTTCTCCTGTATTTCTATTTCAACTTTCTTTTTTTCTTTTAAGTCATCTTCTGAAAATTTTATCCTTCATTTAGTTTATTGCTACACTCATCCTTCTTTGGATGACTATTCAAGCACTCTGTTCTGTTACTTCTAAAGCTACACAAAACCACCGCTGATCCCAAGCCAAAACATTATTGCCTTCTGAATCAATTATTTGAGGAACTTGTTAGGTTTCTATCAACAAATCATACCAGCTTTCATTCAGTTTGCATTGCAAATCTTAGACACTTCTTTTTTATTCACTTCTTTTTTATCCCCTTTTCTCGTTCTCCTTTTTAGTCTGCTAGGCATAAAAGTTTCTTATTAGGGACGTGTTTAATTTCCCCCGCTTGGTTTGCCGAACCATTATAACTATATTTTGGCTTATCACAAAGAATATGGAAACTAGAAAAAGGTCATTTGGCATATGGGGCATTCTCAATGTAGATTTCTCATCTTTCCTTTTTTTTTCTCATGTTTTTCATATTTGCTTCCCAGGTTGTAGCTGATATTTGTCACAAGATTGATATACAATGCAAGGAGGAGGTGAAGGAAGTGGTTACACATGAATGTACTTTTCTGGCAGCTGATTCTTGACGTGTGCAGTTGAATTCAGTGCTTAGAGACCATAAGACCCTCCCCCTTCTTTTCTTAAAAGGAAAATATTCAGTTTCTTGCATAACACTTGTGTATTGTTGTTATATCATAAGCGATTACTGTACATTTCTTAGAAACCACAGACTCAAATTGACCAGTTATGTTTAGGCTAGGGGTTGAAATAGTTGCAGAGCAGAAGCAGCATATTCACTCCTGGAACAGGCAAAGCATGAGAAAGAAAGAAATACTTTGATGAACATTTAGGTGAAATCCTTTGATGAAAATTCCTAACATTTTCCCATACCTTCAAAATTACGACTACCTCCATAAAATTTTTAATTATGTTTTTTTCTTAATTATTGATGAAAACTGTATTTATTACCCTTTGGATGGGGCAAGTATGACTGAAGAAAGAAAAAGCCAAGGCATGCACTTGCTTCTCGATGGGATCAGATAGGAGAAGTCAGAAGGGTGGAGTTCTCTTTTGATTACAAAAGAGTTCACCATTTTTCCTTGAATGGTAGGATGATTATATGTTGATGATGACGACATAATAATAATAATAATAATAAAAGTAGTGAGATAGTAAGAAGAGATGAGATGGAGATGGATTTCGAAATTTAATTAAAGTTTCTAACCGAAATGTGATTTTACTCCAAAAGCAATGGTAACAGTGATAGTGAAAGTTAGGTGACCATTAATAATTTTACAATATTTACAAAGTTAATATTTTATTTTTATTTATAATAATAAAGTAAAAAATTGTTAATAAATAATGTATTCTTTATTATTTTTTTTTTGCATAAAACAAGAATTTTCTATCAGATGTTAAAATGTTTATTAACCGAGTGATTTTTTTTAAACGATTACAAAAATTTTTAGTTAATAAAATCGCATTTACATTTGATTGACACTGTGTTATTAGTAATTTGTTATATTCTCCATTCTTTTACAATATCACAACATATGATTAAATTTTGTTAATAATAATAATAATATAAGTGTAAAAAATAATTTTTTTCTTAAAAATAAAAACAAATAAACATTGGTCGGCCAGCGAGCCCGAGCCATGCTCCACTCGCGGAAGAAAGATTGGTAACTTTGTTTCCAAGTAATATCTTCACATTTTTGTCTCCTAAATTAAAACAAAAAACTTAAAATTTTCCTAAAACAAAGTAACTAAGATCATTTCCTTCCTTCTGGATGAATAGAAGCTCTCAAACAACATAAAACATCTTAAAAAGGAAACGTCAGAAATTTGAATGGAGGAGGGGGGAGGGTAGCGAAAATGCTCAGTCTTCAAGATTTCAGAGGCATGAAGACAGAGCACTTTGATAATCCAATTGACATGCTCCGTTTGGCATTACAAGTTGCAATCGAAAAGAATCAGAAACAACTCAAGAAATCCATCAAGCATTTCCGCCCAAAACGGGACATAAATCGAGAGGATGAAGACAGAGGAGGATGAGCAGCAGAGTCATCGACAATGGACTGGACCCTCCTCCAGATTTACCGATAGAGTTCAGGAATTGAATTGCCAAATTCGAAGGAATCCAAATTGCATTGGTGATTCAGAAGATGATTCTGAAGATGATTTTCGATAGTGATATGAAACCTAATCTCAATTGGTTTTCAATTCCGGTTTGACGACTGAGAGTAGAGTTCTTGACAAAAGAAGAGAAGAGAAAAGTGAGCGGTGAAGATTGTTTAACAGTGGTTTTAATACAGCCTCTATTAGAATTGAAGCCTACTGAGATACATATGAATAAATGGGTGATGTTGAAGCATAATGGGAATGGGAGAACATCGTATGCGTTGCAGATTCAGTGGAGTAAAGTTGTGGAGAAGCACAAGATAAGGAAGGAGAGATTGTGCAATTGTGGGCTTTTAGGACTGAGATGAGAGAAAATACACTGGGTTTTGCACTTGTCAGAGACAGAAGAGTCAGCAAAAACCAACAAGAGAGCACTTGCACTACTAATGGCTATGGTGACATGGGTTCTTCATCTTCTCAATCTCAAGTCTTGTCCCATTGAAAACTTTCAAGACTTATGTTATAGGTTTTTCATTTTTTTCCCCTTCTTGTTGGTGGAAATTGGGAGGGAATGAGACTCGGGTATAGTGAATTTGGCGGTAAATATGTGGTAATCTGAATCTAAAAGCATTGACTGTCATTATTTTCATATTTGAGTTATCAAGGTAATATACATGACTTGTCTCTAAAAAAAGCCCGAGGAATGCAAATTTTGCTGCAGAAAAAAGAGGATGCAAATCAATTTTCATTAATGGGCCACCATAGACAAGTCAATGTTTTATCAACCGGATTTTAGCTCAAAGTTTTACCCAACTGATTTGAAATCTTTAGCTAAAATAAGATGCGTATAAAATTTTAAATACTATATGTTTAAGAATCCTGATTGCAAGAAACTTCTAAAACCTCAACTTTCCATTTGAAACTAAATAGAAGTAGAACTTGTTTCCTAAACAGGGTAGAACTACAAAACTCTCTTCTATATATTTATCGGATTTTCAATAGTGAAGAGGTCGGTGGGAAAGAAACAAACAGAGAGAGCAGAGACGGAGTGAAAAGGGGGAAAACAGAGAAGGAATTATTGGGGAAGAAAACAGAGGAAGTTGAAAACCCATTGCACAACTTTCCATTTGAAACCAAATTGAAGTCAAACTTTTTTCCTAAACTAGAACTACTACAACTCACTTCTATATATTTATAGGATTGTCAATAGTGAAGAAGTCGGTATGAAAGACACAAACAGAGAGAGAGAGAGAGAGGCAGAGAGAGTGAGAGAGTTGTGAAAAAATGGGAACAATAGAGAAAGAATTATTAGAATTATTAGGGAAGACAACAGAGGACTTTGAAGACCCATTGCACATGCTATGCTATGTACTAGAATATACGGTTCAACAGATCGATGCCAAGAAAGAAACCAACAACAATTGCCGCACAAAACGAGCACGGAATCAAGAAGAGGAAGACAAAGATTACGAGGACGAGGCAGAGGCAGAGGCAGAGGCAAGCACAAGGAAGCAGAAGAAGAAGCAAAGCAGAGTAATCGACAACGGACCAAACCCACCTCCTGATTTGCCTAGACAATTCAGGAATGAAATTGCAGAGAAATACAGAGGAACCCAGATAGTGTTGGTGATGCAGAAGCAAATTTTCAAAAGCGATGTGGATCGTGGTCACAACAGATTCTCCGTGCCTGTTAGACAAGTGAGAAAAGAGTTTTTGACGGACGAGGAGAAAAGAAAGTTGAATGATGAGGATTTATCGGTGGTCTTAATACAACCCTCTTTGGAGTCAATTGAGATGAATATGAAGACGTCGGTTATGCCCAAGGAGAATGGGAAAGCGAGCAGTTCGTATATGTTGAAGACGAAGTGGGGTGAAGTTGTTAGGAAGAACAAAATCGAGGAAGGAGACATTGTGCAGTTGTGGGCTTTCAGGACCGAGAGGACAAAGAGCACTCTGGGTTTTGCACTCGTCAAAATTAGAAGAGCAGGGAAGCAGCAAGAAGAAGAAGAAGAAGAGACCACCGGCGACGATGCTCACACGGCTTCTTCATCATCATCTTACCCTCGAGATTCTCAAGTTTCTTCCTGACGTGTGATAAGACTCGGACATACAATTCTTGTCAAACTGATATTTATCTATTAAGAGTTTTTTTTTATTCGAACTAATTTGAATATTTTGTATTGCAGAATATCTTTACTTGGAATAAATCATAAATTATATTATTTTAATTGAAAAAAAAAAAAAAAAAGAGGAAAACACTACCTCATCCCCCTTCTCTCAAAATTTCTTAGGTTCGTCGGCATTTTTTCCTTTTTTTTTTTTGTGGAAAGAGATAAAAACCCACACACAACAAACACAACAAGGTCACTGGGCCTGATGGAAGCTCAACTTCCTCCTGGCCCAAGCGACACCAACAGCATCCTGCTGCAAACATTTCAGAACTGTTGCTGGAGGAGAGTCTGAGGTATGCACGCCTGGCTCCGCCTCTTGGCCTAACTTGGCAAGAGAGTCTGCACAATTGTTGGCTTCTCTAAAGATGTGAAAGACCTCCTTTATTCCCAGCACTTCCATTGAAGCTCTGCAATCACATACCATGCTCTTCCACGGGTGGTTTTCCCCAACACCCTTGTTAATAGCATTGACAATGATCATGGAGTCACTTTCCACAATCAGCGGACCAAACCTTCTTCTTCTAGCTAGCATCAGACCCTCATTCAAACCCCAGAGCTCTACTAAATCTCCCTGAGCTCTGCCTATATTGCACCAAAATCCTACTAGCCACTCTCCCCTGCTATTTCTGAAGACTCCACCTGCACTAGCCTTCCCAGAACCCAACAAAGCTGCACCATCAATGTTAAGTTTAATCACCCCTTCGGGAGGCTTTTTCCAACTGATCAACAGCTCCTCCTTCCTCCTGTTGAAATCACGCGTTATCTTCTCTCCTCCCTACACCGTGCTCCTCACACGGTTAATCAAAGAGAGGGGCGGCTGTGTCTGCTTTTGATGAATCAGCCCATCTTTTCCTAGTGCCAGAATAAGAAGAGACCTAATAATATCCGTGCCTATCTGGTACTTTTTGTTGGACCAAAAAGAGAGCTTGAGGTCCAAAATGGGGGCTAAGGAAGCCATGTTCTGCCCAGGCTGATCTGGACTTCATCTTTGGGATGATTCAGGCCTATGTGCCCAAATTAGGCTGTTTAGCCGGCCAACCTTTCGTTAGGGTTTGAAGCATAATCCAACCCACATTGGGCCTCAACGCATCAATAGCCCCTTGAAGTTCCCCTCAACTAGATCCAGATGTGTATGATTCACGCCCAATTTGCCTCCAATCATTTTTTTTGATATACAAGGAAAGTCGAATTTGAAATCAGGGGAGATGATGTGAGTTGAGCTATTGTTCATTGACTATCTCCAATAATTATAGAATTTTTTTTTTGGTGCTAGAATAAGAAAAAAACGAAACAGAACCAAAGGTAAAGGGAAACAAAAAACAATATCCGAAATTATATTCCGATCAATTTAGTTTAGAACTTACAATGGCCCATTTAGAGACTACCATCTCACTGAGTCAAGATTTATATATTTCAAATGCTATTACTATTAATATTTATCTTTGAACAAAAAATATATAATATTTATTTAATATTTGACAATAATAACCATGCTTAGTTGCTTTTGAGTGTCTAAATGTTCTAATAGTATATCCTAATTTCGCATTATTCTAAGCTTTTAAGTCGAGTAATTTTGGCATTATTTATATGTATATCTTAATTTGTATCCATTTCTAATTTATTGGGTTTAAATGATTAAACATAATTGAAATGTATTACTATAGATATCATTATATTTTATTTATAATTTTACTTAAATCTCAAAAATTATAATTACAACATTAGCATACGTGGCATTTTACATTAAGTTTTGTTAGTGTTATTTATGGTGATGCAAGTGAAAGGACGTAAATGAAATGTAAAGATGAAAATTGGCTGTTCGTGGTGCCGATCTTGTCCACGTGTCTACATTGGTCAATAATCTACGTCTTGAAATAGGTTAGGCCACCCAGGCGATTGTTCTTTGGTTTGGAACCGTCCTGGTTTAAAATTTGTATTTTAAATAGATCCTAAGCATGATTAGTTAATTTAATGGATAATTACCAATTCCAAACGGATGGAGACAAGTTGTCCTCTCCATCTAATCTTTCTTTGCCATGACCTCCATCATCAAAATCCTCACTGCATTCTCAACCCTACTCACTTTACAAGAATCTCATCTTCACGCGCATTGTATAAAAGTAATAATATTTAAAAAAAAAAAACTAAATGAGTGAAAAATCAAATAGAATGAATATTATTAATAATTTATTTTTTAAAATTTTTTTACTTATTTTTAAGGATATTATGAGTTCTTATCAATTCAAAATTAACAAAATTTTATCATAAATTCATTTGTTTCTACTGATAAAATATTTATAACAATTAATTTTTAAAAATGTCACAATCTAATAATGGGAATCATAACTTATAAATAAGTGTCAAAAAAGTACTATTGAATATTTATTTATTGATACCCATATGTTCATAAATATTTTGATTATTAAAAAAAATGACATGCATTTCATTTTATATTTCCTCTTCCAAATTAGAAAGAAAAAGAAGAAGAAGAAGAAGAAGATGACGAAGAATCATTCCTTCTTTGGGTTCAGTTACATGTAGCAAACATTTTATTATTATTATTATTATTATTCTTTTTTATTTGTATTTCTTTATATGTGTACCAACTAAATGTCACATTAAATCATAACCGGATAAATAAAAAGAATTAAAAAAAAAAGATAATGGGTGTTAACATAGAACTCTATTTCAATTATGATGTTAGTAGAACTCTATTAATAGATTTAATCATGATTTAAATTCAAGATCTTGTAACATTTTAGTTTGAATTTTATATTTTTAAGATAAAATCATAAATCAAAATCATAATTGTATTATATTTCGGGATGGGTTTTATCCGATACCCATTGCCCAATGGTTTGTGTTTGTGCGTGAGAGCGAATGGCGCGTGAGAGAGAGAGCCAGGCGAGATAATAACCACACTGTGGATGTCTCTATCCCACATCATGCGCATGAATCATTTATGATTATCCTAATCCAACGGTGTACATCACGCCATTTCACAATAAAGTGCTGCATGAAAATCATTGATGCAGTCATCCCCAGTAATCTTTCTTACTCCATCAAATACCGTTCAAATTTCTTGAGCTCAAACACGCGTGCTAAAAGTTCTCAACCGTTGGATCATTTTTGTTATTGCCTTCCACCCATCTTAATAACGGCCTAGATCAACCCAAAATATCTGTACTGATTACCATTATCAGAATCCTTCAATTCTCAGCCCAAGTCAATGTATCTTGAAGGGACCCTTTTTTTTTTCTGGCAACATAGATCAAGGCACTGCTTTGCTGAATTTTGTATTATCCATTAAGCTGCAATTACAGGAGATTTGTATTAAGGCCCATATTTTAAATTTAAAAAAATTAATCTTAATTAATGAGATTTAGCATCTTATTAAATCCTTGTACCTTAAAGTACCGCTTCAATCGACTAGAGCAAAGAAATTTATAACTTATTATCTCAACTATAGTTTATATACTAATAAATTTATTAAATATAATTTAAATTATTATATATATATACCAAGTAAATATTGAAAAATGGGTCTTAAAATTTTATTGTGGATTTTCAAATTGAGTGAGGTTCAACATAAAATTAGACATGAGTATTGTTTTTGAAAAGAAAAAAAGTAATGACTGAATAAAAGTTAGTGATTGCAGATATCAACTACGAAATAAGAGGAGGGATAAACAATACAAAAAAATTATAGTGTCATTTTCCTTTTTTTTTTTTCCAAGGGGGGGGGGGGTGTGTTCTTATAAGAAAGGATCATCATAAGTAACCCAAGCCTCCACAGTCCGCCTTTATATTGCCACCCTGCCAACACGATCATCACCTTGTCGGCCTCTTTAATCCTTCAATTCAACCCCTCTCTCTCTCTGTCTGTCTCTCTCCTCCCAAATAAACAGAAGTCTCCACCACTTGGGGTTCGGTGAGGTTTCACAAAACCCAACCCAACCACTGTAGGTAAGAGTATAGCTCAACAAAACTCCCATCTCATCTCTTTCTCTCTCTCTCTAAAAAACAGAGGATGATGAAAAGAGAACAGTTGGCACACATGAGAAGCAGCAGCTCTAACAAAATCCTCCCGTCAACCTACATGCGATCGACATCCTCGTCCGACGAGACCTCAATCTCAAACAAGCCCTTAGTCCGACGACACTCAACGACAAATTACCAAATTAACAAACCTCGTTCAGCATCAGCAACATCAATTTCTCTCTCCTCATTCCTCAGATCACTCCTCAACATCATCTCTCTCCCAACCCCAATCCCAACTTGCAAATGGCTCTCTCTCCCTACCCACCTCTCTCTCTCTCCTTCTTTAGGTCGAAAAGTCACCGGAACTCTCTTTGGTCACCGGAAGGGCCACGTCAGCTTCGCCATTCAAGATGACCCGAGATCCGACCCGGTTCTTCTCATCGAGCTAGCCACCTCTACTTCCAACCTGGTCAAGGAGATGTCGTCCGGGTTGGTCCGAATTGCGCTGGAGTGCGAGAAAACGGGCCAGGCCCGTGGAAGACACGGGCACGCGCGACTATTCAACGAGCCGATGTGGACCATGTACTGTAACGGAAGAAAGTGCGGGTACGCCGTCACGCGCGAGTGCAGTGAATTTGATTGGTTTGTACTGAGCACTGTCCAGAGTGTGTCCGTCGGAGCCGGGGTGATTCCGGTGGTCGACGACGGCCAGAAAAATTCTACGGCGGAGGGAGAGGTGTTGTATATGAGAGCCAAGTTCGAGAGGGTTGTGGGCAGTCGTGACTCGGAAGCGTTTTACATGTTGAACCCGGACGGCAATGGTGGGCCCGAACTCAGTATTTTCCTACTTAGGTTATGATTATATGAATTTAATCATGACTGTGAGGGAAAAAAAAAATAAAGATTAGATTAAATGTTAGTGCTAGTTTCTATTGCGAGTGATAATATATATTTTTTTGGAGGAGGAGTTGGGGGGAGAGTGGTTGATTAGTGATAATGTAGTGATGTATTTTTCAAATTTCTAATGTTCATGTGAGGACTCTATTGTTGTTGTTTGTTTTATAATTCGTGATCATGTATAAACATGTTTTTTTTTTCAAACCTATAATCAAATTTGATTAAATTAATGATAATCAAGCTGATTTGAGTTTATGAAATAGAGTTTCTGTAATTAAAAGTCAAATCTTATGATGTTACAATAACAATATGAATATTAATTTCAACGATTAGGATCGATTATTTAAGAGATAAATATGAATATATTAAAAAAAGAAAAAGAATAAGAAAGAAGAAGGATATTTTTATATTTACGTCAAATCTTACGAGGCTATATATTTTAATTATGAAACATTATTTAAGGAAATACAACGAAAGAAATACCAACATTATTTAATTTTGTGAAAATAAAGACATTTGGGGTCAAGTGGAAAGACCTATGGCACGATTGAGTCAATTGAAGGCTTGCGGTAAAAAGTACTTTTGCAATTCCAGGAGTGAAAGTGATTGCTGATGTAAAGGGCTTTGGACTTTTTACCTCAAATGCTGGCTTTCTGCTTCAAATATTTAGTTAAGCACGTTTGATTGCATTAAATCAATATGGAAAACTATATCTAATGCATGCTTTATGTCTATGGATGCTATTTTCTCCTCCGTTCGTGTATTCATGTTATCCCCAGTCACCTTGAAACAGGCCATCATGCCCTTATTTACAAACTTTTAGGAAACTGAGATTGTTTATAATTTTTTCTTGCTCTGTAGAAAGAAAAAAAAAATGAAAAGTAAACCAGCTGAAATTGAATAGTTCACAATTTTCGAGTCCCTGCCATTCTTCATTTTGGTTCTTGTTCCTTATGACTTCATCCGGATGTTCTTTTTTATATGTTTACTGTCTCTAGAATTCTGAGCATCCCAACTGTAGAATCACCTTCTCCATTCCGTCCATCATTCCCATTTGTATTCATTTCATTTCCTCAATTGGTAAAGCCCCAAAAAGCTGGTCTCCAATGTGTTAATTTAAACCCACTTTGCTTATCATTCCCTATTGCCCGGAAACTGTACATAGAATTTATATCGATAGATAATCGATTTAATATATAAAAATATTAAATTATTTAATTAAATCTCGAATTTAAAATTTAAAAATAAAAAAAAATATATTGAAAGAGTTTTTCTCTAAATTGGATCCAATAATATTCTGACTATATTAATCAAAATATAATTAAATATCGATCGATTAAATAAATAAAAAAAAAGCCCGCGTTCTCATCCTTTTTTGCGCCTAATTTCATAATCTCTCTCCACATGGTCGAAAATCTCTCTTATGTTTTGATCCCTCACGCATCTTCACCTAAGTCACCCGATGAAAGGATAGTACACACCATAATTTACTTTTGGGTCAATAAGGTTAATTTGGAAACCCTCCAATGATGGGTAAAAATTTGTGGTAAGAGAATTGCTTTAATCAATTTTAAAGCTGCATGAGAATCCAATTGTTAAGAAGTTTAATTCCCTTCTTTTACCCGGAACGTTAGGAGGCACATTCAAAAATATAATAAGTAAAGAGAGTAGCCACAAAGGACAACTAGATTGTAATCAAGATTTAGTTGAGAAGAACAGACAATTGATTTAATAGGTATGGATATTAGATTTTTTTAATTAAGTTTTGAATTTAAAATTGATGAACGAAAAATATCACGTTAAAAGAATTTTTTTTAAATTAAATCTGATAATATTTAACTTAAATTAATTAAAATATAATTTTAAGTACCGAAGAATTCTTAAAAAAAAAAAAGATTTAGCTGGGTGTAACATCTGCGCCAGCGGGGGAGCATATGGAACATAATATGCACAAACAAAGGGAAAGTGACAAGCTCAGTTCAAGGGAAGGTACTCCTTGCCATATCAGTATCCTTGAATCAGATACTTGAAGCTGTACTTTTATTCCTCCAAAAGATATTCATGCCTTTTATTTTATTAGTTTATTTTTCTAGGCAGATGCAGATCAATGATATCAAAACGAAGGACAAAGAAACACTAACAGAATATGTGTTTAAATAAGAATTTATCATGGACATGCCAAGTGATGGGCCCTTTACAAAGAAGTTTGACATCTTTCCCTATACAATTCCAGATTCCAGATGCGCACCTAATTATGCACTTCGTCCCTCATATTTAATTAATTAATAAAAAAATAAAAAAAATAAGTTCCCTTAACCCCTTGTACTTTTACAAATTGTTAGTAAACTACCTATGAGTTTAAGATTGTCAATTTATTCGGTATGTTTTTAATTTCTATCAATTTGCCCCTTTATAGATTACTTCATTGTCTTTTTATCTAAAATTACCATTTTATCCCTTATGCCTTCAATTTTAAAATCAGTCCACATGGCTTGTACTATCAGAATTGATGGTAAAGTGGTAATAGAGAGCCAGTTTTAAAACTATAGGGCCTTTAAAAAGATCGGAAAAAATCTTAGTATACTTGGGCCTGGCCGAAGCCCAAACATATGATTTAGCCACGCAGACCGAACCTCATTTTTAGAATAGTTTGTAGGTTTCGCTGAGCTTCTAAAAGGATTACATTTATTGGGGCTAGTCAAAAGTTGGGGTAAACTAACTGGGCTGGGCCTCGCCTGATGGTGTTAGTGACTCAGATCGGCCCATGACCATCCCCTGGGCAAGGAAACCGTGAAGTCAAAATCAAAACACTCCCATTCTTACGGGGTCTTAAAACGCTTCGTTTCCCTCCGTCCCTTTCTTCCCCAAACCCACGGGAGGGAGAGAGAGCTATTAGGGGTTCTACTGTGAGAAACGTCAAGCTGCGAGACTGAAGGGGGGGGGGGGGAGAGATAGAGAGAGAGAGAGAGAGAGAGAGAGAGAGAGAGAGAGAGAGAGAGAGAGATGGGGGGATTGAGGAGAATAATAAAGAAAGGGTTAGGAGATATGGGATTCAACAAAGGAGGAGGAATCATAAACTGGTTTCCAGGTCACATGGCTGCTGCTACTCGCGCCATCCGCGACCGCCTCAAGCTCGCGGACCTCGTCATTGAGGTCCGCGACTCGCGCGTCAGTATCTCTCTCTCTCTCTATCTCTAAATTCCAAATTGGAAGATTTTTATTCAATTATCTGTTTATGCATAGCAGATACCATTGTCATCGGCAAACGAAGATCTCCAACCCTTCCTGACCGGTAAAAGGCGTGTCATTGCTCTCAACAAGAAAGACTTGGCCAACCCCAATATCATGCATGTATGTGTAATTCTCTTTCTTTCTTCTTTAATTTCTTTTGAATTGAATTCTAATGTTTTAATTTCTACCAATGCTTTTGCAGAAATGGGTTAATTATTTTGAGTCCTGCAATCATGATTGTGTTTCAATCAATGCGCACAGTAAGAGTTCTGTTATGAAGGTAAGACATGTTCTTTTTTGCAAATTATGTGACTGCATTACCCAAAGATTGTGGGTTCTCCCCCCTCCCTCTCTTAGAGTTTTATTTTTATTTTTTGGTTATTATGATTGAAAATAAGCATTCTGCTTGATCTAGCTGATATTTAATAATCCAATTATGCGATTTGGTGTGCACCATAAACCTGTTGGGCACACCCAATAGCCCACAAACCATGCACATTGCTGGTGTCTGGGGATCAAATCTCTCTGGTGCAATTACCTGTGATTGATGTTGACTGAATGTAGGAGATAGTTTATTGGGTTGATAAGTCTCCATAGGCAAAGACATGGCTTGGAGCAGTCCTACAGATGATTAAAAGCATATTATATGTTCACAATATCTTATCCATTTCTTGTTTTGGAGTTGACGGAAAGTTGTAATTGGATAGTCTTCTTCGAAGTGTACTTGAGGTCAAAGACTCCTTTCCTTTTCTTTGATTTTATTATTCTTATTCTTTTATTTATTTCTTTTGGTGGGGGTGGAGTTCAAGATAATTGACAAGAAGGGTTTATGTTTTTCTAAGTAATCGGATTTGTCAGCTGGTAATAGTTATGTTACTCCAGTAAGATGGATAAAAAAATCATGGGTATGGTTATCATCTCGGACTTGTATAATTATTGGCAAGGTTGATCCTGGAAGAGCCATGAACTTGAGCAGGGATGTAATGCTGTACATATAAGAAAAGATCTGTTTGTCAGTTCTTCTACTTGTTTTGTTGTTTGGGTAGTTTAGAGGCGTATTGATAGGAGAACGTATAATGAAGCGGAAAGATGTCCCTTATGCCTGAATAAATTCATGCAGTCTTCTATTTGTGGTACTCGTAAATGTTCCTATTGGTATCTGCTCCAAATTATAGTTTTATTGTTGCTGTTTCTGTCACTACCTTGGGCTCTGGGTTACTTATAGAAGATCTACATTTTTAAGTCCTTGCAATCTTCGGTTCAGTTAACCTTTTCCTAATTTGTTTTCTTTTACAATTCTCCTTTTATGTTATTTTTTTACAATTGTATGCAACTCTTGGTGGTGCTGTTAGTCCTTTTATCACCCGCACTGATCTGATATTTGTTCCTGTATCCAAGCTTCTTGAACTCGTGGAGTTGAAACTGAAGGAAAAAATTTTAAGGGAACCAACTCTTCTTGTTATGGTGGTTGGTGTTCCTAATGTTGGGAAATCAGCTTTAATTAATTCCATACATCAAATTGCATTGTCCCGCTTTCCTGGTAAGATTTTGGTATTTTATTCTATCAAATTAATTTTCACAAATCCTTTTTTATTTTTTCTGGCATTCGAATAATGAGAATGATAATACAAAATTTTCTTAGTGCAGCAGAAGACAAAGCGAGCTACAGTTGGGCCATTGCCTGGTGTTACTCAAGATATTGCAGGGTACAAGGTATTGTTTTAATATGTGAAATATTTTCTTTTGCCTGCGTGTTTTCCTTTTCCATTCCTATGCGCTAAAGATCTTTTTTCGTTCTAGTGATCGTGATACAAATTTTATTCTCCGGTAGCTTGATAGTGTGATGATATTCCGTAACCGTCATGAGCTTTTATCTTAATAATTCTCAATTTAAGTTTGCATTTTGTGGTGATTCACAGATTGCTCATCGACCTAGCATATATGTTCTGGATACCCCTGGGGTGTTGATTCCCTACATACCAGATATAGAGACGGGGTTAAAGCTTGCTTTAGCAGGTTTTCTTCTCTTCAAACTTCTAAATGCTGTTTCCTGTGAATTTTCTTTTCAAATATGTGTGCTGGCTTTGTATGGTGTTTAATCAAACGCTAGGAAGTCGGGCATAGACATGTTTATGTATCAACTTTTATGTTGATATGCTGCATGTGCCTTACCAAACGTGAATAATCTCTTGCAGGATGTGTCAAAGATTCAGTGGTAGGTGAGGAGCGTATTGCACGATATTTGCTAGCAGTTCTGAACAGTCGAAGTACCCCTCTCCACTGGAAGCACTTAAATACCAGAATGATAGAAAGAAGCAAGCATGAATTGGAGGAAAAGCATAAGTTCTGTCTTAAGGATCTTCTACCAAAAAAGAAAAAACCACCAAATACGTCTGATGTGCAATATATTGAGGTAAAGTTTGGGAGGAGGAGCAATGACTTGCTAAAACAAATTGAAAAGAAAAGGTTTATCCTTGAATTTGAAGTGATTCAACAAAAAGTCTGATGGTCTTATGGTATTGAGCTATCTTGACAGCAGCTTGGTATATTTATTAACGGAGATGTCAGGTTTGGAATCCTGTTCAGCACCATGGCTTATGGGATTACAAGTAATTAATAAATATGTGGCAGTCCTTCTCTTCAAGGGCTTTTACAAGATTGTCTTTAGATGGTCGAATGTGGTTAGAAAGATCTGAATTGTGTAAAATAATAGAAGAAGGGCTGCATCTCTCCAGCTTCCTAGGGTTTAATAGGTGCACTGTAGAGAGTTAGAGAAAATAAGAAAAGATTATGGAGAATGAAGAAAAATCAGAGATGAATAAGGCAGACGAGAGTAAAATTATATATCATCAAGAGGGATGAGAGGTGTGCCAGCTGCACTTATTTGTGAAAAATATATATATATATATATATATATAGAGAGAGAGAGAGAGAGAGAGAGAGAGAGAGAGCTTTCCAATGTGACATTTAGTAGCACCACTGGAAAAAGGATGGCTACTCGCGAAGCTGAATGAGAATTCCAAGGGTCATCTGCCATAAAACCAGACCTCCCCCCCCCCCCCCCCCCAAAAAAAAAGCAATGAAAAAGGGGAAATTTTGGATTGCACATGACCTAATCATGAGTCGGTGGTGAACAAAATCCATGATTACCAGATAGTCATTTCAGGCAAGGTCTTACATAAATACAAGAGGTATGGCAATCTCTAGGGGACTGCTGTTTGGCCCCTTTTATCCTAGAAAGAAATAGAGCTTTTAAGTGACGAGATTGGGACAACAGAACCTGTCTAACTTGTACTGTGCATTTTTAAAGATGGTTTTTCGGTTATGGCTAATGGGAAGCCCCTCCATTTTGTTGAGATCTCAACTGATAGATTATTATTGAAAATTTTGTTTCAGGATGCTGAATTATGGACCAAAAGAAAGTGTCCCCTAGTTGGCCACAAATAATGATTTGGCTTTTGAAAATGCTGTTGTGAATAGTGGTCTCAATTCATGATAATTCAGCCACCACCACAAAATTCAGGCCCTGAGTGAATTGCTTTTCTTCATTTTCTTCTATCACTTTTAATGGGATCAATAACTGATTGTAATATCCATGCGTTTTATGGACAATATAGTTTTAAATATGCAAATTGGAGCTAGACCCACCGATCATAAATTTTTATGGAAGGGAATAATGTATCTTATAAATAACAATGAAAATGAAAAGTTGGCCAAACATGTTTGTTTTGGCAGGTTTTGTGTCACATTGGAAGTTAAAATTGTCACTAGTTTAGATGTTAGCAGTCTTTTTCATCAAAGAATTGATTGTACAAGTGCCTTTGATAATCCTCGTGATATGATCATTCTCTTCCTGCAGGATATTGTTATGGAAGTCCAATGTGCACTCCATGTTACACTGTCAGAATTTGATGGTGATCTGGAAGAAGAAAACAACTTGGAGAGTCTCATAGAACTGCAGTTTGAAACCCTGCAGAAGGCATTGAGAATACCCCATAAAGCTTCTGAGGCTCGGACAATGGTATCAAAGAAGTTTCTTACCCTTTTTAGAACAGGAAAATTAGGTCCCTTTATCCTGGACGACGTACCTGAAACTCAACATATTACACCTTGACTTCTGCCAGATGTAATTTATGGTTTTTTTTCCCCGTGTTTTCTTTTCTGTTGTCTGGGTGCATGTGTGATAGATTCTCTGCTTGATTAATTAAAATTATTAAGTGACATGGGTATTATGGATTGCCAGATTTTTTTTTTTTTTTTTTTTTTTTAAATACTGATTCTGAGCTTAAGCCATGGTTGAGCTACCATTTCCATTGAAAATGGGCCGAGAATTTAGCATATAGATTTTTCCCCCCCGGGGGGGGGGGTTTGAAAAAAAGAACCTCCAAATTTTGCTGGAATTTCAAGTTTTGATAAACTCTACAAATTTGAAGTGAGCATGGGGTAGGCCGCACCAGGCCAGTAAGCTGGACACCTTTTTGTGCCCAAGCATAAAATACAATCTGCTAGATATAGAGGCCCTCGGGAGAAAGGATTAACTCTGGGAAAATAGACAAACATGATGTGCTGGAAAAAGGCTGCCACCTTTTCAATAGGAAGCTACGAAGAAGAAATTTTACAACGTCATGATGACCGTCTCCATGACATATTATGTGGAGGAAATTTAACAATGATACACTGGACTCTTACAAATGAATGGAAAGAACGGATGATTGGAGTTTCAAAATCTGTTGTACCTTGACAACCCTCAATTTACAAGTAAGGAATACAATATAGGACAGCACTATGAGATACAACAGGGCATTATTCCACCAACGACATTGGATGAAACAAAATTGAATCAAGAAAGGCAAGTCAACTATTTTTACTTATTTGATTCAATGAATTCCCTGTACTCTTTCTTCATTTTGACCCCTGATACAGTCCTGCATATCCAGAAAGGAACAATTGAATGAAGTGAAGGACCTGGAAAGTAAACATGAACAAAGCCTCAAGAAGGAAAAAAAGATGAAAGAAAAAAATGGCCAGCATGCTCACGGAGCATGATACAGGAAAGTACAAAATCCACCAACCTAAGCATTTCTTTGTTCTTGAAAAACTGCACACAAGGTGTACCCATAATTCCAGCAGCCTCTGCGATTTCTGGATCTTCCTCGATATCAATTTCAACGAAGTGTACATTCTGATCAAATTCATCGATCACCTGGAATTAGAGAAAGTATAGCATGTAAAAGGATAAATAATAAAAACATAGTCCCACTGTGAAAGAATCCTCTAAGCAAGCTGAAGGAATACAAAAAAAGGTTAAATTATGCAGTAGCTAACCATTTGGTCACTGTCAAAGTAAAATGATTTCGCACATGAGCAGGCATTTGATCATCAAAGACATGTCTTTGCGCTAAACTTCAGGTTTTGAAGCATATGAATACTGCAGCATGGAGTTGGGAAGATGAAAGAGAGAAATCTTAAAAGTTTAAGCACATTGTTGTGCACTTTTTTTTTAATCGAATGCATTGCGGTACAATAAAAAATGTTTTCCTCTCATGAAATCTAGAAACCTCATGTAATAAATTCTTGAAATTGTATTTATGGAGATGCAAAACAATGTTATTTTAATGGATTTTTGTTCATATATATTTAAATCCTCAAGATCAAACACAGCAAAGATGAGAGGAAAAACAATTTCCATCGGACTAAGGTATAGATCTAATTTTCTAGTGAATAATGTGTTTGCCATCATACTTGATCCAGCAACAGAACAGATGCTTACAAAGTAGTATAATAATTCTTGAGTACATGGTTAAAACCACATACATTCTTTCTGATATTTGTATTTCTACAGAATATATCAAGATGAGAAGAAGTTTAAAGTTGTACCTTGCTGAGAATTGGCTTTAAGGTCCGGCATGGACCACATGTAGGTGCTGTATAGAGTACACATATAAGCCTTGGACTTTCGTGATATAGTTTTCTTAGAGCATACTGAGGAAAAGAAGATAAATCAGAAAGCTAGATATTAGTTACTATAGAAGAAAGACTAAATATAGTGAGGTATGCTGCCAGAGCAAACAATAATTCACACTTAACAACACAAGCAGAGAACATATACCTGGCCCTTGTGTTTTGTTATAGTGATGTCAAAACCTTCTTGTACATCCCTATCCGTGAGTTCTTTTTTGACCTCTTCAGTTTTAGGCTGTGATAGTCAATCAATGAAGAGAATGAGATTTACTCGGTACATCATCCTCACTCTCAATATCATACCAATGAAAAGTATAGGTTATAACTAACACATTGGTCTTCTTCGACCTTTAATGGCATGACTTAATCAGAGTAAGAATTTGAATATACAATTTAGTTGAACAGAACATGGTTCAGATACAATCATGCGTTGAATACCTGATGGAACTCAACAAGGAGATTGTTGCTTGCAAGATATCTTTCAGCCAATAAGGCAGCAATACATCCTGATCCAGCTGCAGTTATTGCTTGCCTCCACTCATGGTCCTGTGATCAATACAGGTAACGTCACACCAGAAATGGATCAAAATAACATGGAAAAAATCCCATTTCATTATCCTATAAAACAAAACATAGTATTATGTTTTATGCGCAACATGGCTCTGAGACTCCGAGGCATGCAACAACTCTAGCATAAATTCACAATTCTAGCTGGCCTATTTTTTCTTCTTTTGTTTATGCAATCATATTTAATCAACCTCATACTACTCAGAACTCATACTTGAATCTTTATCGACGAATTAACATGTTTGCAAGCTGATTTTCACCTTCTGAATTAGTCACAAAAACAAATAATTCTCAGACATTTTTTTTTCTTTGGATCTTATGGATAAGTGTTCGGAAGGCACAATCATACATGAAAAGGTGCTCAGAAATGAGAAATTGTAAACCAACGGAAGAGAGGTGTTGAATGGATTACCTGCACATCTCCAGCTGCAAATACACCTTCGACAGAAGTCCTTGCACTCCCCTCCTCAACCAGCACATAACCTGAGCTGTCAAGAGCAACTTGGCCAACCAAAAGCTGGCTATTTGGTGAATGACCTATACCATAGAATAATCCCTTTGCCTCGAGCACAGATTCCTCCCCACTGTCAACTTTTCTAACTAAAATGCCAGACATCTGGCCTTTGGTATTGCTAACAACATCCACAGTCTCCGTGTTGAAGTGCACAGTGATGTTTGGATTGTTGAAAACTCTGAAACATTCGCCATAATCAACCTGTTAAAAAAACATTCAGGGAGTTGAAAACTTAAACATGCAAAGTGTTCACTAATCAATGGCAACTTAATGACCCAAATAAACGGGCAAAATGCAACTAATTTTACTTAGCTCAAAGTTCTAGTTGCATCTGACATTAGAAAGCCAATTAGAAAGAGAGAAGGAAAAATCAACCGTGAGGAAAACCTGCAGGCTTACAGGTAATTGACCCATGTTAGTGCAAATAAATTGCCAAGTGACCGGTATGGGATCTGGATGCTAAACATTTATGTATGGGCCTTACAGGTTCTGTTGGATAACTTCAGAAAATTAAGATTGAAAAATGTTAGTGTTACAGAAAACCTGTCCATGCGACTATAAACTCTGGTATATGGGTATATTCTCAATGCTAAGAAATATCAACATTTATTGATACTTATATACCACATTGCCAGATTAAGCCCCCATAATAGGTGGCATGAAATTTAGGGACCAAAGTAAGAAATAGCAACGATAACATGAGCAACCATTCTACGCTGTCACAGGATATGTTGCACAGACATTTTGACAAAGAAGACATGCTCAAAACAACACTTCCCTGGACAAGGAAGTCTTTGAAGACATGCATTTAACAAATAGCAGCCATGTCCATATACTTGTATATATAATGGTATATATTGACCCAACAATTCTTCCACACTTCACAAACAAACGATAGACTTGATAATTCATAAAATCAGGCATTTTGTCTCACATAAACACAAGAAATAATTGAAAGTTGGCAATTGTTGGAATGAAGTCAAAAAAAAAAAAAATTGCTATTTTTGTTTACAACAATATGAAAGTAGGAAGAAAAAATACGTCTTGTTTCCAATAATAATTAATATCTTCACTTTAGAAACCATTGAATGTAACCTTCCATGCAACTGTCCTACATCAATGGAATTTATCTATCATGATAACTTTGGCATGTCATGTCCCATGTCCAACATCTGTGGCCACGCTCTATAGATATTAATCAATCATGTCACTTAAAAAGAGGCACAAGGTTATCAGGGTCATACCTAGGTCAAGAAGTGAGGATGGGGGAATAGTGCCAAAATTGAAGGCATAGAGCATGAGTTCCAACAAAAAAAAAAAAAAAAATTTGCAAATTGAGATGCTGGAAATGAACTTGTCCATAACTAATAATCCTTTACATTTATGCTAAACTGATTAGTAGATGATGGTATATAACAGCACTGAGAAAGTAAATGAGTTTCCACATCCCTTTATCTATCCAGGACCCCCTTGTTATGTGGATGGTTTGGGTGTTTAAGAGAATACAGATGGAATGCCAACCCATTCACCTAATAGAGGTCCAATATGAATCTGCCCATTAACCAATAAATTATGCCAGGCATACATCTTTAACCAAGAACTCACTCATCTAATTCATTCTGTGAAATAAAAAGTTAGAATAGAAATTAAGTCATCTCTAATCATTTCTATTGTTTATCAGATTCTTTGAGGGGGGCCAAAGAGAAGCCAGTATTCATATGAGGAAACAAAAAAATTAAGAAAAGAAATGAAAATCCACCGCTTGAATGAAAGAGTCAAAATGGAAGGGAGAGGTCAATGGCTTCCCTGGCAATTCTAAATTGAAGAATCAACTGGCCCAGGATCCGAGGGCACTGGGTCATTCTTGGAACTTTCCATGTCTGTGGATATAGGATTGAGATTGACCATGCTCTATTCTTACTTTAGTCATTGTAGTATGAGTGTCCATGTCTGCCCACATTACTTGGGTGGCTTCTTATTGTTTAATATAAGAACAAACAGCCAGTGAAATATAGAATCTTAAAGAGAGATGCACTAAGTTGGGAATAAACAAATTCGTGAACAGATCAATAAAATTTTAATCAAACAGGGGGGGAAAAAACCACAAAAGTTAAGTAGATGTAAGCATATAATTTTGTAACCACCATGAGGGTGCAGGGGTGGGGGGTCGGGTCAAAGTAAAGCAGAAATGGGAAATAATAACTGATAATGCAGATAACAGGATAAGACACTTACGAACGGAAATAATACAAAGAAACAGTGTACCATGACTAACCTATCTTGCATCGCTTTTGATGCCCTTAATTGATCCCTACGCACAAGCAAATGGACATGACGAGCATATTTTGTCAAGTACAATGCTTCCTCTGTTGCTGTATCACCTCCGCCAACCACGGCAAGAACTTGCCCCTTAAACAGTGGTGATGCTCCATCACAAATTGCACAGGCACTAATTCCTCTACTCCAGAATTCATCTTCACGAGGTAACTTGAGCCTTTTTGCAGTAGCCCCTGTGGCGAAAATTAGACTGTGGGACTTTACCTGAGAAATAAAGTACAGGAAGCAAACATCACAAGGCTGCAATCAACAGACTCTTAAAAAACGTAGGCAAATGCTGGGGAAAAGTAGATCTTACAGCCAACAGTCAAAGCCATGAGCCATAAAAAAATTGTGGGCCACATCAAACACAAGGAATAGCATATTTAGAAACTTTTTGCAAGCACATATACATGAGTGAACACATAGAAATATTAGTACAGGATCAACGGAGGCTAATTGAAGGTCATGCAGACATAGACTCATGTTTAAACAAAGATGTGTTTGTGTAAACCTCACACCTCACGCACATGTTTGTTTCCCATATTTCTCAATGGGTACCAATACAAAACTACTACGCATAAATCTACCAGAACTAGATGAAGGTATCAGCAACATATTTCGCTTGGCCTTGACTTGTGTATTGGAGGAAAACTCGTTTCTATTTTGACATAATTTAGTTAATCTCTAACACAGACAGTCTCACCCATCATTCTTGACTGATAATCTTGGATCTGTCATCGTCATCTTTACTTCAACAGTATCGTTTCAACTTTCTACCATTGTTTTGAACTTCTTTGCACTTCAATATCAATTATTAGCCCTACAGTTATTACTAACATGAAAATTTATCCCTGCAATTGAGTCCTTGGTGAAGGGGTACCATCATTATGGAAGGTGGAAGGATCAATGAAGATGATCTATCATTCTATGTGGTTATAGAAAACCAATGTCTATCTATATGTAAATCTCTACAAGGTTATTAATACCAAAATCTTATTATAAATTCAATCAAATGTCCCAGTGACAAATAGTCCCATCTGCGTCAAGGTTTACAGCACAAATTTGAGATCATGCAAATACAGTCGGGCCTTTTAAACAAGAAAGGAAACTCAATCAGAATGAAAGATAAAATCAAGATTCAATGCAATAGAGTTCATCAGTAAAAGACTCGCAGTAGTATTTCTAATCAAGGTAAATACAGAACTGTACACCCATATAACCCCATGGATTACACAGAATATTGATTTTGAAAAAGAAATTTAGTAGTAACTTCAAAGCCTAAACATGCCATAAATATAATATCACCTTACGTTCACCACTCTGCACGGTAAAAGGGCTCTTCCCGACATCAATAAATTCCACATCTTCTTGGAACAACTCTGCTCCCCATCGTTCAGCTTGCCGTCGCATCCTGTCCAAGTTCAAATGGTTAAATTGGAAACTTGACATTCTCCAAATATAGGAAACTTACAAAGTAAAAAGTTCATTCTCAGTACCGATCCATCAAATCTGGACCAGTAATTCCATCAGGAAATCCTGGAAAGTTCTCAACCTCAGTGGTGGTCATCAATTGTCCCCCAGGAACACCTCCTACTTGATACCCCTCAAAAACTACAGGCTTGAGGTTGGCACGGGCTGCATAAATTGCAGCTGTATACCCAGCTGGACCTGAACCAATGATCACCACATTTTCAATGCCTTTACCTGCACATGCGGTTAAAGCGAATGTTACCTCTCCAAGTTGGACATACCTCTTGAAAGTTTTATAAACTTGGAAAATTCCTAAATAAACTTGAACCGTCCAGCAACAATACAAATGTGTATCTTCAACTCCTAGACCGAGTCAAAAAAAGGGAGAATTACTCTGTCCTTTATTAAATCCAGTATCAACACACTTATAAAACAAACAGAAACCCCAGACTGAGTAAAAAATAAACCAGTATGACAGTACTACGAATGAAGCAATGCAAGCTACAAAAGACAATTAGTCCTCAGAAGCGAGAAAAAATAAGAGCAAACCAAAAAACTAGTAAAGAACTTTCCTATTTTCAACTCCCCTAAACTATAGTCTCTACAGCCACCAAAAGCATGAGCCAAAAAATATATATAAGAAAAAAAATTGTCCCAAAGAAGAGAGAACTAATATTCTCAATTCTAAAAATCATTCTTCCCTCCAATACACCAAATAAAAGCCATAAGAGCACATCTCCCCAGTGAAGAAGCACCCATCAAAACCTCTAAATTTTGTCAAAAGCAAATCAAATTTGGGATGTTTCTAGGACGAACAAGGTGATTACCACACAAAGCAAAGATGTTGTTCCACATCTTTAGTGCAATAGGACAATATAATAAGCAAGTGATCTCTAGTTTCAGAATTCTTCGAATACATGACACAAGCACCTGGAGGCATTGACTTAAAGGGTCTCCTTAAAAGCTAAATTTATTCAAGCTAAATTTATTCTAACAACTAATACATTCCTTTTTGATGGAATAAGAAGATTCACCAGGAAGGAGAAGAAAGACTGAGAACCATAATCGAGCAAGGCATGCCGAATAGATAAGGAGACAAAAAACGAAAAAGGAAAAATTTTAAAGAGTCCAATCTATATCACAACCCAAGCCACACAAGCCTAAAGATTCTTAGCTTCCTATGTGTTGCCAAAACCTTTAATCTTGATGCTACAAACGGAGATAAACTCTGAGACAAACCCATCTTTCAACCAAAATTTCAGAGAGGCTATTCCACATTTCCAAAACAAAAGAATGATGTGAAAAGATATGACAATACACTTTAACTTCTACTGCGATGCATAAGACTCTTGTCAAAACTTACCTTGTTTGACCTCCAAAAGTTGCAACAGATTATTGGTGCTATTCTTATCATGAACCATGGTCCAAAAAAAGCCCCTTTTTCTTTAGAAAAAGAGCTATATTAAATAGAAAAGAGAATATATGTAATGCTCAAACAATGAGAAATCCTCATAGCCAAAAGAAGCATAGATAAAAAACAAATATTAATGAAGGATTGCTTTTCAATCTCTTTACATGTTCTCTTGACTATAATTGTAACGACTCCAACAACAACATGACCCTTAATTCCAAATTTTGGAGTTGGCAATTTAAGAAACAAATATAAGATAATTAAAAGATAAAAAAAATATATATCAATATAAACTTATAATGACAAAAGGGATGGTTTAACTTATTCTAATTCTTTTATATCATTCATTCCTATTTAAAGTTATCTCCTCAGTTAACCTCTTAACCATCATATTTGTACGAATACATTACATTCAAGTTTTTAACAGTCTATCTCGATATTTTACTAAATCTCCTATATTTAAACTCTTATTCCTTTTAACTGGTGCGTCTTCAGGTTTACATTGCACATGTCCAAATCACCTCAAGCAATACTCTCGCATCTTATTTATAATTGAGCTCACTCCCAACTTAATATGTATCTCTTCATTTCTAATCTCATCTTTCTTAGTTTTACCTCATATCTATTTTATCATCCTCATCTCAGCTACAACCGTTTTCTATTCTTGTTGTTAATTAATGGCCCCACACTCGGTGCTATACAATAGTGCAAGTCTATTACGCTTCTATTCAACTTCCCTTTCAAATATACTAGCATCATGCGATCGCAAAAAACGTTAGATGCCCTTATCCATGATCTCTAATGACTCCCAAAAAAAAAAAATAATCCTAAGAGGGATTAATAGTCCAATTTTTAAAGATCTTAGCATTTTTCTCTCTTGAAAATCCAAATATACACAATGAATTGTTACAAAAACAATTATTCATAGCAAAGAAACATCTCTCCACCTGCCAAAGTCTCTAAACTTTGTCAAGAGGAAATTATAAAGATTTCTAAGAAAAACCCATTATAAATTCATATTGCTGTATAGACAGAGTTTCTCTTGCATTTTTGCACAAGGCGGTTGCCGGCTGTCTACGAGTTTTATTTTCACATCGACAGACTTCACGATCACACCAACCACTGTTCCGAAAAGAAGTTTCCAAGAAACCCTAAATTTAGGGTCTCAGACTCCTTCTTGGGAAACTTGATCACCAAAATTAAGATTTTCTACTTTCTGGGAGCTTCAATATCCAACTAGGTTAATAAATTTCAAGAACATTAACGTCATAAATTACAACATACACCATGAAACAAATTGAAAGCCCAAAGAAATCCATGAATTGTGTGTGTGTGTGTGTGTGCGTGTGTGTGCGTGCGTGTGTGTGTGAGAGAGAGAGAGAGAGACAGAGAGAGAGAGTACCTGAAGTAGAAGTAGAGAGTTCATCGGAGGAAGTAGAGGTAGCAGCAGTAGACGAAGAAGAGGAGGAAGAAGCTCTAATTGAGGTCCTAAGCGAGGGGCGTCTGCTGCGAGTGAACCAACTACTACTGCCTCGGAGGAAAACGACAGCGTTTGGAGCAGGAAATGAGGAAGGAGTGGACAAGGACATGGTGGTGGTCGGAGATTGAGTTAAGGCTCCGATTCCGATTCCGATTCCGATTCCGGTTCCGGTTCCGGCAATTCCTGTCACCACTACCATATTTTCCGCTTTTATCTGTTTCGGACCACTCCACTATATTATCGGCTCCTCCCTTCTCTCTTTTCGCTCCTCTACCTTTCTATTTAAAAAAATAAAGTCCAAAAATGAAAATAGATTTCCTATACGGTTTTCTCGGGGCTTGTAATCCACGTACGCCGCCCCCCTCTCTCTCTCTCCTAATTTGAAAATTTCCAAGGGTGAGCAAAACGTATGGGAACGATTCTCCTGTGTATAAATTTTTGGTAATGACAAATAAAATAAATTAATATATTAATAATTCAGTGATCATTGATCCTCCGAAAAACTCAGGAAAATTTTATTATTTAGTATCTTTTGGTAGGGTTTTTTTTTTTCGTTTCTCTTCGTTATACGGAGAATCCTACTAAACAGAATTTTTAAAAACTCTTAAAAAAAAAAATTTTTTTCATAAAAAAAAATTGAAAAATAGCTTTTAAATAAAAATTTATGGGAAGAGCTTTTACTTCTCCTTTTTTTTAATACTCCAGCTTTTCCAGAAATTTATATATATATTTTTATTTATATTCTCACGTAATTATTTTTATTTTATTAATATTCTTGTTTAAATGATACAAAATTTCAAATATACCCATTAATTTTTAACTTTTAACTTTACTTACAAAGTAAAAAAGTAAAAAAGAAATTAACTACTTTATTTCAAAAGTAAAAAAACAAAACAATTTTTAATTTTTTTTTAATAATTAATTTTTACTTCTTTTTAAAAAGAGAAAATAAGTAAAAAAAAAAAGATCAACCAAACGAACACTTAATAATTTAATTCAAATCGAATTTAATCATATTTTATATAATTATCGTATATTAATAATTTATAAAAAAAAATTCTTAAATCCATTAAACTTAATTTGAGTTCATATAAAAAGCAATGTACTTTTTAAATTCATATTAATTTAGTTTAGAAAAATAAATATCTTTAAATATTTTTTTTGAGTCGGCTTGGTTTTCATTTGTATTTTGTCATCAAATTTGAATTCAAAATTACAAATTATTAATTTTATGAATCATTTATATATATTTTTAAAATTTTGAATTTATAAGATTAAAATTAAATTAAAAAGTTAAAATTTAATGCTAAATCCAAGTTTTTTATCAAGTGATTAATCGACATTAGAATTAGTAGTTATTAATCAAAATTCTTGTAAAATGTGAATAGTTGACTTAAAAGATTTTTAATTTGTTGATAGATTCTTTATTAATTGGTTATTTGCCAGCTCCATGATCAGTAAAGAGAAGAATTTGTAAAAGAGTCATGCTTGTAAATTTTTAAATAAGGAAAAAAAGATAAAAAAAATGAATCAACGACAATAAATAGACAAAGGTGTCAACTTCTTGCTCTGGGAATGGAAAAGAGAGATCGGGAGAATCAACTTCTTAATGGGCTTTATAGTGTTCGGATCGGATTAATCAGGCAAAATCTGGATATCAGTTGATCCAATACAAAAAAAAAGATAGATTATAATTGAAATCAACCTTGTTACCTTATATAGTAAAGCATTTAAACTATAATAATAATAATAATAATAATAATAATAATAATAATAATAATAATAATAATAATAATAATAATAATAATAACAATAATAATAATAATAATAATAATAATAATAATAATGTCTCAAATGAATAGTCTAATGATCATAATAGCCCTCTCTTAATCCTGTAATCCAAAATTCAAATGTTATGTAATCAAATAATAATAATAATAAGAGAAACAACATTTAATAAAATTTTCTTTATAAAGCCGATAAAATATTTAGCAAATGTAAGTTATTTTATATTTTAGAAGGTATTTAAAAATAATAATTTTATCAAATATAGAAATAATTAAAAAATTAAAAAGTTCCAAGTTCAAGAAAACTTGAGTCATCTTTATTTGATATTCTTTTTTATTTTTTCAAAGTGAGACTCGAATCTGAATTTATTACAAAAGGAGGGAGAATTGATATCACTTGAACTAAAACTCATTAGCCTTTATTTGATGTTCTAAGTAGTCCTCTCTCTCCTTTTTTTTCTTTTTTTTTTCTTTCCTTCCAAAAATTTGCAATATTCACTTGGCCTTCGTTGTGTTTGATAAATTTCTATTTGAGCCCAAGGAGGAAAAGGAAACATATTCACAACCTTAAGAAAAGGGAACATATTGCCAACAATTTAGATTGTGACATCTGGCAGATTTTTTGGGCTTTTGTGCATCACTATTCATCCATGTATTTCCCTTTGCAGCCCATTAATGCACTGCACTAGTCCAAAATGTTCTCCTTTGGGCCTAGAAAGGAGTAAGCTGGTAAGTGACCCAAAGGTATCGGGTTTAGAGAGAGGATTTTGCAATTTTTTTTAATCAACCAATCGACGTCCAAATTATTCAATTAATCCAACTTAATCACCGTGAGATTCATTTAGGAGCTAACTCCCCTGATGTCTATTTTTCCATTATCAAGACTCGAAATCAAAATCTTAATTAAAAAAGTTTAATTTTCTACTATTTACTCATAAAATGTTGAAATTCTTTTTTCTTTTTCTCTAATTCTACGATTATATTTGTTATCCAAACAATTTAAAATTTTTATTAAAAAATTTGAATTTTATCCCTTCCTTATTGCCTAAAAAAAATTTGGGGTTCAAAAGAAACTCCATTTAAGTGGATGAATTTCAAACCTTGTCCATTACTATCAAACTAATGCATAACTCTCAATTAATTAAGATATTGAGTTCGAGTATTGAAAGTAGAAATATATATATAAAAAAAGTTAACTCTTAAATTGTATATCAAATCGAATTAATTCTATTTTCAAATACCCATAATCAAATAAAAAAAAATCAAACTAATGCATAACTCTCTCCCCCAATTGAATCTAATTTGTTATTAAGAGAACAATCTGAATACAGGGAAAGAAATTGATCAAGTCATTCGCATGACATTTTGACCCAAAACCCACCCCTTAATCTAATTTGGAGAAACAATTACACTCTTAAACTTTCATACTTTATATATTGTTAAAAAAAATAAAAAATAAAAATAATGAAATAGAGATTTACAGATTGAAATATTATTTTATATATTGTTTCATTTTTTTTTTAAATTATTAATTATTTTATATATTTCATGTGGCAATTCCACCCAAGGTAATAGGTTTGTCCCTAATGGAAAGTTTAACCAAACCATTTCATATAAATTGAATTGGTACATATAAGTTGTGACATGTGAAAGATTTTTTCGTTAAAATATAAAAAGTTTGATAAGTAAAAAAATAATAATAATAAATTATTGTTATTATTATATAATTAATTATTTGTTACTAAAAATATCACTTATATTCAAAGTCAAAAGAGAACGGAAAAGTCAAGAAAGCTCAGCTGCCCAAAAAATGGAGAAAGTTCCAAGAAGGTCGACGTCCTCTGTGCCTTCATTTCTATGAATTTTCAATCCTTCCCTTTCGTGTTTCGAGTTTTCAACAACGACAATGGCTTCCTTCTGAGGCGCGTGGGCCTTCTGCAAATGGGACCCAACCCCCGCTATGTTCTCACCAAAGATTTTGTCACACTCTCAAGTAATGGACTCAAGATCAATAGAAAAAATGAATCCAAAAGATAAATGAATCTATTGAATTTAAATATTATTTTAAAATTTTTTTGGGATCTGATATGAGATTTATAACATTACCCTCCTCTTGAGAAGCCGGACGTCTACGGACGGTTCTCACTCTGGACGACTCGCACTCTGAATAGTTTTTACTCTGACGGGTAGCCCTTTTCCTCTTTGGACGGCTCTCACTCCAACACCAGATAACCCTTTTCCATTTTGGATGACTCTCACTCTGATACCAAGTAGCCCTTTTCTAGATAGTCTTCTTCCAGGTAACTCTTTTTCATGTTATACCGGAGTCTTTAATACCAATTTATTATTGACCCGAGTAATAGACTCAACCCCAATAGGAGAACTTAACTTAAAAGATCATTTTGTTGGGTGAGAAAATTTATTAGATTTAAGTATTATTTTATGATTTTTTAGGAATTTGACGGGAAATTCGTAATATTAACTATTTTGCTGGAAACAATCAGTGTTACACGTGTAGCGCTGTCGGCCTGAACGTGTTAAATTTGATAATTCAAAACTTAAAAGGGATTCTGCCAACTTCAAAATCAAATAAATGTTGGTATTAAGTAAGTTATTTGTTCACTAATTATGGTCAAGTTTAGAATTTTGTGTAATTATTATCTCTCATTTTAATATTTATTAAATATGCTTAATTATAAAAAAATTGTCACACATGATTTATGCCGGTCGATCAAAATTTTCCAAATTGAAATGCACATTTCTTTTTTTTTATTTTTATCGTCGACATCTGAATTTTATCCGATTAATCGATTTGAATACTATAGAGTTAATTTTAAGGATTATTTTTTTCAAATCCTTTTTTTACTATTCTCAGAATTCAAACTCAAAATCTCTAATTAAAAGATAAAGTGTTCGATCACTCAATTTAAAAGAATTTAATAAAATACACATTTCTTGCAACAGTGGATAAATGGTGCAAAACTTTTAACAAATTTTCATTAAATTAATCATTGTATTTTATTAATTATAATTCTAATTATCATTTATTTAATTCATGCAAAAAAAAAATTGATATTTTGTCCTTTTTGGTGCTTATTTCAAAGGTATCAGATCAAGTCGTTTCTTTCAAAGATTGCAACAAAGAGTTTTAAAATTTTTATTTTTTTAAATCTTTTTTTAGGCATCAAAAAAGGTTTGATAAACTTTCCTCTGTGTTGAATTACAATTTTAGCCCATCTCCAATTAGAAATGACGTTGGCAATTTTTTTTTTTTTTTTTGGGTGGCGGAGGGGGCTCAAAAAAATAGTTTGAAGCATAAAATTATGAAAAAGGAGAAGGAAAAATTATAAATTTCAAATTGATGATGTCGTTTAAATGAGAATAATTTGGCACTAAAAATATCCCCATATCGCCAGTCAAAATATTGTTAGAAAAATTGACCCACCTTATTATATATCATATCCCAAATAAAAATTTAATATTTTGCTACCAATTTCAATGAAACTTATCATCCACGTTGAGGTGACCAAGGAAATGCTATTTTAATTCTCAAGTTCCTTTTGGTCTCTATTCACTTAATTTGATATGAAATAATCACCCATTATTGTATTCTATATATATATATTTAATAAAATTTAGTTAATTATGATATATTATATTAATTTTAGACAAAATTAACAAACATTTTGTTGGTTAATGGTAAAACAGTAAATTCTCTTAATTAAATTTTGAATTTAAATCTCAAATTCGAATTTTGAGAATAGAAAAATAGATACCAAAAAAATCATATCAAAATTGATCCTATAATTTCTCAAATTTAATTAGTTGAATTTTTGAATACCAGTAACTAAGTAACAAAAAAAGACAAAACTAAACAAATAATTATAAAACATTCACAAGTCACAAATTAAGTGACCGATAAAATAGGTAGAAAAATGTAATTAATAATTGTATGAGTGAAATTTTAAATTAATATATACATAATTGTACTATAGTAATTTTAAATTTTATTTTAAAAAGATAAAGGAAAAAGTTTAAGGGCAGTGAAGATCCAATGTATAACTAATAAGATATATAAGGCCCAATTTGAAAAAATAAAGGTTAAGCCTAAATGAAACCATGCCGACTATTTAGTATATCAAATTAATAATAATAATTATTTAGAAAAATTTTATTATTATAAATTTTTATTTTAGCTAACAATATTATATTAGTGTAGGCAGTAAGAGCGTGACACACACTCCTTTGACTGTGAAAGTTGGTCCAAACAATTGGAGCATAGAGAGGAAATTTTAATCCAAAAAATCTCAAAAAGTCAGAAGTCACATTTTTTCTAAGAAAAAAATCCAAGGGGCCATTAGATGATCGTGACATACACATCCCAAGAGCCAGAAGAATGAGAACCAGAAGAAAATCAGATTCAAAGTGTGAAGGAAAATTCTAGGATGTACTGAAGAAGAAAGAAGAAGGAGAATAAACTTTTCTATTCTTTTTATTAAAGTAATGTGGAAACTGCCGGCACACCAAAATTAATTATTTATTTTTAATTTATCTATAAGGAAAAAAAAAGAATTTACTCTACGCGTCTCCCCACCTAAACATTCCATGCTCCAGTCTCTATCTCAACCAATCATCGCCATGACCCGATGAATGGGCTTGATTTGATCAAGCATTGACTGGGTTTAAGTTAATAATATTTTCATTGCAACGGAATTAAAAGTAATTGTTTCACAATAATCTCTGGAGTAATTAAAAATTTATTCGAATTCTAATGCAAAATCAATAAAGTTATGATATGAATATAATTATAAAATAAAATATTATAATAGAATAAAAATTGATAAGGGGACCAGGGAATATACGTTAGATGGATTAATGAATACACATATATTAATTTTAAGACCTTTTTAACGGTCAAAGGAAATAATCCAAGCCGTGAATTTGTGATGACTTTAGTCATATCCAATGGTTACGAGATGATGTGAAGAATTAATGATTATTAGGGGCTTTATATGATTATGTGCTAAACGTGGTTTACCAACTATATACGAATTGTAGACATAATGTTCGTTTCCAAAACATCTCTCTCATTTAAGAGCATGAGAGAGGGAGAGAGAAGAGACAAGAGAGAAGGTCTCTTGCATTTCTCATGAACTGCGGAGTCGTGTTGGGCTTCTATTGTTGGGGTTGGGAGTTCTTAACTGCCCTTCTTCTCTTCTCAATCTAAATCTCTCTCCCTCTTCCCTCCTCGCCTCTCCACTCTCTCTCTCTCTCTCTCCTTGTTTCATATTATCTCTCTCTCTTTAGAAAAACTATGAATAGCATCATGGAGGGTGAAAATGAAAAGGGTTTGTTGGAGTATGTAAGGAAATCATCTCCACCACCATTCTTGTTGAAGACCTACATGCTTGTGGAGGATCCGACCACCGATGACGTCATCTCATGGAACGCCGAGGGCACGGCTTTCGTGGTGTGGCAGCCTGCGGAGTTTGCTAGAGATTTGCTTCCAACACTCTTCAAACACTGCAACTTCTCTAGCTTTGTCCGGCAACTCAACACATATGTATGTTCATCATAAAACAAATCATGTCTTTTTTCTTTTAAAATTTTTGGAATTCAAGTATTTGTTTATCTATATCTTCATGTTAGTTTTTGGTAGGATTGACTTAATGGTCCATTCGGAATTTTATCCATGTGAACATGTTTTTCTTGGAATGTTTAGTTTTAAGACTTAAGCCCGTGTGAGTAGTTTGTTCAAAAGTTGAAACATAACTTAATCCTTTGTGATCGGACAATACCATTACACCTGAAGGGAAAATTTTATAGAACCACGGTTAGACCTACACTATTGTATGGTACTGAATACTGGGCCGTTAAACAAAAACAAGAATAAAAGATGACTGTAGTAGAAATGAGAATGGTTCGGTAGATGTGTGGAAAAATTAGAAAAGATAAAATTAAAAATGAAGAGATTCGTAACCAGTTAGGAATTAGTTCAATTGTGAATAAGATGCGAGAGTGTTGTTTGAGGTGGTTCGGGAATGTGCAAAGAAGACCTAAAGATGCACCAGTTAGGAGAACAGATTTAATTATAGGATATCTAGTAAAACGTAGAGATAAACCATTAAAAATTTGGATGTAAATTATCCGTAAAGATATGGAGGTTAAGGGTTTAGAAGAGGAAATAGTTTTAGATAGGAATGGATGACGTAATAGAATCCGTACAAATTAAATCAATATATTTATGATATTTATCTATTAACTTTTATTTATTTTTATTTTATTTTTCTCTTATTTTATTTTCGTTATTTTCTTTCCTTTTTATTTATTTTTATCTATATATATTTTATTTTTATTTTTCTTATTTTTCTATCTTTTATAAATTTGTTTGGTCGAGTCCAAATTTTGAGAATGAGATTTGGTTTTGTTGTAATAAAACAAAATAATGGGTCAGCATGACTAGTCATATTTTAGTCGTACTGGGTTTCATTGGAGTTAGCCTATGTTTGAATAATTGACTCTATGGTTCCAAAGCTATAATTCTTTATAGTAAGTTGTACCTATTGCCCTTATTTATGTTATAATTCTATTGGCGCCTAAATAATTTGTGTGTTTTTATAATCATCTTAATTCTATATAATATGATTTATTAATGAATTATATAGGTAATATTTTCAATCAGAATGAATAAATGTTTGAAATTTTGGTTTTGAGTATGGTACTATGTTTTACATTTGATAACAAATGTATGCATCTTAATCTTTTGTTTTGTTTTTTTTTTTTTTTTTTTTTGGTTATGATGCATATAGGGATTTAGAAAGGTTGCAACGAGCCGGTGGGAATTTTGCAATGACATGTTTAAGAGGGGAGAGAGAGATCTGCTATGTGAAATCCGTCGAAGAAAAGCATGGACTAACAGGCAACAACCTATTCCACCATCTTCGCAAACTGCACCCCAACAAGAAGTGGATGAAGATCAACGATCATCATCAACTTCATCATCGTCAGGCTACAACAGTCTGATGGACGAAAACAAAAGGCTGAAGAAAGAGAATGGTGTCTTGAGTTCGGAGCTTACATGCATGAAAAAGAAGTGCAACGAACTTCTTGATTTGGTTGCCATGTATGCAAGGTCAGAGAAAGAAGAAGAGGATGAGAGGCCTAAGCTATTTGGTGTGAGATTGGAGCTTCAAGGAGAGAGAGAGAACAAAAGAAAGAGAGCTGAGATAAGTGAAAGTGCAAGTATCCTGTTGTCCCAGTCATGCAAATGAAAGGTCTTGTACAAATACCAAACAAAATAGGGTATACTTAAAATTTCAAAGTGGGGTTAAGTAGTTTAAAAATATAATGCATGTATTAGTCTAGTTTAAGTGAAGTTAGTTCAACAAAAAGTTGTACATTAGCTATCGAAAGGCCATAGATTGGGCAAAACACACCCCAGGTATCGCCATGTACTGCAGCCATGTGAGAAGGGCATATTCCTCTTTGCTCAAACCCGTAAGAGAAACAATTTTTTTTTTTTTAATATTGCTTTTCATGGTACTTATTTATGGATTATGACCTATAAACAAACCTTAGACACGAATAAAAGATTATACTAGGTGCCATTATAAACCATAATTTCCACGAGCTCTTAGCTGCCTTATCATTATGTCGTCTCATTAAAATTTAGTGTAGGAAACCATAGCCTTCATTACATAATTAATTAGACGTAATGAAAAAATTTATAAATTATGTATGGCCCAGAGAAGACGATATATATATATATATATATATAAAGAAAATCTTTATATATATGTATAGCCGAACTTGATGGCAATTATTTATCAAAATCTTTACCCCATCTTATTTCCATATATATTTTTGACTAATATGAAGAAAATTTTTCTGGGTTGTTGCACTTGCAACTGATATCTCAAATATGATAGTTTACCCTTAGAAAAAGGAAAGAGATAAGACATTTGAACCCTGGCCTTGATTGAGCTTCTTTGAGAAAATTGTTGCTTGATTGCTACAACTGTTACTCTAAAGTTGTAATTATTTTTCCTTTCCCTAGTCTCCCTAACCTACCATTCTGGGTTTTCTTTTCCCTTTTTGGGTCGAAATTCCTGGTTGATTATTTTCCTTTATGTTGACTTGTAAACAACCACAATATTTTAAGTAAATACAATTAAAAAATAAAGATAATATCATAAACACAAAGCCGTCCCCAAGGGAACAGTCTGGTGGTCACAATCTCTTTTTCTCAATCATGAGATTTAGAATTCGAATTTTTACGCAAAAAAAAAAAAAAACACAAAGCCGAAATTGTGTACTAGTAATTCACTTACGGTGTAGGTCACAAATTTTAATCAAATTAGTACAAAATGAGAAAATCCTAATGAATAAATTTCACTAGACCAATATTTATTGACCCAAAATATTTTTTTTTCCTCCATATATTTTGAGAAGTTCAATAATTTGTGTAAGTACCCTAGGACTAGCTATCAAAATGGGCTGGCCATTGAATTATCATGGTCTCAATGATACAGTTGTTCTTCTTTCCTTAACAATCGATTCAAAGACCCATCAGTTTCCGTGTTTTAATGAAAGTAGTTGTGAGAAGATAGAAGGCAATCTAATGGAAAATACTTGAATGAAATTAGAATTCACTATTAGTGCATTGAGAGAGACTGAAGCCTCTTACTTTCGGTTACACATAGCTATTATCTAGCAAAACTTTCAACAAATTAGACAATTTGGTCCCATTTATGTGTAAGCATTTGAGGAAATTGTCAAAGGTCAGAGCTTGTGTCTTCTTGTGTTTTCTTGCTTTTACATGATAAGAGCCCATGTAGGTGATTGTATTGTAAGTGTGTAATCAAGCCCTGTGTGTGTTATTTTCCTTTTTTATCCTTGCACACATTTTTTGCTGTCTTACTCAAAGCCTATGAAGTACTTCCATATACAAACCCAAGGATTGCAGTGTTCTATCAGCATTGTTTTTTTTTTTTTTTTTTTTTTTTGGGTCGTCTTGTAAGATTTCTTGACACTGTTTCCCACCAAAGCAATAAGTTGAGTGAAAGGCTGGTCTAAGATCAATAATAGTAGCCAGTACTGTATTATGAGAAAATATATTAGGTAATTCTATATAAGGACAAGGGAAAAATATATTCTCTTTTATGACTAGAATAACTAGGAATTAGGCATGCATGGAAAATGGGTTACCAAAGTTGCATTATATTTGAGACTTTAGCTACTCATATGAAAGATTATCTCTTTTCCGGCCAAGTGATGTAAGGCTGCTGCCTACATGCAAAGGATATCTAACCCTTATATTGTTCTTTTCTTGATACAAATTTCCCAATTGTTTATCTATTTGTTTCCAAGACTTTGAGGTCCCTTTTTTGGTAGGTGGGATATAAATTATTTTTGGTCTATTTTGGCTGTTATTGTGGTTCCAATGGAGGCCATTGCCAAATATATATTTACTACTTAATAATATTTACCTTGTTGTAACGAATGACTCCATTTATCAAGATGAACTTTAATTTATTATATTATTATATAAAAAGAGTGGAATTATATATAAAAAAAGTATATAAATTAGATTAACTCAGTTATTAAAATGTCAGAGTTAAAATTTTCTCATGTATAATGTTTCAAATTTGATTATATTTTTATATTGATTTTATTTTAAATCTAATTTGATTATAATGTATAAATTATATTTTTTTATTTATATTAAAGTTTGTTTCATTAGATTTTATGCCTTCCTCGGGACAGAGGATGTTGATCTTCGCATTTTTCAATCTAATTGGAATTTCTTTTTACTTTTATTTTTATCGTCTAGATTTTATTCCATTAATTTGTTTTAAATACTGTGGAGTCTATTTTTAGGATTGACTCTCTCAAATCTTTTTTTGTCATTTTTAGAATTCAAAATTGAAATCTCTGATTAAGTGATAAGGTGTCTGACTATTCAACCTAAAAGAGTTTGATATCTAATCAAAACTTCTATACGGATTTATGGGACTTCTTTTAAATTTTATTTGGTGGCCATGGATTTGTCTTTAAAATTTCATTTCTACTAAAAGACACCCCCGCCAGGTACACACCTTGAACTATTCGTATTGAAGGACTCATGAGTCAAGACATTGACCATATTTTCAATACCTACTTTTTACTGTAACAATTAGGTCCACTCACCCTCGAGAAATGTCTCCTCCAAATTCAATCTAACAGTTTTATTGGAATAATCCTACTTAAATTGCAAATAAATTGTGACAGAACATATATATTTTTCTAAAAAATATAAAATTTTATTTCTTATAATTATACAAGAAAATTTAAATTTATATTTACCGGCTGATTTATAAAATAAAATATTAACTGAGTTGCATTTTTTATCTATTATATGAGGAAAAAAAAGGATATTAAATTAATATTAAAAGTATATAAAAAAAGTTATAAAAATTAGTGATGCAACATGAATTTTTTTTTAAAATAAAATTTTCTTATCTCATGTCTCTCTCTCTTTCTCTCTCTCTCTTACAAAGGGAAAAGGTATTCACTAAAATAAGTCTCTCTCTCCCCGCGTGCGCGTGTATTGGTAAGATACAGATCTATTCTGTAATTCACATCTAGGATGTCTCCCTCCCCTGCACAAGTTTACCATGTTTCTCTTCTGAAACTCTCCCAACATAAGGAAAAACAAACATATGGTGTTGGTGCTAAAATTTATTCTCTTTGGAAAGTCTTCTCTGTCATGTAATGTTATGCATATGTGGCCACATGTCGGCTCACTCAGACCCTAATCAAAGTCTCTTCTTGCACATGAGTAGCAAAGAAGTAAGGAAAATGCTATTCCTCCATTTATGGTGAATGTTGAACAATTCTCATAGTTGTCTCTATCTGGGTAATTTTTTTTTTTTTACATAATAATAACACCACAGTTTTCATATATATAATAGCTAATCAATTAATCCCAATTTAGGGATTGCACCAAACTATTTTCGGTCAAGCCTTTTATTTTTCCTTTCCCAACCTAGGGTTTGAACCATCCTTTGTCTATTAACCATCCACATAAACTAGGATTTGACCAAGAATGTTGCCTTTTTCTAATATCTGTCTTGTATATTTTATGGGGTGAACCAGCTAGCTCCCAATTTGGATGATGTTTGAGTCTGCTCTTCTTCTGGTAAACTTTCTGTTTTTCTTTGTTTTCTTTCTAAAAAGTCCATATTCTCCTTCATCGTGCATTGATTAATATTTAAAAATTGCCGACAAATTCTGCTTGAAAATTTTGATCCTTTTCCCATTTAATTGAAGCCGAAGGAGCAGAATGCTTCAGAAAATTTTACAAAATTCTCTCTTCCTTTATTTTTATTTATTGTACTAGAATTTGAATATGAAATCATTATGTTGGGGAGAGATTTATACCACTAAATTGTCTCCTCGCGGACTTTCTTCCTTTATGATTCCAAGAAAAATTTTAATGGCATTATGTATATATTGTTGTATATATTTTTGATTTTCTACGATATATATGTAGTTGTTGATAGGTATTAGACAAGTGATATAATGTTGAATTAATTTTTTTTTATCTGAAAACATATTTTGATTAATCCGATTTGATTAAGTGATCTAACATCTCATATTACACAAGGGGATTCCCATAGCTTTTTTGTGGAACAATTTGCATGCAAAGTTTGATATATAAACTTAAATTAATTTATTATAATCTTTAGATGGCATTTTCATGTAGTTGATGATCAATTACCATGATTTATCTTGAATTATCCCACCTTGTCAGATGTGTTCATTAAAGCCTCGATCAGATGAGTTTCCACTTACCCCTTTTTCCCCAAATATTTTTCCTATTCATTTGTCTTCTTCTTCTTGTTCATTTCAGTCTATTTTCTCTCACCAAAAAAAAAAAGTTCAGTCTATTTTCTAAAGAGACCACCACCCCACTTGTCTTAGGGTTCAAAAATATATGTTCAGTTGTAACAAATGCATGGTTGCCACCAATTTCAGTTTGAAAAGAAAAAAGGGCACGCAGCATGCTGATATAACAGGAGAATCCAAATTTCAACACAAGCAATTGAACAAGAATCTGTCAACTTTGACTTCATTAAATGGAGAAATGGCTGAGATTTTAACAACCTAAGCTTTCATGGGTTTGTCTTGACTAAAAACAGTGAGTGAACATGTGTTTCTTCTACGTATTCCAAATTGTAGAAACTTAAGATGGCGACCCTTTTGTTGCCTTTCAAGTGGGCCAACCTCAAATTCTCTAGTTTCTTAGAAAAATAAGCCATTGACATTTTCCTATACCATTGTTGTCTTCTTGAATATGAAATGACAAATGACTTCCTCCTAGGCCATATTTTCTTTGCTTTGTTCCCACAGCACCCTTTCCTTTCGTTTTTCATTTTGAAGGTGTGACATTTTACAATATAATTTGCCAAAAATTCAAATGCTTCATACATTTCTCAAGGTTATACATTATTTTTCCCCCCTTAGAATGAGGAGTTTTTCTGCACAGGCCTATAATTCTAATTGTTGACGGGTTCAACAGTTCGTACCTCTCGATGGCATTTGAAAGAAAAGAAAAATGGAAACCACAAATGCTACCCTAGGCTTGACGAAGCCATGAATGTGAAACAACAGTTTGTATGCCTTTGATTCTTCTTCATCAGAAGTCAAAACTTTGGATCATTTTCTACCGGACTAAACTCAGAAAAGGAGAAAGATCAAGTCAAGCTCCTATGAACAAGGACTTGGGTGAAAAATAATCACCCGAATGACTTGGTATCTTTGCCTATCATAAGGGTTCAAAAATAGATCCTTATTCCCCTAGTTACCAAGCAAACCAGAAACAGGGTAGCAAAGCTCTTCAAACGAAGAGAATGACACATACTTCCCCTTAATCATCCAGTCTCCAGGCTCGCCTTTCAATGAATAAATACGCAGATTGAAAGCAGTCATCAACCCAGTGTTAAAAGGATTTGTTCTAGTCTGAGATCCAGCAAAGCTTTGGCAAATGCAGATTGAAAGCAGTCACCTTTCATTTTGACAAGGAGAAAGAGAAAATTCCCGCTATATATACAAATGCAGATTAGCATATTCTTTTTGTAACAAAAATTGAGGTCATTTACATTGGGGCAAGTCCCGTATACAGCATGGATATAAATCCGTTTCAATGTGGACTCGATCTATGAACAACAATGTTAAGCATTGACGTGTATCCCATGGAAAAATTGGGGCGGTGAAAATTTGGTGTGAGAGGCACGATGGTACCTCATGAGTTAGCTGCAAAATGATTAAAGATTGTTTCCAGCGTCGATTGGCTGATGCTATACTCTGCTATGCCCAGCAGATTTCTAAAAAAATAATGTTAAAAGTTGAAGTCAGCATCGTGAGTCCACAAACGTAACACAAAAAATGGGGGAGAAATGCAGTCTTACCTGTTCCGCTCTAGATGGCCAAAAACATCAGCAAGTGAGAGCTCCGGCCCATATGGCAGCTGTAACAGAAATTCTAACTTATTAATTGCAGTTTTTATGCCTTTGTAATACTAAAAAACAAATAAGTGAAAGAAGTCTCAATTTTACATACCAACCCCCCCCCCCCCCAAAAAAAAAGGAAGAAGACCACCCAAAAGAAAGATTAGAAAGGATAAAGGCCTGTACCAAAAAAAAAAAAAAAGAAAGGATAAAGGCCTGTGGTCTTTCACATGCACACATGTTTCTGGACACGTCTCAAAGAAGCCATCTTTATCCTTGAGAAAACATTCAAGAAATGGAAAAGGCTATTCACAACATCTAACGGGACTTTTAGCTCCTAATTATTAGTATGAAAATATGAAATATGAGAACTGCAAGGTGATAGAACAAGAGCTTGACCTGGTACTTTATGCTCAACCCACTGCACCCTTGAAATGTTGCACCAGGAAATGATGATAGAACAAATGCATCAATTATTGAGAACTTTTCTTTAGCCAACCACCACTCAGAAAACACTGGCAGTGGGATACCACCTACAGAAAACAGAGTAAATTGATAAATTACCAGAAATCAACAAAAGCTTACTATGATGCATTGCTGTAACTATTAAGGAACACCTATACAGGCAAAAGTTCAAGTCCATAAAGTGAGAAGGAATGATCATATCAGGCAGATCTCCCATACAGACTAAGGTTAGATGAACTTCTACAAGACAAAGGCATAGATGTTCAGAAGACCATTGTAGAAACAAGGAATACAAAAGTTATGAGCTCACAAACAAGTTGGTCATAGTACACCACAATTATTGGTAAGGAAATGACAAACCTGAAAAATAATTTTCCAAATGGGAAAAGTGCACAAAAATGGTACAGATATACCATACATTTGTATTTTTCACATTCACATTTGCCTAAAGTTTAAGGTTTGGTGAAAGTTCCAGAAATGAAAGAAAAACAAATATATTAGTCCATTTCAAGATTTCTTCATCAAAATATCAGAGGTTTTGGGTGTATCCAAAATGCACATAGCTTGCAGAGTTGGAGAAACATGCTGTCTTTGGTGTATTTGATTAAAGATGAAAATGTGAATTCTAAATTCCATCTCTGTTTTAAGGGACAAAATAGTTCTCTCACCCTGTGGTTTCTGGTGATATGAGATTAAAAATGATTACTTATGACAATGTAGTTAGGGCTTGTAAAGCTTTGGTCTTTGAGTTGGATCCTTCTTTTCTTTTCAATCGTATACAATTTGGTTTCCTCTGAAGGTGTCATATTGCAGTTGAGATGTTTGTCATCCTATGAATGTATATATTATGCATTGTGCCTTTCAGTCTATAAGAACCATATGGATAGGACACCACAGTTCAAGGAAAGCAACCTAAAGTTGGTGCGACAAACATTTTCCATCTTTCCAAGATTGTTAATCTCCTACCTCAGCATACTGAATCTTTAGTGATTACCTTCAAGTACTTTCTCAACATATGTTGACAATGAAACAAAACAGACTGCAGACATTTCAGGGATTATTCATACCATCACGAATCAATTGCTCTGACAGTTGTTCACCAAAAACTCCATCAGATGCAAGTGACGAAGATATAAGAGTCCTTATTCTTTCCTCATTTCCAAGCCAGCATGCTATTGCAACGATCATTTCCCGTGACAAACTAATCTCAGCAGCTGATACATCTTCTGATATTAGGGCGTCAGTAGCACCGATACAAACTTCAAGATCACCAAGTATGCTTCGTGTGTAGGAAGGAAGATTGAAAAGCTTTTCCTGAATTATATGACAAAGGTTTCCCAAGTCTGCAGGACTAACTTCAGTGGGTTTGACCTGAGGAAAGAAAGAGAGTGAGATCGGAAGGTAAATAAAAGACATATAGATGATTGAAATACCTCCAGCTCAAGATGATTCCCGAATCGAGTTTTCAGATGTTGAGGACTACCAATGCATCGTAAACGACCTCCAACCTTCACATTAGAAGAGAAAATATTTAATGATTACTTCAATGTGGTATGCAGATAACATGATACAGTAGGAAAGAAATTCAAAGCCTCAACTACCATTATTCCAATGCGGGTACACAATGCTTGAGCCTCATTCATACTGTGGGTAGTCAGAATCACAGCAGTCTTCCCCCTTCGAGTTGATATATGAGAAATCACTTCCCACATGAATCGTTTAGCAATTGGATCCATACCTACAAAGCTTGTCGTGATTAGAATAACTGAAAAATGTAACCCATGGAAATGTTTTCATAATACAAAATAAACATTATCTTGAGAAATCTTTGGAGGTGAGGTAGGATGAAGGTATATATTGCCACTTCCAAAATTACATATGCAAGTGTGTAGGTAAATTCCACGTTGGACTTCGGTTCAGATCAGATTGTGAAATTTTACATTCTAATTATTGGGACAACTAACAATGTTTTGCTGTAAACAGAAGAAAACATACAGAGTGTGAGTACCTGTAGATGGCTCGTCAAGTATTACTATAGGAGGATCACCTATCATTGCAATTGCGACAGACAGCTTCCGCTTGTTTCCACCACTGAGGGAAAAGGAAGGTTTATTTGCATGCTTCAACAAATCAAATTCCACAAGCTTTTCCATAACAACCTGCCCAAGGGAGTCAATGCCATTAGAGTCCAGGTAGATGCCAACAGATTCTGAGGTATTATTGTCAAAGCTCACAAGATTAGCTAAATATGGTAAACAGCTATGTCACAGTGAATTAAGTTGATATGTTCAAATGGGACATTATGTCAAATTTGACCTTTTGTTGCTTTATTTTGTGTGAGTAGAAGACCGTCTGCATTTTAATTGCATTTAGCTTTTTAAGCCAGTTTCTCAAGGTTTGAAGAAGTTCTAAACCATTTTGCATGAATCATGACGCAAGAAGCAATCTATTTGTGGCAGTCTGCTAGATATGTTACCCATGAAAAATCAAGTCCGGCAGCAACAGAAAAGTTTTAAAGATGCTTAAATGGAATGAGCATTAACAAAATTTTGGAGCATTTTCCCCATGCAAGTAACAAAGCAATCTTGAGGTACATTGACACGTACATCTTTCATCCGGCACTCTGGGATCCCCTTTATTCTTGCATAAAGCTCAAGATGCTCTTGGACAGTAAGGAATTCAAGCAGAGCATCAAATTGAGGACAATAGCCAATCTAGCAGGAAGGGATAAGATGAAGCAAGAAATGTGAATGGCCAAATAGCTTTCAAATGAACAATCAAGATTAGCTAGCATATATAGATATAGACTTACATGGCGACGTGCAGCCTTGGGGTTTGCACGTATATCCTTGCTAAAAATAACTGCGGTTCCATCAGTTGGGCGTTCTTCTCCTGAATAGCAAATCCAACAAGAATTTATTTTCTTCATGTGACAAATAACATTTCAATGACAGTTTGCAAAAACCCTTTGCTGAAAACAACAACAACAACCAGGGCCTTAATACCAAATTTTGGGGTTGGCCATTTAAGAGACAAATATAAAAAAGATGGAAAAAAAATTACAAGAGTTTTGATTTAATTTGTGCGGATTCTCCTACGACACTCATTCTCATCTAAGACCATCTACTAAACTAAACCCTTAACTATTATATCTTTACGGATAACTTACATTCAAGTTTTCAATGGCCTACCTCTATATTTTACTAAATCTCCTATATTTTACTTCTTAGTCCTCCTAACCTGTACATCTTTGGATTTTCATTGCACATGCCCAAATCACTTCAGACAATACTCTCGCATCATATCCACAGTTGAACTAACTCCCAATTTATTACGTATCTTATTCACAAACCCTTTGCTGAAACATGGTGCAAATATAATATAGAATTTGTATCCAACCAAAATGGTTCAAGGAAAAATGACTAAGAAAAATAGCTTTTGTAAGCAACGACCGATCACAAACACCTTTAATGCCACCTAGTCAATCAACAATAAATTCCAAAGCTTAAGATATAAGCTCTTTGTTGTTGAAATGAACAAGAACAAAGAGTACAGTGGAAAAAGGAAAAAATGAAGAAGAAGCAGAACAATAAAGAACCATTTCATTTGTAAAACCATACACACTCCACAAAATAGTAGTACTATATAGTACATTTGCATGGTGCATCACCAGAGCTGTATATGAAACCTACCACATCAAATGAATTTTTGTCAAGAAAAACATCGTGGACATCATGGTCCATGGTACTCAGAACTTGCAGGTTCACCCGAAGTTTATATTGAAATGTGTCTTGGCTTCCATATGTAAAACTCATGGTTGAATTTATGTATTGGATTTTTGAAGAAAATTAATCTCTGGTACTTCTTATAAAAACCTGGTTCTATGGCACATCTAAAATCAGGCTTAGTTTTACAATTTTTGGATGAAAAAGAATCCATTTCTAAATTCATATCCCTAGAGAAATTAAACAATTATGGATAAATGGATTTACTCACTAGTGAACCTTTTTTTTTTTCTTTTGATGAAAAAAAGAATTGTACTAGATAAAGAAGACAAAAATACATAAGGCTCAATGTATAAGAAATCATCAAAGCTAAAAGAAGCAAAGATCACAAAAGAAAAAAAAAAAGAAAAAAAGGAGATTACCACCAATGAAGTGTTGATCATGCTATAACGTCTGAAGACTCCAAAAACATCAGCCCGGAAGAAGTATGAAAAACAATCCAAGAAGCATGAAAAACAATCCTTACTCTAATGATTTACATGCCACATATTATGGAAGAAGTAGGTGATACCTGATGGAAGGGGTAGGCAAAAGGACCACAAAAATCAAAAACCTGGCTGCACTGGTCCAAGCTGACCATAGTGGGTTTCCAGTTCATATTCAGGAAAAACCAAGTCAAGTCCACCTTGTATTCTACATCTTATTTATAGGGTTCCTTGTTGTCAAATTGCCAAAACATCCTCTCTTCTCTCTCTCTCTCTCTCTCTCTCTCTCTCTCTCTCTACAGCCCCTTTAGACATGCTTGAATCTTCTTTGTTCTCTCAAAGTTAGGTTTAGGACATACACTATCATATGCAAGAGTTTTGCAGATCAATTGAACTAATTTTAAACAATGCTGCTATCTTTGGTGTTGAAGAGGTTTAGTCCAGAAGAATGTAACAACAAAGAGGTAATTTTAGGGCATGATTTCACATGTACACTCTTGCTCCCCTTTCACCTTTTAGTGAGGGGAACGGTTATAGAATAGAAAAGAAGAGTACCAATCCCCCCCCCCAAAAGAAAAAAAGCCTAACAAGCCAACTGCCCAAGGATCTTGTAATGTGAAGGAGTGTTGCCACAATTGCAATCGTTTATAGGAATGAATTTTGTTCATGCGATAAATTCCAGAAAGTGCTTGCACATACCAGTTAGCATTGATAAAGTAGTTGTCTTTCCTGCCCCATTAGTTCCCAAGAACCCAAAACATTCTCCTTCTTGAACTGAAAATGTTAATGAATGCACTGCAGTTTTCCTAAAAGGCTGCCTTCCACCAGAATACACCTGAAATAGCCATAAAATATCTGTGTAAGGAAAGATTGTTATAAATTAGGCAGGCATTTACACTGTGTGTCAAAAATATAGGTACCTTCCGGAGATTCTGCAGATATATGATCGCATTATCAGTGGATCCTGAAAGCACCCTGTTTCGTTCTGTTTTCACATCAATGTCCTCATCTATATCAAGGCTAAGATTTTCCGAGGATGAATCCAGAAGAGGTTCCATGAAGCCACTGGAGCTTTTCCGCCAGATGCTGAAAATTCTTGTCCACCGTTCCTTGATATAGACCAGGCTAAATTTATGGAGAGGTAGGAGTTCAAGTCCAAGGGCTAAAAGAAAGTAAATGATGCTCTGCCACAAGAAAGACAAAGTCCATGGATTAGAGTATGGCCATTCTCCACTAGAATGAAGAGCATGTAATGGATCAAGCAACACTGGACTTTGTTGCAGACGAAACCCAGACCAGAGGGCAGGGGAAGAAGAAAAACCATTTGTTCCTCTCCCACCAGAGCCGTCCCCCTAACGTTAAAGGACAAGGACCAAAAAGCCCAGGGAAACTAGATCTCTTTTGTAATTTTCGATTTGTTGCGTGACATAGCATTTACTAGATTAGCAGATAGGCAAGCTCTAAAACAAGACAATGGCTACAGACAAAATAAAAAGGAATGTATTGCAGAAGGCTTAGATAAGATCAGAACCTCAGCAAACATGTAACTAATGGCAGCACCAGTAACATTCCAATCATAAACCTTATCGCTGGATCCATCTTTCATTCCTTGTCTTAAAAGAGCTAGCGAAGCAAGTCCATCAGCGAAACAGAATCCAGGTGAAAGCCTAAAGAAGTTCTGAAATAATATTTAAATGTCAGAAGTGAAAAATGCTTCCTTATGCATGTACTTTCGCACTACAAAAACAAGAATAAATAAATAAATAAATAAATAGAGGGGTAAAACAGCATGAGGGAGTTGTATCATACAAATTCAGTTTTTAACACAAAGCAGAGGAAACTTTTGCATCTATGGATGCCACCACGATGACAAGCCCAGATGAAACTTTTGCATGGATACCACTATAACGATAGCCCATATAAATGTGTATTCTAGGATAACAAATTGTATTTTGTGAAAAAAACAGTTTAGGTTCACTAATATTATTTTGAAATGATGTATCAATCTTCTTTCCTCTCTCTACTATAGAAGAACCAGAAAATCAAATATGAAAGAGTCCACTCTAATAAAAAATTCATGCACAATCATTTGAGAGCTTCATATGTTGTTCTCAGGTTACCACATCTAAGACATATTATGTTGGAAAAATAATTATATTCGGTTAGCTATGTTAGAGAAATAACTATATTCCACTATAAGATATTTCATTAGTTGGAGGTAGAAAAGAACATATCAATCAAATCTCACACTCTCCCGCTTAAGATTATAGACATGAATTAGAAAGAAGGCTTCACAAATTTAGTTTCCCTTCAACTCCTTTTGTTTGATCAATAAACTCTTCAACTCCTGGTTATAGTTTCTTTTATGACTGAATAGGACATTTTACATGCAAAGAAATGAGTATTACAATCCTAGTTACTTGACAGACCCCCACAACATGGTGGAAACTTTTAGCAAACAAGTAACCATGGCCAAACCCATAACCAAGATGAGAGAACTATGATGTTCAAAACCTGATTTGGTGCATAAGAGTGGTTCTGTTGACTTTCCGAAACAAGAATGAAATTAGCCTAAAACAAGATATCAAAGTGTTTCTCAAGGAGAAAATCTAGGGAGAGAACATTTTCCAGGGATACAGAAATAGTGAGAATTTATTTATAGGTAAAGCTCAAAGATTCAATTTGGTTGTGCTATAAAGATAAAAATAAATAAATAACATAAAAATGCAAAATCTTGCATAGACTTTTTTCTGGGTAAAGAAACTAAGGTCAACGGCAGTGCAATAAAGTGACAATAAGGCCACAGCAGTGAGGCACCATGCAAGACAACCAAAAGTTATGTCGGGTCTCTCTCCAAAAGTAGAGATGTCGTGGGCTTAAAATGAGATGAAAGAAAGACAGCAACTAATACAGATTTATACTTTCAGAATTTGAACATTGAGCAGAATCTATTCTGCAATGTGGAGTGCTACATTAATAGTTGGAGGCTAGTCAATTACCCTTGTCATCACCCCGGATAACAAATGATAAATGACCAATATCAAAATTATTCTGACCTTAAGAAATGAATTTGCACTTGCAGTAGTCTTTATGAGCCCCATAACAAATGAGATCAGCATAAGAATGAGCCCAGTGAAGAAATGGACCAACAGAACCACATTCTGCATATTCCATAAGCATAGTCAATCAGAATGAACTGTCATATGTAGATATCAAAAGCCAAAAAGGTGAAATTTATTGATAAAACCAGTCATGCCTGAGCCACGGTGTGATCAGAAAAGAAAAATGTGAGGCAGTACGTCAATGATGCAATAGATAAGCCATACTCCAAGAACATGACAATTGTTGCCAACAAAGAGCCCTTCCCAATAAACTGCTCCAGACCTACAGACCAATATAGGCTTTGTGAAAAAATTGCGAAAATCTGAAAATTACCAACAATGAATCATGAAAATTCTAGAAAAAAAGGTAACAGAAGGAATTTAAGACGAATTAGATTGCTGACAGCTGTTGTTAAGGTAAAGGAAATGAACACATAACTATGCTTTGAGGGCTTGGATTTTTGTGTGTCTTCTGGAAATTATGATTTAACCATGAGGGTTGCTATTTGGTTTTATTCAGATGGATGAGTGAACCTCCAAGAAAAGATAAAAATAATTGGACACTTAAAAGGTTGTAACCATGAAAATCCAATTACATGTACTAGCATGCATGGAAAAATGGAAAACACCTGAGAACTATACTAGTCAATGCTTGAGAGAGAGAGAGAGAGAGAGAACAGGAAAGAAACATGAAAATACATGTAAATTCATTAAACATTTTGGAGGTCATGGAGGTCATCCAAAGATACAGTGGCTCAAATAAAGGGAAATTTCAAAACCGAAGTACTATTTCTGGTATTTTTGACGTGCATAACAAATAATCACATCAATTTATCCCAAAGACAGATTACCTTAGTGCAAGCAGCTACTAGCATCTATTAAGAATGAGAATCCAAAAAATATTTTTCAAAACACAATTAACAGAATACATTTCAACCATTGATGCCAATGGTGAGAATGTCAAACTAGTGTGTGTGTGTGTCTTGATTAGAACTTTCATGTTGCATAGCATATCATCACAGATTGCAGAGGTGACACTTCAACTAGTAAAGCAATTTGTATGCAGGAAATTTTGATACAAAGTCAAAAGACATACCAAAGATGTAAAAGAGAATAATAGCAAAAGATGTTGGGAACAAGAAGCTGATGAAGTCCCATACATACGTAGAAACCCAGTATGCTAGAATGGATACCTGGATAGAATCAAGTCATTTTGAGAAAAAAAAAAATTAAAGATGTGACATATCTATAATAATAATAAAAAAAAAAGCTATTAATATAATTTGTTGTCTGAAAAAGGTCATTACCCCACTTATTAGTTGTTGGTGTTTGGCTTTAACTTCACGTTCCTGCATCAGGAAAATTTTGAATAGACCCTTCTGTTATGTAACTTTTACAGGACAATGATTTCGAATACTATTTATGATATATAAGATAGGGGTGGCAATGAAATTGGGTAGGGTTCACTGCTTATAATAAGCAAAATTATGCAAACTAGAACATCCCGTTTAATAAACAGGTCAAGCATTATGAAACTAAACCAGAGCCATTTAAGATGCACAAAACCTCACCCACTTTCCCTGCCACCATTAAATAAGATAAACAAAAAATTTTCAATGTGAATGACACCTTATGAGGATAGATATATATTTTTTGATGAATCCCTTTTAAGGATAAAATTGTTCAACTTTTTAACATTAGTTATCATTTTATGCATTCGAAAAAAATTAATGACACGACTAAATAAAATAGATAAATTAAATTTGATACGACAATTATAATTTGACTGAAGTTATTAATTTATAAAAGACAAATTATTGTAAAGTAACATAAAGATAAAAAAGGTAATAATAGCCCAGTGGATCCAGGACCCTAAACCCAAACCAACCCATTTAAGTACAGGTTCAAAATGTATAACCAAACCTTCCAGTTTAAATCAATGGAGTCAACAAGCTGAACCCAAAAGAGAGGAATGCCTTCAGGCGGAGTTAAAAATGGCCAGTTATCATAAGAGAATGAATCCATAAACTATAACTAACCCTTGAGATATCTCTTAGCAAAAGACTGGGAGAGTGAACTGAAAGTGTGCATCTTGTTGCAAGTGCCACACATACTAGTATGTGTAATTGACAGACAGGTGGAAGTTAAGGTAGGAGTGAGGTTGGTGAAAGGTAAGTGGAGAGAGGTCCTAGAGCAACAGTCATCTATTCCGGAGAATCTCAAAATACAACAAAAAGTTATGTGAAGATTTAAGTACCCAATTAAGATGAATAGTGCTGCAGAAACTGTGATCAAGGCTTAGACCTTGTTTGAGCAATGAGAGAAAGTCAAAAAGAATATAAAGAAATTAAAAAGAAAAGGGTAGAAGAACAAAGATGTAAAGGAAGACATGATGCTAACATATAATTGTAATATAGAACTTATGGCTTCACCGCAGTTGGCTTACAAAACAAGTCAAAAGATGTAGATCACATAATCTAAACTTGTATATTGAAAAAAATTTGCGCAAAAGAAAAAAAGGTTACAAGAGGTAAGTTGCAATAGCTTAAGCATTTACCATGAGTCAAATTATAGAAAATCTATGTTTGTTATTCTGTATCTAAGCATTCCTCCCTTTTCACCTGCATCTGTGATGACTTATCTGAGGGTTTTAAAAATATGGAATATCATAACATATTATCCGCTAGATCCTATCTATTGGCATTTATAATTCAAGATCGGTATTCTAAATTTTATTTATTTGAAATATTTTCCTTTAAAGCTGGAGGAGGTTACTGAAACATGATAACTGATAAAAGGAAGGGAGGAAAATATATGTTGATAGCTTTGAACTGTGAAGAACTAATTTTGGCTATATTGCCAAAAAACAGGTCCAGACTCTAACCACTGCACACCAATGCAATAACTTTTTAACACCACACAACATCATTTATAGAACTTGGACATCAAAGGGTATTGAAAAAGAAGTACCTTCACAATAGCAACGGCAAATGAGGCAGGAATAAAGGAGAAGGCAATATTTACAATAATGGCAGCTGAGAATGCATTTAGGTCCTGCAGAGTCAATCAAAAAATAATAAAAAAAAAAAAAAAAAAACTTATGAAACCTGTATTAACAATGGAACAAACAGGAAGGTAATTAAATCTGAACCTGCATACTCATTCAAATGTCTTCAACACAGACCTCAAAAGTCAAATTAATAACAATGACGAAATTGTTGCAACACAAACAATTCTTTTCTTTCTTTTAAAGAAGGGGAGAAATCAGAGAAGAGCTCTCTAAAAACGAGAGCTGGAGACTCTACGTGAATTGTTTACAGAAGTAGAATGAGCACTACAACTCCAAGTTGTTCGAACTATCAAGGTATTAAGATAATGAGTCATAATATAAATTCTCACAGTGGATTATGGAATCAAGATTAAAAAACCCAAGTCAACAGAGCTTGAATCTCATTTTAGTCGAGGTCAATTATATGAATCTGCTTTTTTTTGTTTCATTCAGCTCCACTGAAAGCCCATGTTTGCAGCTAAGTTAAAAGTTAATGTATTATGTTTTACTGTGTCTCAAAAAGTTTTCTTAGGTTGTGGACCTGTACGGCATCAATTTCTCTACTAGGGGCATTTGGCAGTCCTCTTTTAAAATTTGTTTTCATCCTATGCAGGTCTGTTTCTTAATCTATCTTCTTATTGCATTTACCAATAACACAGAAGCTATCTCATTACACTATGAAAATGAAAATGTGTGTGTTTTTTTTTCCTTTTTTTTGGGGGGGGGGGTGGGGGAGGAACAGACTTTGCAAAAGAAAGGTGCATCGACAAGTTACGTCAATCTAATTGCAGATATGTACAATGAAGAAACAAAAAGGGTTCTGACTACATCAGGGTCAATAAGGATCAACACTGAGTATTTATTTGCATTAGTAACTTAGGAGTTTAATTATGATCAGTAAAAAGGATACGGAAACATACATGGCGTTGCAAATGTTGGCTTTTTGTCTGAGGCAAAGGGTGATTACGGGTTTGAATTGTCATGTTCTCATTAAGCGTAGCAACCCTTAGAATGGCTGAATTCATCAAGTTGATAAAGGTTGGAGCAGCATGTTGACATGAACTATTGTGTAGAACTGTATATCCTATGCTTCCATCTTCATTCTGATCATCCATAACAATTGCCCCATACCTGCAACCAGATATAGATATAAAAGTTGCCTATCTATTATAAAAATTTCTGACAGGATGAAACATGTGGATGCCTACCATCCTGCATTAGAGCATATGGCAACTAGCCTTGGCATGCCCTGACAAGCATATATACTCAAATCACCTATTCCCACAAAGTATTTAGTTCTGAGATTAATCTCCAATGCCACTTTCCAGCTAATGAGAGGTAATGCATGATCTTTTCTTTTTGATCAGCAACTCTTGAAGGCCTTATAAAAGGATATAGTATAAGAGACTACTTTGAGGAGAAGCCTCAATCCCTAAACAAAAAAGATCCCCATCCAATCATCCACTCACTTAGAAATCTTAGATGAAACTGAGTTCCCAAAAGGAAGGGATCTATGGTAACCCCTCGAGGCACACCTAGGTATGACATAGGCCATGAACATTTATTGCATCAAACTATCAAAAAAATATCATTAATCTGCAACATTAATACCAAGGACGTTGCTCTTAGACATGCTATTCTAAGACTTGAGATCCTCCGAAACACCCATTGCAAAATAAGAACATTATTAAACCCCTCAAAATTCTCCTCGAGGAAAAAAAAGAAATGCTACATCTGCATCTGTAAATGCAAGATCATGACCTCTGTAGAACTGACTCTAGCACCCTACACCCAAAGGAAAAAAAAAAAAAAAAAAACAAACAAACATTCTCATAACACCGGTTTCCAGCAACCAACATATTGTACTTAATGTGTTAAAATTGTTAAGTTCATTCACTCCAACTATGACCATGGCTTTATCTTGTATGTAGGGCCTTTACAATGCTTAGGAGGGAAGGCAACCAAAAGTTACAGCCTAAGAGACACTGCACCAATGAGATTATGGTCATTGATGCAAAGATAGCACTTAATTAATCAGGCCTACTATGTGACTATCTTCTATTAAGGGAGAGTTTAAATTCCACAAGCACTTATAGCCTTTTTTTGTATTCGAAAAGCAGTATCTGTCGAGAAAGTAGAATGTGCCAACTGGCGTAAAAAATTTTCTATATACCCAACTAAAAGTTCCATAAGAGTTTCTAATTGTGATTAGACCAAAACCATTTTTTTCCAAAAAGTTGAAAATTGACACCCAGGAAAGCACGTATTCCAGATAGGCACTTCTACACCGTGCACCCTAACTCCCCCCAAGTCTTTCATCAAGCTGCATGTTTTGATATTACTTTCTCCTCCGTCTCTGTACAAGGTATTAGTGCCTATATTGGCTCCCATCCATCTATTAATTTACTCTAGTCAACACATCACTTCACGAAATACAAAAAAAGTCGATAAAAGTTTTAGTTTCTTAATAAAATCCAAAACAACCATTAATAAAGTTGGAGAACAAAACCATTTAATAGTAATCCTAGACAGAATGATAGCAAACAAGACAAAATAACCACTAATATCAATTACCATGCAGCACAGGATCAAACATTTCTACCCCACTGAAACAGCTTAATGCCCCTTCAAATAAGAGAATTTTCAAAAAGCAAAAAAGATTTTGAGAAGAATTACAATCACCTTGATTGGTAAGACTCATTGAAGCTAGACATCAAATACTCGCTCATTGAAAGTAGACGTGGCCCCAAGGTTGGCCCTGCAGCCTCTTTGGCATCTGCTAACACCTTTTCTGAATCAGGGAATCTGTATGCACTAGGCTTAAACTTTTGAATCCAGCCCCCATGTATATATTGCGCAACCTGCACCATAGATGATTATAAGTTGTGCGAAGACATCAAATACAAAACATAGATTCCTCTCATCAGAGCATGTATTGAGAGAATAACCAAAGAAAAATATCTTTCAGAAAGCAAACCTCATTAGATATGGGCAAGGAAAGATCAAAAGGGATTGGACCACCTCCACCTTCCCCACTTAATAATGGATTGAAGTACGAAGTTGTGAAGGTTACAGATTGTTGATCAGGATGTGGCTTTAGTACAAGTAAAATAAGCCCAAAGAGCAAGAAGACTGCAGGAATTACAAGCTGGAAAACAATAGTTTTCCTGTCTCTCCGAGCAGATATTGCCCGCTTTATGAATAAAGCTTTACAGTGGTCCTGAAATGTTGATCTCGGGATTATACAAAAGAAACAGCATTGTTTGCATAAGGTGCTCAAGCAACTCAATGCTGAGGTGATACACAAAGAGAAAGCTCTTCCCATCACTTTAAATATAGACCAAGTGTCTTTTTTGTCATGACCAGATAGTTTGGAAGGGGTGAGGACATTTGAAGCACAAGTACTATAGGCTTGAGAAACCAGAGGATCAGGTGAAGAAGGGAACTTTTTGTGATCAACTGATTGGGCTTCATCAAAGCCAGATCCAGCAACTCTAAGGAATACTTCTTCCAAAGTTGTCACAGATATTCCATAACTCTCAATGCCAATATCGAAATTTTCCTCATTACAGCTCGCTCCTGGGTTAGATTCTGATCCTTTCATACGACTTTCAATTTCCCTGAACATACTTTCAAATGAAGTTGAGGATTGAAGAGGAAGCTTGAATGAAATTTCTGTCCCAACCTGAAATTGCAAATTTAATGCCAAAGAAAGTATTGGAACCCATTCAATGTCAGAAGACTGGTAGAATTATAAAAGTTATCACAAAAGAGTATAAATCATGCACGATGAAGCAGACTTGCAACACAACCCAAGAAAAAGGACACGACAAGTCTTGTATCCAACAATCTGTTTAACAGGTACATAGACACCACTCATTTCTAAGATATTGATGCATCAAAGATCATGCATTAGCAAGGTCACAACATCTGGCAAAAAATTTTTAAAAGGGTATATTTCCATATCCTTGAAAATGAAATGATGTAAGAATAACAAGCCATAGATAAAAAGTGCCACAATTATGAGACACACTGACACATTATACACAGCAAGAGGGATGCTACACAACAGAGACAACCATCAGTTTGCAAATTTTGGCAAAAGATCAAAGACAACAAAGAAGAAAGGCTGCAAGGCAGGTCCATACTTCGCTCACACATAATGCTGAAGGAATATGACGATAGACAATATCAGCAGCAGCAGAGGCACAAGGTGAAGTCTGAAAACAAGTGAAACAATCAGCAAATAGGTGAAATAGGTCGGATGTCAATACCTGTCTAAAATGCATGGAGATTTGCAGTATATAAATCAGGAGGAATCACAAATGGAGTCAAACCTTCACTAGAGTAAGAGTATAACCAACCCCATACTGGTGCTTCAAGAAAAGGGAACTGCCAAAAGCAGCCAAATGGGGAAATGAGACAAAAGACTTAGCTATTTAGAAAGAAATATGAATTATAAGTATTCCAAAATTTCAACCATCTAAATAGCAAACCTGTTTAGAAAATAAAGGCTGCGATGCAACTATCTACAGTATATACAGCTAAACTTCATAGCAAATTAAACACAAAGGCAACCTATCTCTAAGCAGTTTGGTTCAATATCCAAGTAGGCTAACTAAAGTAATTTGGAGAACATGGATATCAAACCTCAAGGTCCCAAAACAACATACAATTTCATAGTAACCATAATAACTGAATTAAAACCCTCCTTTGTAAACTCAAATTTCTTGAAGTACACGGAATCCTCAAACATATCAGAAGCAGTGAAAGATCTAACCAACCTCAAAAAAAAAAAAAGATGTTCAGTATAATACTACGGTATTGTCCCAAGTAGTAGCACTGTATAAAAATCATAAAAACTAATATCCCAGGCGCTCTTCCATTGATAAAGAAGCCTTTCAACACCTGAGAAGGAGACCCAGTGGCAAAGCTTATCATCCTGAAGCATATCAAATTGCTCTTGAGCAAGATTGAACTAAAGAATAAAGCATCCACTCTCACAGGATCTAACAGATTTGGGATTCAAATCAATCACCTCGTTTTCCAAGGTGACCGTAGATCATCTAACAACAGAAATGCAAGAACAGACCTAAAGACTGTAATATGTTTGCCACAAGTAAATACAACCCCGATCTCTGTGATGATGAGTTTCTTAACATAGGACTCGCATACAATATTAACTGTCCTCAGGACACTCCATCCTAGTCCTGCTATTTGGTCATTCCCTTAGCAAGGGGAACAAGGTTCGAAAATCAGAACCAGCAATCATTCAACAATAGAAATCGATGAGTTTCGAAGATATTAGTGTCTTCCATATTCATCAGTGGCAGATAAAAACAAGATTTAATTATTTTCAAAGCTATAAGAACCAAAGAATTCTTCAAATAATATTTTTTAATCCTTCGATATTTGTATGTTCCATCAATCTTATAAGAATGGCATAGACATTTTAAGGCCCTTAGGACCAGGATCTCTGTAGGCTACATTGAGATCAAATGCCTGATGAACTCATTCTTACCCAAAGGTCCCTCACATGGAACACTACACCCGAAAAATATAGGGAACATGCAACTGGTCCACCGGAAGGTCACCCATTCAATTTATCATACTCAACAAAAGAAGACACTTGCATCGCTTAATTCACTGGCCTACAACAATCAAAAAAGTTTAACAGGACAAATGATGCTTTCAAGACCTAATTAAAAAGTTAAGTAAATTTATCATAATTGTTAGGCGTGGGAGACTAGAGGCATGACGTTCATCCATGTTATTTCAAATGATGAGGAGCATGCCATAAAGGATTCAAGTTAATGGTCCATGCATAAAAAGTTTCACCTAACGCTCAAAACATTTCATCAAGTATGCAGACTTAAGGACAGGTAATAAGCAAACAATCAACCTTCTTTTATAAGGAAGAGATAGCTCCAAAGAAATGAACCTCGCAGCTCAGGTCAGATGTAAGTAAACATAACATCAAGCTAAGGTCACAGGGTGCTTAAAGCATCCCACTAAATGCGTAAGGTCCATGATGAGGTACAAATTGACAATGGAACCACCTTCTTTTGTAAGGAAGAGATTGACTTCAAGTAGCAATTCAAGAAACTTTAGCATGAGGTTGAGATCCGCAAATATATCCCAAGCATAAGTCGGGAAATTAGTAAATATGAACATTGAATAGAATATTTGACACGATTTTCCAATTTTCCATTTTATTTAGTCCCCTAGAATATTAGTTTCCATGTTTTCATTTTCCATTTTCCACTATTGTTGTTCGTACAAGACCCTGACCACTTTTCTACCCTCCCTAGTTATGCCTTCACCTTTATGTGAGTACTACTACATCACTACGCAAATACCAACACCATAGAGATCAAAGAGATGAACAAAGTGCCAATTAAAAGAAATTTAAGAAACAGCTTATATGTAACATCCACCAAAAGGCAATATAACTTTCATGATGGATGAAAAAGCAAGAGCTTATGATTAAACTGAAGGTACCTTCCACAACATTTCAAAGAACCATTAGCCATGATAGCTATTCGATCTCCTAACACATCAGCTTCATCCATGGAATGTGTGGTCAACAATATTATCCTTCCCTTTTTAATCTTTTTAATTAGCTGCCATGTCAAGCGCATAGAATAGGGATCCATTCCACTGGTAGGTTCATCAAGAATAATAACCTGCAAAAGTGAATGAGAATGTATCACAAACAAGAAGACCACCACCACCAGACCTTGTATCATTTGTTGCACCTTGCTATTTCCTATGAGTGCAATTCCAAGGGACAGTTTTCTTTTCATCCCTCCAGAGAGTGCCCTCACCACTGTGTTAGCTTTGTCTGCCAGACCAACCTGATTCAAGTAAAATCAGTGAAACCAATTGAATCACGTTCAATATTTATAGACATGTGAATTCAGTCAAATCAAAAGGCATATAACTGTAAAAAAGGACAAAAAGTAAATTACAACAATATGTAAGAAGATGAACTGACTGTATTGAGACGAGTGCTTAACATCTAGCCCACAGCTTCAAGTCACAGATGACAAGTCCGAATTCAGATAACTTAATACAGAATGCATCTCTTTCTTGCAAATGCTATAAAGTAAATTGAACTAAGGACTGACATTGTGGATCAATCAATAAAAATAGCCCAAGTAAAAGGCACATACTACAACAAGCATCACAAAGCTACCCAACACTCAGATTATTACCCTATCTGCAAAACTCCTGTCAAGAAAGTCAAGCATGGAGGCAATATTAGAAAAACCTTAATAATCTATTGCTTCAAGTTGAGCAATACAATAGTAAGGGAATTTATCAAGTACCCAAGGTTATAAATACGAATCAAAATATATATACACACGCATATTCATATGTATATGGGAAACCTAACCATAGGAAACCAACGATGCACAAACGCTGACTTGGGAAACACACTCCACAAGGACCTGGCAATATATGATTAATATGCTTCAAACAAGACCATTACTATCATTTACTCTTGAATCCAATACTTCGATGACTATATTAAAAGAACACAAGCACTCTAGTTTTGTTGATAATGAATTATATAAAGTGTCTTTAGAGGGTTTAGAAATGTTCTGGAATTGCCCAAGTAGTGTTTGAGAAGTGTACTCCTTAAACTGTTTACAGTAATACAACATTCTTTAAATCTCAATATTTCCAGTTGTTTGGAACTAAAATTCTCTAACTAGGTGCAGCTTCCAGCAATGACTTCCAGATTCATAATCTGGAAAAATACTTACCACAAAATACCAGAAAAAGGAACTCTTTTTTCTATCAAACAGAGCCATAATTTTCTTCTTAACAAGAATGAAATTGCATCACAGGTTAGCTGACAAAAACGATGCAAAAGGTCCTAGGTGCATAGATTTGACAGGCACTGATCAAGTGAAGCAGATAAAGTCTTTAACAACAGGAAGAATGCTAAAGTTGATCCACACTGATTGACCTATTATGCTAGGATATGGACCAGCCATAGTACCGATGCAAGTACAGCAGATATGGGACTCGAACTGCATGAATAAGTTAAACATAATTGTTGCCAATTTACAAGGCTTCAACTGGCTTGAGATGTTTTCCTAGCATGGCACCAAGTGATATCCTCCCCAAATTGTCTCTCAGGCTCTAAACTAGAGAAGTTCAGTGAACATATTAAGGCTGCTTAAAGTGGCACAAAAGAGCTTGGAGTTATTGTGCTTTAGGATTCAAAAACAGATCAATGAATCCAGAATTTTTCTTTGGAGCTTAAGTTAAAGTAGTAGACAAGCAAGATGTGTGGAAAAGTTAGTTGTGCATTTTTCAACCAATGGATCAGTAACATATCTTTCATTTTCTCATATAAAATAAAAATAAAAGAAACACTAGTCAGGTGAAAGATTAACTCTAAATATGGAGAACCAATACTTCCAAATTTCTACAGTTAACGGTTATGGTTCTTGTCAAAGTAGAAATTTTGCGACATAAATTTACAATTGAACCAAGAAACGAGCTTCGCAGATCCTCTAAGCATAACATAGCAGACAAGTGGTAAAAAGTGATAAAAGTTTGCCAAAGTGAGCATAGAAGTCACACATTCTGGAGTTCAATGCCACATGGTAGTGATGAGATACAGATTATACTAAGGAAATTATTTCAATTCGATTGAAACTTACTTCATCAGTCATTTCCGTCACCACATTCTCCAAAAAATCCTCTGATACACCCTTTACAGTTGCAAATAATTCCAAATGCTCCTTCACCTAGATGACAGAATACAGCAAGATTATCCATGTTCACTTTACTAAAAATGAAATTTCTTACAGAAAAAAAAAAAAAACATATCAGTTGAAATGGAAACATATTAAAATAGAAAGTTGAGAAGCTCAAGCATGTTAATTTATTAAAATATATAAAGTCCACATGTTAATGATAACATGAAGTGCAATTTGGACTGCCAACCAGAGAATAGTACATCCTATGAAGAATGGACAGAAGCATGGTCCTGTCTGCCGGATTATACTCCAATACCTTTAAGTACAATTCCCTCACAGAGGCAATACAGTGAGAAATAGCTCTATGCATACGCTACTAAGTCCACAGGAAGAATAAATGGCTGCTAATAAATCCATAAGAATAAAGAAGAGTCACCAGAAACATGCCATGAAATAATTACGAGCATGAACTTCATCATAATGATGTTATTCGCAATATTATACATAAGTTACAAGCAGTCAATCCTTCTCTTCTTTTTGAATTTCCAGTAGTCTTTGGTAGATTTATGGGGTATTAGTAGTGCGACTTTTGACTGGTAGAGGTAATTTATACTTGTATAGCCAAGCAAGTTTGAATTGCATGCATGAAACAAACTTTAGGCCAAGCCACGCGGAGAGATATCACACGAAAAAATGCTATTGACAAAGATAAAAGGGGAAAGGAAGGGAATACTTTTCCTTCTCACTTCTGCCGACCTTTTTCTTAAATGCAGTTGAGATTTTATAACAAAAATTACCAGATCCTTACAATACTATCATTTAATCTAATCCATTTTTATCTAAGACGGAAACTACAGAGATACATGTGCTGTATGAATCTCTCGTTTATATGGTATCTCTCCTAACAAGAGCGTTAAGTGGTCTACCTTTAATATTGCCTAAACCATCTTAATCTATTTTCTCATGTTATCCATGATTAGGACTACTCCTAAGTTTAATCTAAGATGCTCATTTTTATTCCTATCTTCTCTTATTATAACACTCAATCGATGAGTTTTAAAATTATTATCAAGGATAAGATTTCCTCTTAATTAAAATTTAAAACACACTAATGCACATTTTTAAGGTTGAAAAATAAAGGTTATGAGCGTAGTCAAAGTCAAACCCCTCGGACTAGAAATGGTTTGACCTTGACTTCGGAACTTGACTGAAATTTTTGCCTGCACCTAAAATCAAATTTGCATCTATAGTAGTTGCTCCAAGAAAAGGGTTGTTAGAGTATGAAATAGAAATTGATTTCTAAAAAGTCTTCAGAAATTAGTAACTAATTTATTTGATAAAAAGAATAGGTTGATTTTGGCATAAATACGCTGCCTTATGATCATGACAAGTTGGGAAACTAGGGCTTATTGGGGGTTCTCACGTTGGCTCAGCCTAAAAAAATCCATAACCACAACTGTGACCGCCTCCTTCTCGAAACTCACTTGAAGCTTTCTTTGGCAAAATTTTGTTGCCTTCCATCTTCACAACAGAGCCACTAACCATTGTATCAAACCTAAGCTATTTCCATAACATGGGCCACTATGATCTGATGCCAAACCCCAATATACATGTAAAAGGAATATAGTTTTGGAGTGCTAAATCAATAAATGGAATAGCCACAAAATTTTCCATGAGACAAAAAGGGAGGACAAAGATGCATGAAATAGGGAAATGTGACTTTTGTGACTTGCAAGCAATGCAAAGACAAAAAATTCTTCAAGTCCACTAAAAGGAACTCGTGGCAGTCCTTTCAAGGTTAACCAGATGACATTTGAAGCACTACATTTAATGAATATAGCAGATTAAAACTGAAGTTTGATTCTTCCTTACAGTTAACTCTGGAAAGAGGATGTCATTTTGAGGGCAGACTCCCAATCCTTTTCGTATTTCATCCTGTACAAAATATAAAAACAGATAACGAAACTGGAAAGGAATCGAACACTTACAGTAAACATGTAAAACGGAAAACAAATAGGTTCATAATAGGCCAGAGACACAGGACGAAGGGAGGGAGCGAGGAAGGAAATGGTAAACTTAAAACAGGACAAAAAAATGCCAAGTGTTCGAAACATGGACATAGAAACATCAGATGACATAGATATGGATATGAATGGTTAGAGATCATTTTCTTGTACATGTAAGAAACTCTTAGCATGTTCATAGTTACTGAGATGACATAGATATGGATATGAATGGGTTGGACATGTCACCAACACATACATGCACTAGCAGTCCAGCAACCAAAAACCCATCCCTCAATAATTATTAGATGGGCTTACTAATTCAAGGTAATTTAAAAAATAAAATAAAATAAAAATAAGACCAACTTTTAACATGATAAATTACTAATATTTTAGATTTCAAAGAAATATTTAATATCTCAAATGATAACATTAAGGGAAAGAGAGAGAGAGGGAAAATGAGCCAGAGAATGACAAAACGTACCATTTCTGTCATGATATTCCTTCCAAAAACCAAAACATCTCCTGATGTTGGAGGAATAAGGCCAACTAGCATGGAAATTGTTGTGCTTTTGCCCGCCCCATTGTGTCCTTCAGTAGCAGCGATGTTAGGTTGGTGCACTACTAATGTAAATTTTACCTACCAAATTCACAAGAAAAAGGGAAAAGACAGAAAACAAAACAAAAAAATGGAAAGAGAAACAAAGACACAACACAACTAAATTGTGCAGGTTTCTCTGTGGGCCTTGCATCCACAAAAACAGGGGTTTTCCAACATCCTCAAAAATTCCCCCACTCCTTTCCCTCCTCATCAAACAAAAGTAACATTTAGAGGAATCAACTGTACACCCTTACAAGCCCACAACTCGCTCTGCAACCTGTAGGCACCCAATGCATATGGAAAAGAGAGGATTAATTCCAAATGATTAAGTAAATCACACAAGTAGGTGAAGAGGATATCTCTTCACCACCGCCATTTAACATTTCCCCAAATTCCTTGCAGCAAGATTTACCCTAAGCGACCTCTCAAGTGCCCAGTGAAGAGAGCGGCCTTCAATTAAGCACATGATCTGAAAACCACCCTTCTCCGCACCCACATTACCCTTTTACATCAAACACCCTAGATCTTCAAATCTATCACAGAACTTGGTCTTCACGACCAACACACATAACTAAAACCACAAGGAACTCAAAGACAGAAAAGCAGCTCTCCAACTTCCTAATCATTTGCTTGGAGAACGAAATTTTTTACCAACCAAGCAATCACATCTCCACTAAGGACACATCTCCATTAAAGACATGAGATAAACATTTAGGTTTTTCATGAGGTTACTGTTGTAAGGCTTGAGACCTATTCCATCTCGGTTACTCATGTTATAAGTGAGCAGTCTTGGTGGTCCCCACTGGTAGTGGAGGTGCAGAAGTCTAGCTGGAGACCTAGGCAATAATCTAATAATCTAAATTAGTATGGTTAAATTGGATGGAAATAATCTTTTTGACTTCATTTCGTCAAGTTCTTCTTTGTTGTTTATTATGGGTTATACGAGAACATCACAGTAGAAAAGAAAGAACAGCTGCTGATGAATCTCTGGCTCCATCAGATCTGGAAAGGCTATAATTGTACCATGATTAATCAATTCTGGCACCCCAAGTGATATTTACTTTCGGTTCAGCTCAGACAACTTGAAAAATATAGGCCATCATCAGTCAAAGACATTCTCAACAATGAATTGACACCTTCATTTACGAGCTCCAACAGAAAGCTCGTGAAACTTCAAACAAAATTGTTATGTCAAAACAATGGCCAGTACTTCGTCACAACTTGTGCAGTTTTGAGGCAAGATCTGTTTGTTAAGCAGGATGCTCCACGATGATGCCAAATATCAGCAATTAATACACTAGGACAGTACTTCCTAATTTGTGGCAAGACTCAATTTTGAGTATGATCATATCAGGTTCTAGATACTCCAATAAGAGACTTTCATTGTTTGTGATAAACAATACCTTTGTGCAACAGATCATAGGATATATGCAGCAACAATAGACCATTTTCAACTCTAAATTTCTCCCCTACCCAAATGTTTTTCAAAGCATTTAGTATATTTTATTGAAAGAACAGGAAAAAAAATATGACTCAATGAAACAAAAAATACATGAAGGATAAAATAAATCAAATGTGCACATCAGAAGGTTGAATTATGTTAGCACTCTTTACGCTACTTTTTGAAACCCCATGACTTGCTAAAATTTCCAAGTACTAAATTCATTTATTTTTGTATGATGGGAGTCAATACATATACATGATGCATGTATGACTTTGTCATCCACTCGTCAGACATGTAAACAAACACAATGAAAAACATTCTCAGATCAACAAATTGGTCTAAATATTATCCATCAGTTTACTCTATCTGGCGTGATGGCTATTTTCAGTGAATTAACTATGTCAAGAAGGGTGTCTTACAAAGAACGTTATATGTTATCACACAGTGCAATATCTAAAGATACTAGTGCAACACATATTTCCAGAATACAAAGAAAAAAAAAATAAGAATCATAAATGCCCTTTTTCCTCCACTCTAATAAGTTTTCCCCTTCTCAAAGGGAAAAGAAGATAAGGTACATAAAAAAACAAATATGCACCATAGGTCATATTATAGAGGACTTCATCATATTCTAATTTTTTATAATACATTGTACAATGTTATAATCAATTCAAGAAATAACGGCCACAAAGGAGAAAGCAAATAAGCAAGGAAATTACCAACCTAGAAGAGCAAGAATCTGGTTTTCATACAAGGTCAGTCGCAGAGAGTTGACAGCACAACATTTCCCCCTTTTATTAGCGTACACCTTATGTAAATCCCTTATCTGGATGCATCTGAACATAAACAACATACATAAGCAAACATAATGAGAGAGAGAGAGAGAGAGAGAGAGAGAGAGGGATGCCATGCTGATGGCATATAAATAATGAAACCACCTGGCATCAACCTCTTGCTGCTTCATATCCAAGCTTATTGCTTCTATTGCAGGTTCAGGATTATCGGCCTCAGAATAAAGGAGCTTTTTCTTGGAAAGCTTGTTAGTAAGATGTTTGCTTGTTTGGGAACCATGATCATTATTGATGACTTTCCTCGAAGAGAACCACCGCTGAAATACAAAGTTCCATGGATGGCGCACACCAATTTCCCTCGGAAGAACCTTCTCAGATAACAAACCAGCTTTTTTATTATTAATGCATCATCTAATAAATTGGAGGAAGTCAATCCCAATAAGTATGTGAGAGATAGAGGTTGAGTATTCATAAGCCAGAGTATTAGTTCGTGAAGGTTTCTCTTTACATTAATCAAATTGTCCGTACAGACTTTTCCACTTATGAATTACTACAGAATTTTCCACTTATGAATTACTGAGTTGTTTAATAGGAATTCAAAGTCAGAAAGAAGAGAAAGTTTAGTCATTCAATAAACCAAACGATGGTAATCAAGTGCAAGATCATGCATTCTTAACTTGTAGCCTCCATAAAACCCTAGGAGAATGTTATTAGGCGCTTTATTTCCTACTCAGGCTCTCCTAATACAATTAAAGCCACCTAGCTCATCAATGTCACACCTTTGTTTGAGTTTGTCCGATAAGATGCTGGAAATGAGCTCAATGATAAAGATTTTACTTTCAAGCTGGAATTCCATAAAATTCAATCATTTACAATATTTGGCCACAGCTCATCATATATAGAAACTCTTTAACAGGTTTCTCAAACTTGACAAGAAATAAGTATTTCACATAATACTCAATCTTAAAACAGTAGGATAATAATAAATAGTATTAGATTAGTTCAAAATCTATTAGTTTGATTAGTTTTTGATAACTTCCAAAGTATATAGTCATACCATCTAAACAATCTACAAATTCTATATAATGTAAAACAAAAATTTTGAATGTCATGATGGTATATACTTTCTACAGCTCATGTTTTTGGATAGGGTAATACAAGTTTCTTTAAAACAAGATTACATAATTAGCACAAAATAGCAACAGAGAAAAAGTATACATTTCAATTGTATATGCAATGATTTCTCTTGCTTACTGTTATTTCAACATAATCTGAATTATAGGTCCTCTTCAATGTTAACCAGACTTTGGTGTCAGATCTAAAATACTTCTAGACAAAGGGGTTCAAATCACAACATCATTAATGAAAGACATATTGACAACAACAGTTTTAAAATCATCATCTCAAAATGGATTTCAGCTAATCCTTACGGTCTTAGAGTGCATGTTTGCATATTGCAGCATGATGAAAACAATATTTTGACTATCAATTTTCATACTGCTGTCTCTAGTCAAACCACTTTAATAGGAAATATATTTACTCGGATTCAGTTTCAGGTTTGTAACAGAATCAGGATTTTGCATTGCCGCTGGAAGTTATCAAAGTCAAGAATAGTTATCAAAGACTATTTAGCAAATATGTCTCACTGACAACAAAATATCACCTACATAAGAAAAAGAAACTCAATAATGAGAAAAGTCAACTTAGAAGAAGAGGAAGAAGAAGATAAAAGGTACACCTTATCAAGGTAAAGACCCAAAGCACAGTATAGAAGTGTGTCGAGCAACATCATCAAAATGCAGATCAAGAAATTGACTCCAGATGATTCCTGCAGAAAAAACCTGGATTAGTTCTTACAAGGAAGTATCAAGAGACTGAAGAGGGGATGGCAGAGAAGGGTCCAAATTGTACCCGCCATAAGTTACTCCAGCGAAGACCAACGTGTGCACGCTCATAATCAGCAAAATTTATGGATCCCAAGGCAAATGCAGTAGGCGAAAGGAGTGATGCTACGACCTTCAATATTCTAAAGTGATAAAAGTATATATGCGTGTGATCTTTATGCAATCAAGAAAACAACATTCAAAAAGATAAACCACCAATGAAACAGACAGGAGTTCTTACAGAGGAACAGCCTGGTCATTGACTGTGTAATAAGGGAAGAAGGCTCCAAGAAAGGAAAGGGTGCCAACGGCGACTGCTGTCTTTGCTCGTGAGAAGAATGTAGAGATCACAAATGACAACATGATGGCACTGAGTCCAAACACAAAGAAATACATAAACACTACTGACTTATCACTGTACTTGAAGAGGGTGCCCATTGTGCAAGCAGTGATGATTCCAGATGTTACAGCAAACTGCAAAAGGAACAAACCATCCAATGAATCCAAGCAAACAAGATGCATAATTCTGAGCAAATAATGTACCAAAAGATGCACAAATCTCTAAAAGACTTGTAACTGACTCAGAAAACAAGATAGCCAGCAGTGAACCAGAGACTGGGCATGTATTATCACACACTGGTGACCAAAGAGAAAATTATATATGGTATAACATCCAAAATAGGAAAATATTAATTTCTCCATGATAGAAGACAAGGATCATACTTTTGCAGGAACACTTTCCACCAAAATAATTAGCCTTACATGATATACCACTTCAAAATAGATTCCACGACCCACAGCTACATGAAACTTCAACAGAATACAACTGTTTCCCTCCATATGGATTCACAAATTCATCAATTATAGCCTTCTCAAAGTCCATTTTAAAAATAAACCCATTTTATTTCTTGCACCACCTCTACAACCTCATTTGCTATCAAGACTATGTCTGTAATGTACATACTCCCAGAAAAAAGCACTCTGATTAATAGAAAGGCCGCCCATCCAAGTCGAGGCTTACACCCAGTCTTCCATTCAAATAATATCTATAGAAATTATCCTTGAGGCTTACACCTAGCCTATACTCCAAATAAAATTTTTAATATGAAGTTACAAGGGAAATCAAGATTAGCAGGAGTGGATTTAAGCTAGTACTTTCTTGTCTAGCTCAAGAGGCTTCAGAGCATGTTCTCTTCTCCCTGAAATCAGAGAGACAGAGAGACAGAGAGAATTGACCAAAAAAGTCAAAGGTTTCTTTTGGGTTTGAGTGAAGATATTTTGGTTTAAATAATGCATTTACTGAAGTTGCTGACGGACTGACTTTGGCATTTGAACTAGCGCCTTTTAATGAGCTCCTTATGTTTTTCTCTTCTTTTCCATTTTTACCTTTCTTTTCTGGAGGATATTGTATCCTCTGTACATATTCCTTAATTCCTTCCTGTCTGAGGAGGTAGATGTTGGATTCCTGCCCGTCTGAGGAGGCAAATATTGGAATCATGGGCCATAAGAATCATTAAATATATCATCCATGAAGGTGACCGCCAACAGGTACAGAAGTTTAAGCAAGAGCTATTACAGCCACAACAGGCTGCATGATTGTTGCAACCTATACGCATCTGTTACAGCTATGATGGGCAGCAATACGACCACAACATGACCGCACACAGCCATTGCATCAAAATGCTGAACATCAATCTACAAGGGACATTTTCTGTTACACAATATCTGTTACACTTTATTTCTTTTTCAATAAAAAAAATACCCATCACGGTTGATAATTGTCATGAAACCATCAAATTTCCCACTAAAAAATTCTTATTTTGTCTGATGACACATATGTACAATTCTAAAGAAGAAATAGGTCCTCCTATCTTTGAAGATTTTGCACATAGGGTTGGAAGAAGAAAATGAAAAACACAAAAAATCCAATTAAACAAAAACTTTAAGAATAAGATACCTGCAAACAATATGTAATAAACCATGAGAGATGGAATATCTCATCTTCTAGACCCATCATGTAAAGTCCCTCTCTGATCCTTTGTTCCTGTAAAATTAGAGGTCAAAAGGTGCTCAATTTAGAAGTTTGAAACAAAGCAACAGAATGTTTTCTTTGAAACCTAGGAATCAAGAGAGGCAGGATGCGGAAATATTTAAGAAATACATTCACCAAACCTTCTCAAAGACAGAGTAGCTGATCAGACGTGAGATTGGATAAAGAAACCCCAAAAGATACCTGCACATGCCAAGTTATTTCAGCCAAACATGTAAAATTTGAACAAGTAAATACAGGTGGGTGGTCAAATGAAAAAATGAAAAACACTTTCAAGGATTTTCAAGAATTATAAAGCAAAGTATCATTTCACCACAATAAACACAAAGTACAAATTAAAAGGTGAGAGACGTACAGCACTCCCATTACAGTCTTAATGATGGACTGAAACTCATCATCGGTATATTCACGAGTTGGAAAGGGCACAATTCTTATATTTGAAGGACTAAATTGCATCCCTGGAAGCTCAGATAGGGATGGTGGTGAAAGCAATTCAGTATCTTCGTTTCCCATACCACGAACACCTTGTTGGGCCGCAAATATTATAAAAGCATCAAAAATCTGCTGAAGCTGCAGCCAATTCATAGATGAATCAAGCAAATTCTCAAACTTCCATAAATGAAAAATATAAAGGAAAAACCAAGTGTATGTTATGCTCAAGCTCTTTCAAGGAGTTAGAGAATCTAAGGTATCCAGAAAGCATCTTTGATGTTTATAGCATCCTTGTGGTTTTTAGCAGCTAGGTCTTCTACAGGGTTCTCCTTAGAAATTGTTAAAAGGTATTTGCCCCCTTGATTTGTCTCTTAGTGTTTTATTCTTTGTTTATTCTTTAATGCTCAAGGATTTCTCATCTCTTGATTTATCTCTTGATGGGGAGAAAATTCAAAAGCGAGGAACCATCAGGCCTTAGTAAGATATTAGTTAGTAATAGAGGAAAACTAGTCATGAGTAGTGTAGCAGTACTGTTCACAATATGCAGTAGCAGGAGTTTTTTCTTTTTAGAAATTTCTTTTTTACTTTTTAGTTTTATTTTGGTGGCTAGTTATTTAGGAAGTTGTTTCTATCTATTTTTATTGCTAGAAGATTCAATGTTAGGAATATTTTTAAATTTCTAAATCATAGTCTAGGCAATAGTTTATATTTTTTAAAGGTTAATATTCGACTTTTAGAAACTTGAAAGCTCATTATTTTTATAGTTGAATAAAGTTTTCAATCTCAAACAAATTCTTTTGAATTGCCCTAGTTGTGATGCCCAAGGATCTATTAATACTGTGCTGGTATACTGTGCTAGTAAACCTATCCTTTCCTAGTATGGTGATACTAAATGTGTTCTTTTTCTTCTCACCTAGTTCTTTTTTCTTTTGATTATAGTTGCTGAAATTTATTTTACAAAAACCTGTTAATTGATTCCTAATTTCGGCCTTTTTAAAAAATTCATAAAAACCCTAATTGCTTTGACCTAGAATCTTCTAAACTCATCCCACATCATACATATACTTCTTTGCTCTTCTTGTTATACTAGCAATTTTCAGTATAAAACATGATTAGAGTGATTGATAATAGTTGATTAATGAGAATTTAATATCTGTATTCACAGGCATCTAGTGCAACAGCATCACCTGTAATTTTGTTATGATATCTTTAAAACGAGTCCAATTTCATCTCTGATTTTCTTTTTCTTCTCAACCAAAAACCCAAATCCCAACCAAAATTACACACACATCAATCGGCCTTCTCTAAGCACACCAAATTTCCTTGAACAATAAAATCCAAAGTTCCAGCAACAAAGCTTCCACTTATGTTTATCAGTGAAGACTACTAGTGATTTTTTGGATGGTTTAGAATGGAAGGAATCTAAGAATATATTTTCAAGTGTAAAGAGATCCCTTGTTTCTCTTGTTGATATTTGGCTTAGAACCCTTCTCACATAATGTCCTCCAAAGATTTTTTTTCTAGTAGGTTGTACATAGCCACAGTTTGGAAACCTCTACTTAACGCTACTATCTTGTACTAACCTCGATTTTCTTTTATTCTCCTTGCAACAATTGTTAATTAAGTGCAAAACTTTTAGTAGAATTTGATTTTTGCAAATAGAAATCAATTTCTTTTCATGAAATTGAGATGTTGAGCCATGAACCCCATCTGTTTCCCAACTTCCAAACCCATTAATCCAGAACTTAGAAGCCTCCTATGCTGTTGCTTCCCACAAATATAACTGTAAAGTGGTTAACTTAACACGCCAGTAAAATAAAGTGACAATATTTTAATTACAGGTGTATTAGAAACAAGAAAAAAAACAAGTAGGATCTTAATAGTTAAAATTTCCAAACAGTCCTTTCATCTCTTCCAACTGACCAGCTGATAGAAGAAAATCCAATGACAGTCATTGACTATTTTCAAAGACACAAGATCAGTCATCAAAAAGACTCCAACATGGAACTTGGTGATTATCAGTCATATGTGTGGTAATGATTCCAAGAACCCAAGGGAAAGTGCATATGATGCAAACAATTCAAACAAGAAATAAATAACAATAATATGAATTCAAGCAAAAGTGAAGCACTATGGTCCACCAGAAGCCTACATAAAAGTTCATCATTCATTGGAAAATGTGAGTGAGTGAGAAGTAATCATTGTAGAGGCAAAATTAGTTACCAGACAGAGATAAAGCAGAGAAGGAATAATGAAATTATTACCGTTAAAAAGCCGCTGAAACCATATTGAAGAGTTGGAACAATATTAACACCCAACTCCAAGTCATTGAGATATGCACCATTTGTGTCCATAATGGTTTTGACATCAGGAAACCCAGAGAATGCCCATGAATGATTAAGGCGTATGCTATAATCATAGGATTGAGGACCTTGATCATGAAACACTATTGCACCTCTGATTTTCGGGTATGAGCAATTCCTAAACAAGATAAAGTGTCAGATCTGTGGGGAGAGATTTTACAAGCTAAGAAGTTATTAAGCTTAAAATAAGCATGACATCTTTCATGAGTAGAATTAGTTTCTCATATGAGTTGTTTAAATACGGTTTAAGCAAGTACTTGATAATGATAATTTTGAAGTTGACAAACATATCATTCCACACTTGAAGAACCCCCATCCCATCCCATAGGGAAGTACCAAAAGACGAAGGAATTGCTCAGACCAATCTATTAATGGCATTTGATTCCAGAAAAATGCACAATACCTTAAATATTTGATCCATTTTTCTTTTGAAATGTTAAAGATTAGAATACTTGCGTTAACTCTTTGAATTGTAGCATACGACCATTTGATGCTTCTTCATTACCCAGTATGACAAAACAAATCATCCTTGATCTACATGCTTTCACCCTAACAGGCCCATGCAATCATGCATATGAGAACAGGGCTGGAAACATAAGTGTTTCCTACCGGTCAGGGCCCTTTGTCCTTTTGGGAACATTTTAACGAAGCTAAATTTAGATCAAACATTGTGCCCAGCAAGACCAATCCACAACCCCAATAAAGATTTAAAATAAACAGGTTCAAAGTCAATACTTACCTTTTTGAAAGAAGTCCTTTTTTCGGTACATGCATATAACTGAACATTCAACCAGTTAATTGTAGAACTCACATAAAGCTAAAAAGTGGAACCAACAAAAATGTTCTCTCTGAGTAGTGGTGGAAATGAGTCGAGTTGATTTGAATTTGGGTTAGCTCAAACTCAACTTAAATTTTTTTTAGCTCAACCTCAGCTCATTTTTTGGTGAGCTATTTTTGGGCTCAAGCTGAGTTCACAATGAACTCACAAGTGACTCTCACATATAAAAATTTAATTAAATCTTCTAAATCAAACATCCAAATATAATTACAAATTCATAATATAAATTAACCATTCAGTATCAAAAGGCAAGAACTAAAATGAGCCTAATTTAGTTTTAATATATATTAAAAATGAAATTACTAAATAGATAATTAATTTCATATGTGTCAAGCCAGCTCCAGAACTAAATGAGTCAAACACCTTCTAGTTTAGGCTCGGCTCATATTTTACCAGAACTAAAAAGTTTAGCTCACATATTGTTTATTTGGTTTATGAGCTTGCCTCATAGAGCCAATTATCAAATCAAATTTTGAGCTGGATCAACTCATTTCCACCCATATTCTCAAGGCCATTAAACACATCACATGGCCTAAGTTAGCCCATAAACATTCTATTGCAAAATTTATAGACACAAAACGTAATCCTTTTGTTAAGATGTTCAGATTTTTACAACTAACAAAATGATTCAAGAGATGACTCACTCGACTTGATTGCATGAACCATATGAATCTGAGCATATGTAGTTTTCCAGCTCTAATTCATCCTTGTAAACTTTGGTAACCAACTGTAACAAGAAAATACCAAAACAAAAAGTCATTTGTTTGTAAAAAATGATAAGGTCTTTTTATTTTACAAGTCAAACAAAAAAGCTCAAATATGTAACTATTGTTTGCAAAAAAGCAGTTTAGGTTCTAAGTACAAAAGCAGCACTTAGTGGGGTGCTCCAGAACCAACGTATGCACACAAGAGGTTGCACTCCAAGAACCCAAAAGCATTAATATCGAGCCCCACCCAAATATGCCAAACTCAACTTCTTCAAAAAGCAAAAGACACATTACATGTGCAAAGTCAAACTTCAGTCACATCAACTTAGATGGTTTTGATACTTAATATTGAAAAACAAAGAAAACACAAAATTTTAGTTAAAGCTTGTAAGCATGTGAAGTTTCAAAAGTTATAAGTTAAAGGGACTTTATGAATTAATTTTCATGGTAATTCTTTCTCATATGAATGTGATGGATTTGATACTTCATGCAATAATAGTGATATTACGAATCAAAACCTAAGAAAGGAAACCATCCCCAAGGGGACAGCCTAATGGTTACAACCTCCTCCCTAACCCATGATCCGGGATTCAAATCTCTTGGTAACCAAAAAAAAAAAGGAAACCCTTAAAATTTCAAGTTCAAAATAGAATTAAACCATGTTGATGAGAAAAGCTGTAAATTAAACCTAAAACTTCTTGAATTTGCATTTTGCTCAGTGCCCAAGGAAACACTTTGTGAAAATCATTTAAAGCATTACCACACATGCTCTAGTAGTAATTAGAATGCATCTTTACTTCTAGCATGCTCTGGTAGTATTCGTCAAACAAAATGTCAACTAATTTGGGACATTACACAATGGGTAAACTTTTTTTTTTTTGGACAACTGGAATCCAAAATGGAAGATCAAATTAGAGATCCACATATTTTGATTAAAATTCAACAAAACAAAATGGCCAGTCATCGAGTGGTGCAATATTAGTTAAAAATAAAATAAAACATAGCAAGTCCACCATTTTGAAGAAGGTGAAGCATAAAGGATGGGCTTTCACTTCTCTAGTACAAATAATACTATTGCATCATGTCAAACTACATACCATGTATTATATGGCATAGACAAGTTGAACAATGAACATAAAATCCAAATAAATTCATACAGAATTCATCTCTCTGCATACGTGCATAGACTTTTATCACAAAATTTGAAGGAAGAGTTCCCATGCCAAACCCATTGAATGGGAAAATGTAACAGACTCGACAAAAATGGCCAAGCTCTTCCAGGTTTTTAACTCTTCACATCTAGCAAGCATAATCTCGACAAAAGTGGCTTCAATTTTAGACTCTTGCATCAGCATTTGCAAATTGTCCAGCCAACATAAAGATCGTTCTCATTGTATTTACCATTGGATTTTTCAGTCACAGAATCATTCAGAGAAGGAACAATGCAAAAGAAATCATCATATAGTTCTACTCAAAGAGCTCCTCCGAACTGATATACTTACTTCCAAATCTAAGCAATAATGAGTTTAAATGCACATCCTTATTATTTATCAGGGTTTATGTCTGCATATTCTGTCAAACTCCAATGTTATCATGTGCAAGCACATGGGCAAGAACTAGTAGCATTAATACCCAAAAAAAAAAAAAAAAAGCAGGTTCTCGTAAACTAAAAGAGGTAAATACATAACATGTACCTTTACTAAAGGAAATTTTATAGCCATTAGGTCAATCATCCTCCTTGTCTTTAGTGTATCTGGTGCCAAAGCCAAAAACTCTCCCTGGGCATGTAAAACTTCCAAAACATGAATAAAATCGGGGGAGATTTCACTTCTGCCCACTTCCACAAAATAGCCATCCCTAATATACCTGGAGAAATTATTTATTTAAAAAATAAATAAATAAAAATCACCACTATGTCAGTTAATATAAAAATATAAGGCATATTCTAAACTACAATGACCCTCGAATCCATTCTTTGCATTTTACCCAAGCATAAAACGAAATATGGAATCAATCTTTCAATTGTCCTTTTCTTTTTTTCACAAATTTAATTATCAAGAAATAGAAAATAAAATTTTTTTAAGTTCTAAAAGACTTACGGCTGTGCTGGGTGGATTTGAGTGTCTACTCGAGTGCTTACAGCTATCAACATCAGCATTACAATAGTGGGAAGTAAAATCTGCACAGGTAGAAGAAAATAGAAATTAAAAAAGTCAGAGAGAGAGAGTGTGTTGTGAGAAATTATAGTATCAGCAATCAACATTCATCTCTACAACATCATCCACAAACATTCTTTCCCAATAAGGTACGAAGCACGTTCCAATAAAAACCGATTGGCGATGATTAATTAAATAAGTATCAACGATTTAAAACCCAAAAAAAAAAAAAAAAAAAAAAACTCTGACCTCATGTTTCATAAATTATATTCCTAATTTGTTCAAGAAAATAACTCAATTTTCCATCATCAATTTTCAAGAAATTGAATATTAATGTCAAATATTAGAATTCTAGTGTTCTTTAAACAAAAATTCATGAATAAGTAAATTTCTCTCTCTCTCTCTCTCTCTCTCTCTCTCTACAATTCATCAAACAGATGATTAGGGCGGAGAGAAGCAGAAGCAAAAGCAGAAGAAGAAAAGACCTCGGCGCAAGTGACGTAAGGATGACGAACTTTGAGAAGCCAATTCTTGCGAAGCATGGCCTTCAACTGTCGCTTTGAACTCCCCATCTCCTTCTTCTTCTTCTTCTCCTTCTTCTTCTTCTTCCTGTTGTTTTCTGATCAGAAACCCTATAAAGGGAGGAGAGAGAGAGGGGGGCAGTGGTTCAAAAGGGGGAGGTGGCGATGGGAGAGAATTCACTTTTCTTGAAGTCAAGCCATTTGGTTGTAAGGGGCAGAGAGAGAGAGAGAGAGAGAGAGAGAGAGAGAGAGAGAGCGAGGAGAGAGTTGAGAGAACGAGAGTAAACTGCCGGAATAGAAAAAGCGAAAAATATCTACGAAGAAATAATGAAATTGAATTTTCTTTAAGAAGATTATAAAAAAAAACCATTAATTATTCAATTTTTGAAATAAACAGCTGTCCGTATGCGCGACGCAACGGTCGGAAACACAAAATTGTAGAAAACTATAATTAAATTTTAAAAACTTTTCATTCATATAATGAAGAGATAAAATCATTAATAAAATCCTAAATTTAGATTAAAATGTAATTTACTTTCAATTTAGAATTCATATAAAACTATTTTTGATTAAACATATTTAACCGATTATGTTAGCATCATATTTTAGTCATTTTGAATAATTTTTTTTTTTTAAATTATTGCTCAATTGAAATTATTATTCAATATTAATTTAAAACTATTTTTATAAATAATTTTTAAATCATTCTGTTAGATAATAATTTTAAGTGTCAAATAAGAAAATAAAAAAACTAATATAATCGTTCAAACTCAAGATCAATAATAGTTTACTATTAATCTCATTTTATGAATTAATTACATTTTTTACTCCCAAATTAAAAATTGATTCGAGAGTTATTCTAATATGATTTCATAATATATCCTCGAAATATACTACCATTTAAGAAAATTAGGTTACTAGTGGGTCTTCGACAAAAAAATAATAATAATAATATTTAAATAAAATCTTTGTCGTCTTTAATCTAAAATTTGTCTTAAATCCTAAAAATTAAATTTATATTAATAAAATATTCAAAATATACAAAATTTCTATTATTTCTGATAATCACTTCACTTGGGGAAAGGAAAAAAAAAAGAAAAAAAAAAGGCCCATAATAATACTCCATTAAAGCTTCATAAAACTAACATCATTCGATATACATGGCCACGGGTACCAAATTGAGCTAGACTCATATAATTTTTTTGAATTTTATATTAATGATTAAAATTAATACCCTTTTTTTCTTTTACTGGGCTTTAAAAAGATGAAATTAATTCATAAATAATAGAATGATAAATAATTCAAATTTTCTAAAATCAGACAGCATATGATTTGGGGTCTTGATTTATTGTTCACGCGGGTCCAAGCATATGAAATGTCAGCGGTTGAAATTAATGGAATAGAGTTGAATGTTTGCAGCTAAAGGGTGGCGATGATTTTTATGGTCATAATGGTGGTGATGATTTCATAAAGGCCATCAATTATATGTTTTTATTTTCAAGATTTCTCAATAAAATATAAATTAAAATTTGCAGCCCTTTTTGGTCATCATTGAAACCATTTTTTTTTTCAAAAACTAGCTCAAATGATTTTAGCAAAATTAATTAATTTTTAGCACCTTGAATCTGCTCAATAAAAATCATTTTATAAATATGCGTTTTAAACATTTAAGTTTATAAAGATTTTTGTATTTTTTTTAGTATTTTTTATGAAGTTACTGTGACATATTCAATCAAAAAATAATAGTTATATCTCTAAATGAATATTTTACCGCTTAATAGCTTTCTGTGAGACTTTAGCTATATATTTCTATAATCATCTTTTTGAAAATAAAAATAAAAATAAAAATAAAAGGGAAGAAAATGAAACCCTCTTTTAATTTTAACAAATAAAAACAAGGCACGCAACGGGATGAGAATTATTAACAGAAAACGTCAAGTTCCAGTTGTAAGCCAACGGTCAATGCGTGACTTGCAAGCGAATCCCCTCAACGAGCTCTCCGTCTCCGACCACTTGAGGATTGCGAAAAAAAAAAACTGCCACCTCATCTAACCAAACTTAAACTTAATAAATATATATTAATATAAAAAGAGGGAGAGAGAAAGCAAACACGACAAACGTCATCGAGTTCCTTAAAGAGCAAAATAACATTTTTCGAGTGTTAACGGGTGGTTGGGTGAGTGTAAATTTTGTCGCTTATTATTATTTTTTTTAATGAATTTTTTTTTATTATATTTAAACTTTATTTCACCGATCCGAATCATAAAATATATTAAAAAATTATTTCTTTTAAATTTTATTTTTTATTTCATGGATCGAATTTAAGATCTATAATTAAGAAAATACAACATTCTAGAATTTGATAATTTTATCGTTATTTTTTTGATATTATATCAATCGATATCCGAAACTATATTCTGATTAATTTAGTTTGACACTTACAGTGACTCATTTTAAAGAACTACTCTCTTAATATAGATATTTTTATACTCAAATTATAAGTAAAACTCAAAAAATTAATTCTTTTAATTTAACCGATTAATTTTGCCGCTTATGCTCGCGCGTATATATGCGATTTATGTTAGTTAGGCCGTCCCGATTGGGGCGGCTCGCTTTTTGTGGGGACACAGGGGAGTGGAGGGCCCAATACAAGACCAGTTTGGTACCACGGGAGGGGTCACGGATTTTTCATCAAACCTGTATTATTGATTTCAGATGATCTCCACTTCATCAAACCCCTATAATTTTTCGTGCGGAAAAATGGAAAATATGGTCAAAGGAGATCATCTGTAGGGGCAATTTATTCCTTTGTCCGCTTCATTTGGGATGAAATAAATAGTTAATAGAGGTATTATGACAAATACGTAGAAAAATAAAAAATAAATTTCTACTTATTTTTTCATGTAAAGTATTTATTAATATTTATTTGTTATCAAAGAAGCAACCTCACTTGTTATTATTAAACTAATTTGGTCAAAAGTTTATTTTTTGTATAGAGTACTTCATTTAGTTAAATCTGTAAAGAAAAAAAATTAATATATCTTTCCATGTAAAATATTTTTGATATTTCATTGTCACATTAACAATAGAATTTTTTATAATTAATATTTTTTTATACTTGACGGATTGATATTCAGAATTATATTCTAATTAATCTAGTTCGAATTATTTCTGACCCTCTATAGAAAGAGTTTTCATAATATAATTTTTTTCATTTCTAAAATTTAAATTAAGAAATTTATTATTTCTTCACATTATATGAATTATTTATCGATACTTTTTATAAGTAATACAAACCAACTTGCGTTGAATATTCCAAAATTGAACAAAAAAATAATTAAAATGTTTTATCTCGACATGCCAACTTAAATGAAATCCTAGGAAAAAAATTCTTAATTATTGCCTTAGGCATGAAAAGGGCTTGGGCTTTTTTTTTTTAATAAAATGAATTTTCTAAATTTTAATGTAAAAAGGTTAAAAAGGGGCGTTTCTCACTCAGTTTCACGTGATTAGTCCCAGCAACTGTGGTGAAGTTATCATGGTCCGTGGCATGACAAGGGCTTGTGCCTTCCCTAGTAAAGAGCCTTTCGTAATTTTTTTATTATATCGATCGAAATATCATATTCTAATTAATTTGATTCAAAATTTACAATACTTCATTTAAAAAGGTTATTCTCTCAATATAATCTACTCCATATTCAAATCATAAATCGAACTCATAATCTTGATTAAAGAATTTAATACCATATTCCACTAACCCAATTGAGTAAAAATATTTCTTGTCGTACGATCGTGTGTATCATGTATTTAATTTTTATGACGGTTTGCCTCTTATTACTAATAACAAATAAGCATTCGATAAAAGAAAAAGAAAAAGAAAAAAAGAAAACAGAGAGAGACAGAGAGAAATATTTGATAAACAAATGGAGAGTCGATGAACTGATCAAAAGGTAGATAATCATGTAAAATCAATATATTTGTAGGATATTTCCTAATGGGGTTCTTCTAAGAATTGCATTTTAATTGGAGACTTGGGATTTTTTTAAGGATAATTCATTATTAGTGATTAAAAGAACCGGCAATGAAGGTTGAGTTGTTATGTTTTCGGTGAAGGGCCCAAACTAGAATATTTAACCAAAGAAAATCCTTAAAAAAAAAAAAAAAAACACATCTAGCATGTTTAGTAGTAATACAAGTCAAAAACGTATTACTTGATTAATTAAAATTGATTTTTCTTAACTAAATTACCGTCTCCAAAGGTAAAATCTACATTTTTATTTTTCTAAACAAAAAATTTTTAATTTTTGAAAAATAGAATATGCAATTGGGTATTAACCGAAGAACAGATCAAGAATGGAATTCTGACCTCATGTTGCTTTTAAAAGAGCAATGAATGACAAATTTATGTTCAACAAAGTTTAAAGTGCTACCTTGAATGAGTATGGGAGGATTTAATAATTAATATTTTTTTGTCATATTATATATAATCGATATTTTTCATACTCCCTTGCACGTAGCTGCTCGTTTTGTTTACAATAATGCAAGATACAAACAAAGAATGCCTTAAACATTCAAACATTTCATTTCCAATTTCTTGTTTTTATTATTTATTTTCTCATATTCTTTGAAAATAATTCAGAATTTCTAATTAATTGTCATTTTCAAAATGGCCAAAGCAGCTGAGCTGCCCTCTCCTCCAATTTCAGAAGCAGTGGAGGTGTTAAAAAAGGAAAAGAAAAGGATTATATTGCGAGAAATTAAATTCAATTTGTCATCGCAACTCATAATTCTTTCCCAAAACCTTTCGGGTTTCCATATTTGCGTCTCAATCCAGTGAGAGAGAGAGAGAGAGAGAGAGATGAGACACTTTTGAACCAATTCCCAAGAGTCCAAGGAAATGCCCTTTTGAGTCTACCAATTTTGGCTTTTTACATTTGTGTCTCAATCCAGAGAGAGAGAGAGAGAGAGAGAGAGAGAGAGAGAGAGAGAGACTTTTGCTCCAATTCCTAAGAGCCTAAGGAAATGTCATTTTCAGTTTACCAAACTTTTTATGTGGGAAGGGAAGAAGGTAGCCTTGGTTTCTTTTTTATTTTTTTCACCGTCGTATTTTAATTTTATTTAATTAATTTGATTTAAATATTATAAAAACGTATTTTAATAATTAAATTTTTTAAATCATTTTTTATCATTTTCATGACTTGATCTCAAAACTTCTTATTAAGAAAATAAAGAATCCAATCATTTAATCTAAAAGAATTTGATAGTTTCATTTTTTTGACATGCTTGATACTCACCAAAGATAAAGAAAATTCTTATTGGCCCATATAAGTCCAGCCCATCTCAGCCCAATTAATATTTTGGGTTTTTGTGGGACCACAAAGGAAAAGTGGACCCAAGTACTCTTTTGGCGGGGCCCAAAATTAAGAATGTCAGGGTATAATTCTAGGTTGATTCCCATATGCATTTACGAGGAGCAAAGTGAGCTTCACAGATTGGTTGAGATCTTATCCTTCTACCATTCAAACTACAGGAATTGTAGTTAATTTCCTTAAGCTTCTCTCTCTTTCTCTCTCCGGGGAGAATACCATCGACTTTTTACTTTTATTATTATTATTACTTTGTTTTAAACAATCGGTTCATCGTCTAATACTTCTCATCATGTAATACTTCTGGTCCAAACATTGTTAGATCTAATTTAAGAGAAATCTTTTTTAATAAAATCTTTTTTATTTTTAAATTTTTTATTCTTATTTAATTATTCATCTTGATGATAAATAACTTATTGCACCATAAGACATATTTCTCATACGTTTGTGTGCATATCGATACAGATTGAAAAGCACCACAAGTGTAAATAGAGTTTTGATGAATCGATACTAATTATAGATTGAGCAATGGTCAAGTTTGGATCCCAAAATAGAGATGGATTAATCTGTAGTGAGGTCAAATTTTTAATTATTGGAAAACTATTATTCATTGTCAAAACTTAAGAAAGCATTCAACCGCATAAAAAGTAATTGTTTTATACATTTTAAATTTTATTAGACAAGATTTTCGAGTTATAAAGAATATCGTGATAAAATCTTGATTATAAGTTCTCACTAAAATCAATAATTATGATTCAAATATGAATATTTTAAGTAAATAAAAGTAATCATAATAACGTCAAGATGAAATGAAAATATTGTTCTTTCGATCACCATTTTATCAAAGACAAACGAAATGATTATAATAAATAAATTGTAAATAAGCGGAATGGTAGATATAGGTTTCAACTAGAGCTGTTATACAGACTGAGTCGAGTTCGAGCCGTTCAGTCAACGGCTCGACTCAACTTGAATTTGATCGAATTCGAATCGAGTTTGAATAGTGAAATTTTAAACTCAAAAACTCGACGAGTTATTCGATTATATATATTAATATATATTATATATATTTATATATAAATATAATATAAAAATAAAATAAAATAAAATGTATTAAAATATTATAAAATAAATTAAGTTTTTGAGTCGAGTTCGAGTAGTTTGTTATATATTCGAGTCGAGTTTGAGCCCTATCATTTACTACTTGTTGAGTTCGAGTCAGGTGTAAAAAATCGAGTTCAAGTTCGAGTATAGGGGTATTCGAGATCGACTCGGCTCGAATATACCCCTAGTTTCAACATTAGAAAGAATTAACTCTAAAAGAACCATAACTTGGGATACAAGGGTGGGCAAGTCAAAATGCATATATCATATTCAATTAGATATTTGTTTGAATCGTTCAAAATATGTTGATTTAATTAAAATTTAATTAATATATGTTGATATAGATTATCACATGAAATTTAATTAATTTCAATATTATTTTTAAAATAGGTAGCTCAAATTTTGAACCACTCAAATTCAAGGAGAAAGAAGTAAAAAAAAAGAGTTTAATGCAAAGTGCATTGACCGTACTAAATTTATTTAGATTGAGTAATCAGTCACTCTATTTCCTTGATCAGAGATCTCGAGTTCGAGTTCTGAAAATGATAAAAAATGATTTAACAGAACTAATCTTTAAAAATAAATCCCACAATATTTAAAACAGATTAATCGAATAAAACTAAGATACTGATAATAAAAACAAAAAAATAATGCATCGACGGTCTTGCTTTTACAAGAACTTCAAAACCAACATTATATCCTACTCCTATCATGGCATCCAAATATTATGTATATGCTAAAATTAAAAATCTCTTAACAACATTTAGGACTCAAATTTTAATTATTCTACTAAAAACCTTGAAGTGCATATTTATTTTTTGGGTATTCATCATTTATTATGCAGACTATTTTTTTTTTGGCACGGGCATAAATTTTATAATAGTTAAGGGAAAAAAACTCTTTCTATCACTACAATTAACAAGAGCTTAGAGCTAATGTCAAAATTAATAGTCATCCTAATAAAAGCTATCATTTGGATAATAATCTTTAACTAAAAAAGAATAAAATTAATCTCCTATTATCATAAGATTAAGTATCGATTAAGTAAAAATAGCCTGGTCACAAAAAAAATAAAAGAAAACGGTTATTAGTATTAGATTAGATATTTATTGAGTAATGATCGCTGTCTTTTGATAATCCAAATTTATCACTAAATTAAATAATAAAATATAGTCAGAAAATTATATATTTGATAATTTTTTTTTGAAATAAATTCAAATATTAAAATAATTAATATTTAATGATTATATGAAAAATTGTTTTAAATTTACGGCCCTAAATCAGTCACAAGTCAACATCTCCATTGATCGGGTCAACCAAACCCTAGAACTCTAAAACCCAATTCAAGATTCAAAGAAGACAATCGAAGGTTGAGCACTACATCAGTTACAAGTCAACATCTGCTTTGACTGGGTCAACCAAACCCTCGAACTCTAAAAACCCAATTCAAGCAGCGAGTAAACAGTAAACCCCCTCTCTCTTCACCAATGGCAACGCCTTCGGAGTCGCAAGCAGTGAGATCTCTCAACTATTCGGGGGGCTGTCGGCGGTTTAGGGTACTCTCTCTCTCTCTGTCTACCTAGAAGGATTAAGAGCTTCAATGTTTTGGTTTTTGTTTTGAGTCTCATTATGTTAACGCGTGCTTTTCCCTTTAATTGCAGTTTAAGAGATTCTCTCAGAGGGTTGAGGAAATTGAAATCGATGTGTACAGGAGTCTCAATGCCAAATCATCAGAGCCGTCTCATGGTTCATTCTTCTTGGACTCCCTTATGGAGTTGCGGGTATGCTCTCTCTTTACCGTATTAGGGTATAGTTCTGCCTAGCATTGATAAGAATAGAAACTTTGAAAAGGAATTATGTGCCGGCCTCTAGTTTGGTTCTCGATTCAACTGTAGTTGTTCAATGACCTATGGCGCCCCTTTTATAGTTCTTGATTAGAACAGTGTTTTTTTTTTTTTTCTGTGAATTTCTTTTTGTGGGGGTGGTCTATGGAAGTGGGAGTGGTGGTGGTATAGGACCAGTCTAAGGATTCTTTTAGCTTTTGCCGTTGAAATGATTTTCACCTTGAAAATTGCTGAAATGCTGTTCTTTTTGAGAATAAAATAGGAAAGGAAATTTTTATGAGAAGAGCAAAGAAGAGGGTACAGCTTGACTGACATGGTAGAAGTGTTTGGTGCAATCATATCTCAACAATTAAGGCTTGTATAGGTTAATTATGGTTGGAACAAAGGTAAGTAATCAGGTTTAAAGAAAACTAAGTAATCAGGATAGATCCTAATTCTAGATTAAAACTTTCTAACTAATTAAAACTTCCTAAAGTTGTTAAATAGAATAGAGTCAAAAACAAACAGCCTTAGGAGTTTTTTGTACATTATTTCTCAGTTAAAAGCCAATGCTGTAGAGAGAACTTCCCAACCTCTCCCAATCTCTTCCCACCCTAGGAGACTCCATCACCATATTTGTCACTCACCAAACAGCTATTCCATATTTTTAGACCAATCATCTTCCTCCAATTGGCACAGAGTACCAAGCTATATTTAAATCAATTAAGAATTTTACCCGTATCCTCCCAAACATAAGATCAAATAAGGTCAAATAATGCTTCAGTGCTTGGTGATTGGAGGTTCTCCAAGATTGGAGGCTCTACCACGGTGGCCAACTTTCTCCACAAGCTAATCATTGTCAGCTGTGTGGAACTTGTGGCCTTGCTAGAGTGATGATTTTAAATTGCTTTGATGCTTGGAGATTGCTGCCAGCTCTAATTTGTGCACTCATAAGGGGGAAATGGCATGCCTAGTGGCACTAAAAGAACTGATTATTGAAGACAGCCCTGACTTGAGCAGAAGTTGCACAAGGGAAATAGGGGAAGATTGGCACAAGATTTGCTCACATTCCTAAAGTTCAGCACATTGTAAAGCCAAAGACCCAGCATGAGCAGCAACCTACTAATGTAGCTGAAAAGAACAATTATGGGGCCCAAGCTTCTTGCTCACATTCCTCTTGATGCATTTCGTCCTGTCCTGTATATTGTAGGTAACATCCTTTCTTAATCAAATTTTCAAACATTTTGTCATACTGCTCTTGCAGAAAGCTCTTATTTCTTGCCTGCATCTCTTCAGTTGCAATTCAGGTTGATCTTCACCTCTGGGCATGCCAGATTGATTTACCTCTTAACCTCAATGTTGAGTTAGTTATATGAGCTTGTATTGTCAAGAGCGTAGTATTTTAAATCAAATTTGAGCACACCATGACAACGAATGGGCACCATATAGATGAGGAAATGATTCAGTTCTATTGCTGCATACAAAGTACTATGCCAAAAGGCCAAACTGTCCTCTCGCTCATTCAATGTACAATAACAGGGAACCTGAAAAGAGTCTCTTATCCTGAGAGTGTTTCTATTTCTGACCACAAAAACCTGGATCTCTACAAAAAGATCAGTCAGCCCACCTTACCTGTGTAACAATAATTACAGTTTCTAACCTTCAATCATTAACAAGGGCATTTTTCTATTGGAATGAGCCGTGCGAACAATATACAATTTCCTGTGGACCTCCTACATACTGCCGCTTGAGTATTATGCTGCTGTCATTAATCTTGATGTGATGCCCCACATGCTAAATTTCAATCTCAGTCCCAGCTTGTTCATGAATCGGTAAAACTCTCTTTCGGATACCCAAGGGTCTTGGTCTCAATGCACAAAGCAGTCTCTGCAGGTAAACAGCATTGGCAGGTTGATGTCCTAACGAAACAAATCAGGGAAAGACCACATTATGAATTTTGCAAAAATATCAGACTCAAGGAACTCGATATGAGCAGCTCGTCCGATCATAGTATTCAAGTTCTTTCCCTGGACAGAGATATCAAAATTGATATCACAGCGCATGAAGACTCGATGCTCTGATGTGGGGGCTCTGATCTGGTCTAAGCAATTGTTTAGCATCTGCAAGAAAACTCTCCCTTTCTTTGAGAAGTCACGAGAGGATGCTGGACATGTTTCAATTCTGGCAGAGTGATATGGAACATAGCCATCCTGCAGGATCAATTGACAGGATGAAGGTTGTTTAAGGCACACATGAAACTAATATTAGAGTATACAAGACTTTTCGCACAAAATTCACATATGAAATAGAATAATAATTGACCCCACACTGCAATCTAGGGAAGCTGGGGCTGAAAATAGCTGATTGTGATGTTTCAACAGTTTTAAGGTTTCAACCGTGATTCAATTCAAAATTTTGGCTTCAATAGATTGAATTACTCTGCAGACTATTAATCACCATTATCCAGTGTTGCTCATGCCAAAAGAAACGAGTTTTTCCTACTTATAGCTCTCTAATGCCTATTGTCCTGCGCATGTGCAGAAGCATAAAAAGGCCGGGTTATTCTGAATGGAAGGATGATACCTGAGGTGACGATAACAATATAATGTTCTTAAAGTGCTCCAAAGTCTTCATCTGGAACAGGAAAAGATGTCTGAGACATGAACTGATCAAGAAACCAAATGAAGCTTATTGTTGCTGTAAATATATATGTAGACATTATCATCAAGTATGTGATCTTCTAATCAAGGAAGTCCTAATTCTGGGTATCACCGTACCAACTCCCAATCCGAGAAGGAAAAATTGTAACAACAATAATAATTGGAACTAGATACACTGAAAGAACCATTAAACATGAAATGAAATAATTTTTCTCAGATACCTTACAAAGCTTGTAGAAGAATGTGTTCTGGAGATCAGGATCATCAGTGAAAGTAAGCTGATGGATACATTGTGTTCCCTTGAGCTTCTTCAGTAGCCACAGCCCAGAATTAAATATCGAGTTTGAGCTGTATAGATACCCCAAGTGTGGCCCAGAAACCGAAAGATACGTATGCAAATATTTTAAGAAAGGTGCCATTAAGCTTTCTGAAGGATAAAAGGAGACGGGTGAGAACCACTACAAACAAAAAAATAGAAACAGAAGTGAACGCATATACCTGCTAGTGCAGTCCTTATAATTACATTTCCAATGGAATGCCCAACAAAGCTAAGTTTGACACTTTTGATGCCTCCAGACCTTGAAGCTTTATCCATTTTCTTTTTCACAAAAGAGGTCACTTCCTGAGCAAGTCTAAGGCCCATTTCTCTAAAATCACCAGTTGTTTTATCTTCATTTACCTCTGACATGAGGCACTCTACCTTAGGATCTATCAAAACCCATTGATTCCGAACCATTCGCAAATCCAGATGATGCCCCTGTAAAGATTGGGTTATAATGACAAGCAATATTAGTTTAGTGTTTAGAAATATGCTTCAGAAGAGATACATATCATGGAAAAAATCATACCTCACACAAACTTAAGGGTAGGAGTCATAATATAATAATAATAAAAAAAGATTCACTAAGGTTGTGCGTGAAATATAAGCAAAACATTTATTCAGTATTTGAAGTCAATTGTGCAAAATACTGCACAGATCATCTCAGTCCAAATTGATGGGCTTCATGTTTTTCTAACTTTTCATTTACAGGCAAATCTTTGGAGTCAATTCAGGATATAGGTCAGTTGAATAACAATAGTAAAAGGTAAGATATTAGATCGTAAAAGTCAAAACATCGGGAGAAACATAGAAAAATTTTATTGCTGTATTCCATACTGATTCCACTTTATTTTGTCATACAGCAAAACTATATGTTTCACAACTAAAGAACAGACAAAACATAATTCAACTAGCAGAGCATACCTGAAACCCATGAACAAAGACAACAATCTTCAAAACACGGCCACTTTGTCGAGAGCTTGCACCCGATAACTTGCTTAAAGCTCTAAAATCAGGTCCTCCAAATAAGCTAGCATTCTCTTTTGCATCCAGGTGACTAAAGAATGAATTTCCACTACGAGAGTGCTGTAGTGCATTCACAACACGCTCAACAATTATAACTGGAACACGCAAAGGATCTCCAAATATCTGCATGTCTTGGATCGAACGATTGTTTATCTGCATACATGCAATTGTATTTATGCCTCCAATCAACACAATAATCAGTACAGTACATCAACCCAAACAAAAACTACTTACTCTCATTTGTGCAATACTTCGCCTATGAAGTTCAGCTCGAGCAGCCGCAGTTTGAGCAGGCTGCACAAAGTGGAAGAAATTTCCCAGAATTATCATTGACAGATCTAGACAAAACCTCATCATAAGAAGGAAAAGAAAACTGAGTTTGAAAAAGCAAAGGAGAAATAATTATTTCAAAAAATGCTTACAAAAGAAGAGGGAACTTTTAAGGGTACATTGTGAACAATAATGGGAGTGTTGAAAAATTACATCATCAGTTATTTTCCGCATAATCTGTGCTTTACCCCGATGTCCTTGGTATGCAGAATCATCACCCCCAGTAATTAAATAATGATGGGGCATGTCAACTTTAGAGTGTACCATCCATATTGACCACTCAGCTCTCCGATCACTAGCCCATGTGTCATGCAAAACTTCAAGTATCTTAGTTTTATTAGCCCTGACATAGAGTATGATATCAGCTTTAGAAGTTGTGAGCATATATTGAAACTACCATAAAGAGAGTATCAGAGGAATCAGCATCAAGTGCCAGTCCTTGGTTCACATATTCTACACAAGTGCAAGCTGAACTACACATGAAATGAAGATAGATAAAACCATCAATATTTAGTTGATCAAAGTTTGTCATCACTAACAAGAAGGAAATGTATAGACCAAAAATACAAAGGCATAGAAGTTCAATGCTCGAGTTTAAAGGGGACTATATGATCAAGGGAACCATTCGAACAATAAGAGGCACAGGGATCATGACCTACACGTCCATGTTTACTCACTCTATCTTAATCACCAGAAGAAGAATAAAATCGAGCTCATTTTGATCCCTTAGCATCACAAGGGAAGAAAAGGAAAATGAAATACAGACAGAGATACCTACTTGCATGGATGGGCATATGGATAGACAAATAGAAGAAAACAGATCTATTTTTCATTTTTTTTGTTGGTTTTTATATTAAATATGTGCCTGCATTAGAAACCCTAATAGCACAAGTTTCCACTAATCTTGTTTGTTCTCTTACTCTAAGACGAACATAAGTTTGAATAAAGTTAAAGTACATGAACTTGCTCTTAAAATGTTACGAGGGACTTCAACAGACTTTTTAAGCAAATGCCGACTATATTTATCGATAAGAGGGATCATTGAGGCCAGATATTGTGGAAGAGTTCTTTTATTTTATTTTTTTTGGGGGGGTCAACAGCCACATCAACACTTCTTTTTTCTTTTTTAATTTAGTCTCTCTTAAAAATGTTCTCTCAAATAGCATTTTCAGAAAAAGTTAACTGGTGAAATGTTTTCTGAAAACATTAACGAGGATAATGTTTAAACAAGAGAACATTAACCCTAGTTGCCAAGCTTCAGACGGCACCAGCTGGAAGCTTGTAGATAGAAAAGGAAAACATCAATTTGGGAGAATCAGCTCACCACTTCACTGATTGGGTTTTGATTTGATTTGCTTGGAGAAGAAGATGAAGAAGGAAGATGGGGTGAAACTAATCAGTATGCAGGCCTTTGAATTTGTCATCAATGTGGATGCAGCTATGGTCTCCAAAACCATCTTGGTTTTGCTTTTACTGGAGTCCTAATTCTAGTTATTCCTTTTGAAGGCATCGGCAGCCGTAATTGATTGTTCACAAGATTGTTGTGCTTGTTTTTGCAGAAACTGATTTCCTAATATGTCACTTCATTCTTGCAAGAGAAGCAGTAGATTTGTTTATTCTAGGTATCTCGAATTTTGGTTGTTTTTACTGATGAAAACATTAACAATTTGTTTGTGAAAGAATGTTTTGTTTACTTTTGGTGGAATTGCCATTATGATTAAAAGAACAAATTCTACTTACAAATTCTGACTCTTGCAACAATCTGTAGTGGTTTTGCCTTCTTAGGTATTCCTAATTTTGGTCACTTCTGACTATGTTTCAACTGAAGTTCAAATTGTTTGACCTAAGCTTCATTACTGGCACCACATAGTGCCATCATTGAGCAGAGTTCAGAGTTGTTGGAAAGCAATGGCCAAGTGCTGCCACAGTCCATATGTGCACTTCAATATCCTTGTCGTTGAAGGCTTCTAACAGACTATGCCAGCCACTGAGAAAGCAGGGTTAAATTAACATTTCACAAGAAATGTTTAATCACTCAAAAATTTTCTAAAAATGTTATTCCAAAAACCATTTTCAAGTGAAAACAGATTAAACAAAAAATGTGCTACTGTGTTGGTTGATATGGCAATAAAATCCCCAGTGTGTGGAATTAATATAGAGCCAACCACGGAAGTTGGATTAGAAATTTTCTTTTCAACCCCAGAATAAGGATTCAATCAGATATTGTGGCTAAATAAAGTGACAATCAGAATGGTTGGACAGCTGTAGCTGTATATTGTACATTGTTTTGCAGTGAGAGGATTGAAAGGCTAAACATTGGCTAAACGTGGAACGGGATGGGAAGATTCTTACACAAATGTGGTCTCCAGTGTGAGAGATATTTCATCAATTTCATGATGGTACCATGCCTGGAGTAGTTCCATTCCCTAAACATTGGCTTCTGAGTATTTTAGTATTGCTTTTGACAAGGAAGTCCTAGCAGGATCTCACCTATCTTTCTACAATGGGCAGTAGAGAGGGCGGTGTGAGTTTCACTAGTCAACCTGGCATAGTGGATTTGAAGGCATTTAATGCCTTTTCATTTTCAGCCTCTATAAGAAGTACATGAGCACATGAATGTGAGGAGATGATCTATTTAAGAGATTGAAGTGAAGGTGTTAATGTAAGAGTTTCAATAACTCCAGTCATCTAAAAAGAGATCATGGAGCTCTAGTTTTCTAGCATCTCTAAAGGTAGCTTTTAATGTTCTGGATGCAAATTGCAGCAGCTATTTGACATTGGACAAATTTCAAAAGCAAGGAACAACTTTGGTACATGAGGGTATTTCTGTAAGGGAGATGGAAAGAAAGACAATAATCTCTGCATTTTTCACAAGGAGAATCCAGGACATTGCTTATACGATATTGCATACTGCTTGGTGTCTGCAGAATTAATGTTCAATGGGTGCTATGCTTTGAGAGATAAACTATTTTTTTATTCTATGAGGAGTTATCTTTTGTTCAACTGACAAATTTAAGTCTAAACTTACTCACGCCCACACAACAGCTCCCATTTCCATCTATTCTACCGGAATTACACATAGCAAATCACCTCCAATTGTCCACCCAAATTATCCTTGGATATCATAACCAGTAATTTTATGCACCTTTTATCCCGTCAATCAGAACTCTATTTCTTGGATAAAAATGACAGCACTTTATCTTGAATAAAATGATACCAAAACAACTATGAGGATGCATTTCAGAACTATTGCTAGTGATAAATAGTTTTTTATTTTTATTATTATTATTTTTTTAAATGATGTAGCCAGGCGAAACTCCTTTAGATTTTATTTTTGCCCCAACTCCCCATAACTAAACAAATTGTTATGATAAGCAAACAAGTAAGCGTAGAGACTCTAAAATAAAAAAAAATATAATAAAAACAAACCTGTGGAACTTTAGAAACGTGTTCCAAAGATATAAAACTTGATTTCCAATTAAACTGAAATATCTTGCAAGTTCATCCAGAGAGAAGGACTGAAGCGACCTACCCCCTTGTGAACCAACAGAGCTAACTGCCTCCTGTACATGCACAAATTAAAATGTTATCCGTTGAGACCACTGTTAATCTGCAACAGAAGGTTAAAAATGAATAAACAACCACACAAAGAATTTTGAGTTTTGTTAACATCAGGAGAAGACCTTGAAACCATTTAGCAAGATGCCTGATGATTGTCTAGAGACTTCAGCATCTACTTTACTATAATCTTCTTGCAAAGGAAAACCCGAAAAGTTAGCCTCATCCGGCTTTGAAGTAAACTCTGTCAAATCAATAGCCAGATCTGTAGCTTTGCTAAGCTTCTGTAGTTCTTCAAGAAGCATGTCTCGAGAAGCTACCAATCCCTTCACAACATTGACCTGTTGTGACTCGTATGAAACCTTTACACTTGATGCCTGTTAAAGGATTACTACTATTTATAAATCCAATGGAATTAAAATAAATGGCCATTCATATGACATTCCAAATGGTGTTAGTTGAGATATAAGGGCATCGATAATAACATTAAGCTCAGCATTGATGGGAAATCACATATGTTGTAGCATGAAACATATGGTTCCTCATTTTGACATGAAATTATTTAAGTGATTTATGATCTACCTCTACCACCAGATTGCATTACCATGCAAGTGTCACTCCACATCATCTATCTAAAGAAACTATAACACAATGTTGAGCTATGCATTCAACTCAACCTTCCTCAAGTAGAAACAATGTTACAAGGGAGGTTTGTGGGGATTGAGGATCCACAATGCTTTTAATGAAGTTTGAAAAAAATATTCTTACGACATAGGTGCATTGTAATGCACCACAAGAGATTGATATGATATCAACACATGTCCATGCAAAAACACTGCAACAGCACTCATATATAAATTTTTTACCAATAAAAAACGGTTTTATTAAGCACACCAGGGGGTACCAAACCCTTACTAATTACAAGCTATCATATCCTAAAAATTCACTAAAGTCAAACCATCACATGTATCTCTAGAATACCCACAAAAAAAAAAAAAAAATTGCACTCATCTAGCCTTAAAACTATCAAAATCTGTGACTACATCATCAAATACCCTCCTATTCCTCTCTTCCCAAACCTCCCAAAAAATGCATAAAGGCACCATAGCCATAATCCTCCTTTTATGTTTTAGTGTTGGAAAACACGACCAATTCCAAACTTCATCTTCTAAACAACTTGCCACCACCCAAGATACATGTGTTGCCTGCAAAACAGTCTCATACAAGGGTCTCACACATGCACAATGTAACCAAAAACGAGGAACAGACTCAGCCTCACTCTTACACAAGAAGCAATGGTTGACCACCACCCTCTCCCTCTACTGTAAATTACCAGTGTCAAAATCCAATCCTCTCCCATACAGCCCCCAAGCAAAAAATGCCACTCTAGGAGGGACTGACACCTTATGCATTGCCTTCCGCAGCAAATCCGTCCGCACATGATGCAAACTTGCTCGTATCTAGATTTAACTGTGAAGAAGCCTCTTGACTATCCCACCCACACACATTTATCGAAAAATGTTAACACCTGTTTGTTCAGAGTGGACCTGATTAAAAAAGGTCAGTAGGCTATCCAGCTCCCAATCATTCAGTCTGAAAGGGATCTCCAAAATGACCTCCCCATTTACTCTTTTCCAACGCTCTGATACCCTCGCCTCCTTGGACCGTGCTAATCGAAACAAACAACGAAATAGCTCTTTTAAAGTCGTTTCGCCACATCATACATCATGCCAAAACCTCACATATACACCATTGCCTACATAAAAATGCAAAAGCTTGCTGAAATCCACCCAAACTTTTCTAACCCATTTCCACACTCTTACTCCATATGGTGTCTGCACCTCATTAGACTTCAATCCACCACCACCCTCACCATACTTTGCCACAATAATCTGACTCCACAAAACATTACGCTTCGTGGCGAACCACCACTTTCCCAACAAAGCTTTATTAAAAAGCACAATAGACTTCAGCCCTAAGCCTCCTTGTTGGATAGGTTTGTGCACCACCCCCATCTCACCAGAATCCCAAAATCTCTTTTGAATGCCCTCCAACATTTTAGCCACATTATTGGGAATATGGAAAAATGACATGAAGTAAACACAAACTCATCAATACACTTTTTAGAAGTGTAAGACACCCCCTTAAACAAAAAACTTCGTTTCCAACTGGCCAATCTCTTCTCAAATCTTTCGGCAACTGGACTCCAAATAAAAATGTCCTTAAATTGTCAGCCTAGACGTAAACTCAAAAAAACTGAAGGGCAACTCTACAACCCATTATAACTGATAACAGTCCAATGTCCACTCTTTCCCTAATAGGGATCGGCTCATACTTACACAAATTAATCTTCAGCATAGAAACAGCTTCAAAATCCAACAAGATGCTTCTTAAATTTAAAATGTGGTTTCGATCTGGTGCACTAAAAATAATTGTCATCAGCAAATAAAAATGAGATGCTATCAACGAAGAGCCAGTCCGTCCCACCTCAAAGAACCCACCCTATCAAGAAGCCATGATAGTGCTTCCATCGCCAAAATAAACAAAGGACAAATAGGATCTCCCTATCAAAGCCCTCTCAATGCATGAAATTAACCTGTTGGACAGCCATTAATCATCCCTGAGAAAGAAGTGGTAGAAATGCGATGTCTCCTCCAATCAATCCATTTTACATCAAACCCCATTCTCCCAAATAGACACAAAAGAACCGCATACAATCCTCCACAACTTCATTGGCAATTAGCACCCATCTAAAATCTGTCTGCCACCTACAAATGCATTTTGGGAAGGAGACACCAAACTTGGAAGGAGACCCTTCAATCTTCTAGATAAAACTTTTGCAATGATTTTATAAATACATCCCATAAAAATAATTGGCCTGAAGTGTCGAATATTCATCGCACCCACCCTTTGTGGGATAAGCACAATAAATGTCGCATTTGAAGATTTTACAAATTTACCCGTGCAATGAAATTCCTCAAAAATTAACTCCACTTGTGTTTGATCTCAAAATGGAAGCATCATTTTAACAGAGCCGGTTCCTAACCTACGTAAAGAAGGAGGGTTGTGGTAGGTTAATAGTCAATGTAAAAATGTTGTCAATACTATGAGAGACCAAAATAGAAAATTTGTTGGAGCGTTTTCTTCTTAGCGAAACACGCTGCATTGGATCCTGGTGTAGTAAAAAGTTGGCAAGGGCTCCTAGAACGTCGCACGGAAGTAACACGCCACATCGCCGCCTAGATGTGGTGACAAGTAGGCAAGGATTCCCGCATTTATATGAACGGGTGTGGGTAAAAAAGTTAGTCCATAATGATAGGATTCACCTAAAACGTAATTAATATAGTCAATGTTTATGCACCTCAAATAGGTGTAGATGCAACTAGTAAAACAATAGGTCTTCAGCCAAACTTATAATTGGTCCTGTTCCAGGTATCCTAACTTAGGTCTTGAGTGTCCTGCATGCTGTACAACTCCATATGAAAAGAAGTGAGAGCATCCACATTCCCACCTCGAATAACCACCATATCACCATTTTCCTTTTCAATCACCAAAATTGAACTCTTCCTGCTTCTCTGTATGAAAAAGAGATAGTGTTGTAGTCTCCTTCCAGTTCCTCTCTTCCTTGATTAAAACATCTATAGTTCTTCCTTAGAAATGCTCTTTTAAAAATTGCCTCAAAAAGAACAACCTCAAAAATCCTTTTTATCCAAATCTCTTGCAAATCTCAAACTTGTCTTCACCAAAATCCCAAATACCTCTTCATTTCAAAATTTCACTGTCTCCAAACAAAGCAAGCAGGATTGAATCGCACCATGCTTCTCCAGCAAGAAAAGTGATTGGGAACATACAAACAGACGGCATAAATTTTTACAAACACAATCTAAAAAGCTCACATAACTTGAGCTAAGCACATATTTGCTTGCAATAAGAATATGGAATTGAAAACCACCCACCATTTGATTGAACAGCATTGCCCAGGCAATTGGACAATGCCCTCCTTATGTGTGTCTATAGAGAAAGAATGCATATATAATCAAATTGTGATGGCTGCAAATGTTTGTAGAAGTGAGAACAAAAACACGTAGTACTATTGAGCTAGTCTTGACCTAGGAACAAGATAATAAGCCTTGCATCCAACTAGTCAAACTACACAAGAGCAGTAGGCAGCAACCTATGCATTTGCAATGATGTGAGACCAGAGGATTATATAGCTTAATCAATTGAATGGGATAAAGTTCTAGGTATGGAGTACTCAATAAAAAAGCACTTACTGGACTTGATCTGCTGACATAGTCACAAGATTCAACACTGCTGGATTCACTGAAATCATCCATTTCACCAAGTTACTCAACTTCTCACAAACAGGACTCAAAACCAATGATTAATAATAATAATAATAATAACTATGAAGAAACATGATGACAACCCTTTTCTCCAAAAACTAGAATCTGCGACAAACCTGGATACCTTCGGTTGGATGCTGCTGACACTGGCCTTAAGAAGAGTAATGTGCACGGATGCATCAACAAGCACAGAGTGAAATGCATCAAAATAGACTGGACAATATGAATGCAGGCCAAGAAGAGCCTTGGGAGGAATCCGAAATTCATGGACTGCAGCAGAGCATCCATCCAGAGAAGCTTGCAACTCCGGCCTATTCGAAATGCATTAAAATGCTTTGCTAAGTGTTTAATTTCAAATGCAATGGGAATGAGCAAAATATCTGGCAAGAAAAGAAAGGACATCGAAAGGTAATTTTAACCGACCCATTCTCCAAGACAGGAGTGTACATGAGCTCAAACTTTAATATAACAGCAGATGCAGATGGAGCCTGAAATACAGATGTTATTGGTTGACAAAACATAATAGTAATAATAACACCAAAATCTTCATTTTCTAGATTCTCTTTTGGAAAGAAAAGGAGAGGCACTAATCATATTATATTTGCGACCAAAATAAAAAGTAAAAGCAACGCAGGATCATCAGCAAATTGTGTGCTAATTAAGTTTCACCCAGGAATCAAATCAAATAATACTATCTTCACCAGGAGGCTACAACTAATGACAATTACTCATACCATCCATTGTTAGCATAGCTAACAGCTAACAGATCTGTCATGCTGGCATACATGCTACCCATTAAAGTCTTCCTGTTCAGCTAGGATACAAGGCTTCCCAAAAGTCTCAATGACATATGACTCACTCCAATATGATCAGTTGAGTTCATTGTGAATCACATAAGAAAAAAAAAGGCATCTCAAAGCATGTCGCAGAGCAATGTGAATTATTTGTTTCCCCGAACATTTTCTTTCTCTTTGGGGGGGGGAGAGAGAGAGAGAGAGAGGTACTTCGTGTTCTCCAAGAGGCAGGTTAAAAGAAATCATGACAGAGAGAAGAACATCCTGCTTCGCATATTTGATCCGAAAAGGCTGCGTTGAAAAACTGTTGTCCTTATCATCAATCCTCCACACACCAAGCACATCATCAGGACCCAAATCAGGAGCTGCACCTCCAACACAAAAATGACACATTGTTTACTCACAAAACAATATTGTCTGATGGAAAAAATAATATATTCCGCGGTCCACCATGCAATTTAAATGTCATCGATGGACTTGCACAGCCAACACCAGTTAATAATGATATCCTCTAGTGTTATATATTTAGCTGCTAATGACATAGCTACTGGGATGCAAAGCTATTTTTGTAGTTGAGTCCCAAATTTTTGTTCTTATGAAAAATAGTAGCATTAGATACATTAAGGAATTACAGAAAATCCAAGGATGAGAATCCTCATAGAAAGAAAAGGGATATAGAGTAACAGAAAACTAGTGCATAATTGCTCTCAAATCTATCATCAACTCTTTTGAACTATAATTTTTATAAATCCTGGAGGCATGAGTCTACAAAAAAGTATAGAAAACAATCTTATCCCAAAAAAAGAGAAAAGTTAATGGTCTGATTTCTAAATATTGTAGCATTCTGCTTGCTCCAATTGCAACAAGGAATAGCCACAAATGCATATATCCAATGAAAGCAAGCATCTTTCCAACCTCCAAGACCTCTAAATTTTGTGAGAAACAAATCGAAGAGGCTTTTAGGATGAACCCACTCATAATTAACTGTAGCAACTAGACGTTTCAACATCTTTTCTGTAATTGAACAATGTAAAAACAAGTGGTCTCTATTCTCAAAATTATCATGGTACATGATACAAACAACTACAAAGATAATTTTAAAAATCTCCTCTTCTCACGCAGATCATTGGTATTGATCTTGTCAAGTACCATAGATCAAGTAAAAGCCTTAACCTTAGTAGGAACCTTAACCTTCCAAATAAAATTACTTAAAAAAAGAGGGTATGAGGAAAGATTAATAAGCACCCAAAATATCAAAGACTACAAATCCTAGTATCAAGAACATTGTGAGAAGAAATTGTGGAAGGAAACTCTCTATCATTAAGGTTTCTTATGAGTGAAAATCTTAAGAGTTTGAATGTCCCTTCCAATTAAAAATTCTTTGACAGGAGCCAGATTAAGCCTAGACAGCCTATAAAGACGAGGGAAACTGATAGACAAGGGAGAGTCTCTAACCCAAAGATCCTCTCAGAAAAGGACAAAGAACCATCGCCCACTTTGAAATACATGAAAGGAATAAAAGTATGATACAAATTGAGTCCAAACCTGTATCAAAGCTTCATGACAAATCATATTTCTCCTATGATTAGGTAGGCATTTATCCTTTGCATAATTATTACTCTAAAGATCAACCACCGATATTACCTTGTGAACAATGCAACAAAATAATACTCTATACCTTGGAAAAGAAATTAGCATCCCAACCAACCACCGATATTACCTTGTGAACAATGCAACCAAATAATACTATATACCTTGGAAAAGAAATTAGCATCCCAACCTTTATGATGCAAGTTCTACTTGCCCTTTATCACTCCATGCCAGAAGAATCTGAATTTCAAAAGAATGTCCATGACCAATTTCCACTGTAGTTATACCTTTGGATGACACTAATCCCAAAGATGACTCCGTAGTTAGAGTTGCATAAGCAATCCTAACCAACCAAAAATCCCCCTAATCTTGATTAACCTCCAAAGAGTATCCCTATCTATGATTTGGTAGACAAAAAGAATGCTGTTGCCAGCAGCCCCGAGAATGCCACTGTTAACTCATCTTTACCAACTCTAATCTTATAAATAGGACCTTTCTCCATGCATTTATCAACGGTCTTACTATGAATATCCAAGCCAGGTGAAAAGAAAAGGGACAAAGAATCAAGGAGTTAACCAAACCAATACCATAACATGACCAAAGCCAAGCTATCTACTGAAAGTTGTTTAAGGTGAAGACATTGCCAATTAGATAAGCCAAATTTTCAAATAGTAAGGCTCAGACGTGTGTTTCATGGACCTCCGTAGGAAGGTCTCCTGCATCTTCTACAAATAAATAAAAATGTTAGAATTCAAATGAGGTATGATAAAAAATGAAAAGATCAACTCATTAGGCTCTTACGATACGATCCATAACTAGCATTCATATTCATCATTAGATTAGAAGATATGACCAAAAAGACCTTACAACGACTATCAGGGATCTTTCCCTTCTTTGACAAGTTCAATTGCGAACCCTTCCAAACCAAAAAGGAGTGAGAGGGTTTTTTTTTTGTGTTTTTGATAGAAAATGAATGGTGTATTGGATGAAAGAGGAATATACAAAATCTCCTAAAAATAAAGGAATGAGAATGTCAAAACAATTGTTTTCCTCTCCTCTACTACAATTGTTTTCCTCTCCTCTACTGAAAAAAGGGAAAAGTAAAGAAATGACCTTTCTAGCTCACAAAACCCTTGGAATCAAATAAAGTCATCAAAATCCTTTTGTCCAGAAGTAAAGTGAAAAGATGAGCTTAGAATCCCTCACGTATTGAGCAAATATTTTAAGCAAAGTCCATGTAGAAACTAACATAGGTTAAAATACTTTCACATGGTCAAAATAAGAAGAAAACCTCTTTTTTTCTAAAAGTGTTTGCATTTGGTTGTTCTCTAAATCTATCAAAACCTTCGTTGAGGTTGTTGATTTTTTATGGACATTGTCCATGCAGTTATCCCTCCTCTTTGTAGTTTCGTTTTTTTTTTTGTGAATATAGTTTTTCTAATCAAAAAGAAAAATGTAACTCTTTAAACGAATCAACAAGAATTTCAATTTTAACAACCTTGCTCATAACCCCAAGAAGCATTTCAATTTCTTAGCAACCAAGAAGGGGATAGGAAATAAAGGCATAGAATACAAGGGAGACAGGCAAGGAGATTGATTCCTCTTTCAAACAATTAACCCTTGCTCTGTTATTGAAAAAGAATGATTGAGGCAAAAAATAAATAAATAAATAACACTTATTTCCTGTAGTTTGGTACAAAATAACCTTGCTCTCACATGGCTCAAGATGTGTCAAAATGCTCCTTGGAGTATAATCGTCCATCAAATTCTGTTGTTAAGTGCCATGAAAAATAATAAAATCTAATTTTATTTTATTTTATTTTTTTAAAATAAATCTCTATCCTCCCAAATCCCACCATCACCAAGGTGAGATCAGTTAAAATTTCATTTTAGTTGAGGGTGGATTAGAAGTTGCTCACTTTGGCATTAAAAACTTCCCTGAATCAACTGAGGTGAACTCTCATTTCTTAACTGAATTTTTTTTCCCAAGATTTAATAGATTATTCTACGTATCTATCACAATATCCACGCTTCATTCGTCTCTTTCTCACTGGACATCTGTAAAATGTTTCAAAATTAAACTCCTGAAGGAACTTATGGATCCTATTTCATAATATTCCAATGTCTACTCCTTTGGTTGCTTCCAAAAATCTCTATAGTTGAATATAACAAAAATCTAATAATAATAATAATAATAATATAACAACAACAACAAAAGTTGGGAGTGGACAACACCTTCATATTGCACAACCCTTGCAGGCGTGGCTGGAGAATGGAAGTGGCCATCTTCCCATCTCATTGTAATTTTAATTTGATACCATCTAAATAAATAAATAAATAAAATCAACGCAACAAACCAAGAAAAACAAATAAATAGAAAGAACAATAGAAGAATAAAATTGGAAAGGAGGTGCATTTGCATTGTATTACCCCTGTTGAAAAAGGTCAAGGTTGTGAAACCTGTGAATGTAAATGGCGATTTCATGAAAAGTGTCGAACATGGCGCGCTTAACAGGACGTAGCAGAAACACCTTTTTAGCATTCTGCAGCCTCTTCGTTGCCGGAATAATGTTCTTGTTCTGACTACCGCGGGAGAACATCGGCCGGTTCGGCCGATTTAGTTTCGACCGGTTCCACAATTGAGCAGAGGAAGAGATCAAATCTAATGGGAAAATGGAGACGAATTTAAACAGATCTTGCGAGGATTAGGCGGAGGAGAGATGAAGGCTCCGCAGCTGGTAAGTAGAAATCCATCCCGGATCGAGAAGGGCTGCGATCGATTTAGGGTTTCGCATCTTGGGTTGAGATTGATGGCGCAAAACAACAGTGGAGAGTGGAGATGGGAAAGAGTGATCGAGACGGAAGAAGTCGGCTATTCAACATGGTGAAAAAACCCGGGGGGAGAGAGAGAGAGAGAGAGAGTGAGGAGAAAAAACCAATACAACAAACAAACGAGACATAAAATAGCAACATTTCTTATTCCGTTTCTCTTATTTATTAATAAAAATATATTAATATTATATTATATTATATTATATTATATAAATCTATATAATTTATATAAATAGATTCCCTTAATTTTATTTGAAATGAAAAATAAAATTTGTATTTTGTGCTGTTTAAATTTATTATTTAAAATAATTTATTTAGTTGAAATTAATAATATTATGTAAGAAGTGCAATGACCCTTTATGACAAGTTGATTTTTTTTTAGAAAAATTAAAGTTATTTATTAAAAACTAACATCGAAACCTGCTAAGGAAATAGCTTTCAAGGAATTTTTTTCATCAGTTTTTTTCCCAAATAAAAATCTTATTCCCTTTTTTTTATATATATATAAATCTTTGGGTTAGTTTTCCTTTCACATTACATTAGTTTTTCGGAATGATTACTAACGGTCATATATTCAGTTTGCAAATGCCTCTCCTTGTAAAGCGGTCTAGGTGCATCAATAAACTTTAAGAATCTCCCAACGGATTGCTCAGATTCAGTTAACTTCGATTTTGAGAATTTTTGCTTATATGGATAATACAAATTTAGCCATTCTTTCTTAGGTATCGTTTTTTTTTTTAAAATAATCAATATATTTATTTATTATAATTTTTAATTATAATTATTTATAATTGCTAATAAATAGATTGTAATTTCAAATGTTAATAAATATATTTATATTTTTTTAATTTAGTCTGATTTCACTAACCGATAGTGAAAATCTATATGAAAATTTCAATGATTTAATATATTAGTTTAACATTTTAACAAAATAATTAAAAAAATGAAACAATTCTTTTTCTCTTTTTCAACTCATCAATGATTCATTCACCACAAATTGGTACATACAGACGACTAATCAAGCCAATAGGCTTAATAGCACATAAAATTAACTCGGATTATTTCCCAAGGTAAATTTACCTTGATAGAAAAATGCATTGGTAAAATCATGAATGCCCCCTTTAACAATATTGTTACAAGTGGCTGAAGGTTTTGAACTTCAACCCTAAACTGCATTTAGCCTCAATTTCGTTCAATGGAGATTAAAGAAAGGTGCAACCTGGCAAACGCGCATTGCTAATCACTCTCTTCTCGCCACTTGGTTGGGGCTGCGTGGGGATAATTTAAAATTTTTTTTCTTTTTTTGTAGTGTTTAATTAAATTATATAAAAATATATATATTATTTTTTATTTTATTTTCGAAGATAAAACTTATTAAAATATTTTCAACTACAATCAAAACAATAACACAGATAAAAATCAAAATTAAGAAAACGAAGTAAAGGGGTCCCTAGAAGTACCCGTAAAGCTTAAAATCAGGTCCTGACACGATTAGATTAGTTTTGAAGATTGCAAAGACAAAAACAATAGCTGGAAATTCCTTTGTATGGTTGTCATGGGTTAGTCTTCTTTGGTCTCATAAATTTCTTGTGCTTTTGGGATTTCAAGTTGTTATCCCCATCCTTCTGCCCAGTCTTTCTTGTCTGCAACCTCTTATTCTTTCCCCCTAGGCTGGGCGCTCTTTCAAAGTCCCTTCTGTTCTTTCTCCCTTTGGGGTAATCCTTACTGGATTTTTTCTGATTAGAATTCAATCTGAATTTTTTATCTGAATCGCTAGCAGTTCTCATACTGGAGGATCTACCAGCTTCATCTTTACTAGCAGTTCTGAATTTTTCATTCTTGCTTCCCTTCCTCTTCTTCCCGGCTTTCGTCGAACCAGCTTCTTCAAGTGAAAGACTAGATTCCATGTGTTTCCTCTTTTTAATCCTAACAGATTCAATAAATAATGAAAGCAAGCTTACAAAACAAAGTATATAAGGAAAAAAAGGGCAGTTCTGAGCAGAAGAAAGAAATCAGACCCCTTTGGAAGAGAATCTGTAGGTCCCGATGCATTCTCACTGGCTGCAGCTTCCTTGGAATTTGAATTGCTATGACGGTTCTGCAGTAAGGAGTATTAAAGAATAACGTGGAGAAATTTAGAAGTCATAAACATAAAGGGAAAAAGCTCTATGAAGGCCATTATTTATCATTGGTCGTTTTTCAACTAAGTTTCTTTATTTACTCTACATGCCAATCTAGGTTATATCTTTATTCGGATAATTAATGTAAGTACACATTAACATGGTTCAAAGGTAAATCAATATTATAACAGTGCAAAATTTTGTAGGGATTTATCACAACACCTTCTCCAATAAACTCATCCAAAAAACCTCAGGGACCCACTAAGATTAAAATATTTTTCGGTAAGACCTATAAAACCTTCTGCATTGGACTCAATGACAGATAAAAATACAAAACAATGAAAAAGGGAAATTATCAGCCATTTTTGTCTCTGCTGTTGAGCAATCAATAAATGAGACTTTGATACCATTACCTCCAAAATGCTCTTGATGAAACCTTTGTATTTCTCTGGAGCAACTGACACAATTGCAGTAGAACCGCACTTCCTTATCATGATTTGCAGTATCACTGTGACCTGAGTGTTGTTATGAAGAAGCACAGATGTAAGGATCTATCCAACCCCCCCCCCCCACCCCCAACAAGAGGGAGAGAGAGAGTCAAAGAAGTAAATAGCAACCACAACATGAACACAAAGGAAAAGTTTTCAACAGGAAAAACAAACTTGCCTTCTCTCTGAAATGGTGTCTTGAGACAGATGACCATGGCAGAATTCCATCGGAAATGTCTGAAAGAAAATTCTGCAGGTCTATTGCTTGCAAGCAGGATACTGCTACCTTTACAAAACCCAAAACAGCCTGGAACAGCATAGATAGACCCATAAGTAATGAATATGATAAATCAATCTCAATAAGGGTCAAAAAGCACTCACTTTTACAACTTCCACAGCTTTGGTCTGAAGCAAAGCTAAAACTGTGGGAACCAGTTCAGGGATTGAAAGACAGATATTGGCATCCTTGTATACCAGTACAGACAAGGCAGACACGGCACCGCTCTTTATTTGTGGAGATGAACCAGACAAGTAGCCCATAATCTACAGAATGAGCAACCCCATTATATGTTAGTGAACGAAGGAGAGATAGCCTTGTGTTTGTCAAAATTAATATTCCTTCACAGCAGTGTTCATTTTGCTAGATTATATTCAGAGTTATTGGCACAAAAGCAAGAATAACTTTCTGAGTCTGGCAACTTTTAGCCTTTGTCAAATTTCAAGAACAAAAAGAACATCAGTGAACTATCCTTATGTAGCCTTACTGGTAAGAGCCGCACAAGCTTCAGCTTTGAGGATTCAGATCTTTTCTCCCTTATAATGAGTTTGAAATCCTCATCATGTACCCTAATGCGTGTTTGGGGGGGGGCTTGATTGCATAAAGATGAAAAAAAAAAATGCCTACCTACATATAGAAATTAACATTATAGTTGATGGAACACCACTCATCCACAACCAAATACTATTGATCACCAAATGCTATAAATTTCCCCATGGCACGCATAGTAGCTCTTGACTAAGGACCCAGAGGACCATGTGTAACTTCACTAAGCAGGATGTAAGGCAGTTTATGTTTAAGCTACAAAAATAGAAGCCACCTAATTATTCTCGTTTGCCTCAGGGAAGCATATGCAGCATTCTCGGTTCCCACACTCTGCTGCTGATCATTACATCAAATGGTACCATGTAAACCAAAAATCAAACAAGTCATCAATGAGCCAAGAAGGATAATTATCTCTCAGAATGGAACAGGTTGTACTTACCATGCCTATCAGTTTCTGATGAGGTGCATCAGAATTGCTGCATGCCAAGCTTTTTAAGCTAGAATTTATCACAAGAAGATTATCATAAGCCACCTTCCTTGATTCTTCCCTGGACTGCAAAATAAGAGATCAGCTTTTAGATTTGAACATCACTAATTAATTCATAATGCTCAAGCATATGCCAGATGTCGTGTAAATATAGGCATAACCTATGCTCATGTACATGCATGCACATATTCTCCAGAAGGAAAAAATAAGTAAATAAAATGAGAAATGGCATGCAATAATTTAAATTATGCAGTATGCCACTCTTACATCCTTCATTGTGAGTATGATCTCATTGAGAATAAGAAAAGCCTTCATATTCTCCTCCTCCTTCAAACTTGTCTGCAGAAAATAGTAAGAAAGGTTGAAATGGAGCTCATTATCATCTTGACACCCAGAATTCAAAGCAAAACATCCATCTATAACCACGACCGATCATAATAATTCAATGGAACGTGATATATTATTTTTCAAAGAGCCTAAAATACTTCAAGAAATTCAGTGTTAAATCACAAGAATTATATATAAGAATACTAACTACAATCCCACCCTCTAATTTCAACTTCAATGAAGAAAATAAATGGTATTTAGTCATTAGATAGTCCATACCCCAGAAAGTTTTAAAATAAATAAATAAACAGGAACCCTTTGGAGACCAATAAGTAATAAAATGACTTTCCTGGGTGGCAAATAAGTGTGACATAAAATCATTTGAACTATATGTTTTTCACATGGCCAATAAATCTAACAACTCCCAACATTTAGAGAAAGGATGGTCGTCCTATTATTTATCAAAAGAAAGAGGGAAAAAAAAAGAGCAAAGCAAAGCCTAGTTGATCAAAACAAAGCCTTTAATCTTCAAAGAATAGGTATGATGTACCGACAATCATATGATACTTTGAAGACAGAAATTAGCAGTGCCTACATATCGTATTATCAACTAGATATTTTTAGAAGACTTTTCCAACACTTAAATACAACATGACAGATGTACGATTCACATATTCATTAAGTTAGAAATTTAGAACCTTAAAGGAGGATACTATAAAACTCAACAGGAGAAAAGGGGGATAAAAGATTGCAAATAAATTGGAGGCATGATAAGATTTGTAGAGATAATGCAAAATAGTAAGTTAAATGTATGCAATATCATATTTATTAATTATTGTTGTTTTTTCTTATTTATATAACAATAAATTTTCAAACATATTTTTATCATCTGTCAATGTCATCTTTCTTTCTTTATATCTGACAGTCCCATGCCACCATGTCTATGTTGTGTCCTATATTATCTGGCTTCATAGATGGAAAATTCTTATTATCATTCCAAAATTGTCAAAAATCTACTCCACCAAATTTCTTAATTCTGGTATAATGTATGGTGTCAAGAGCAAATAAGTGGACAGCTAAAGCAAATGTTTCTGATAACATTGAATACTCCATACGCCAATATACAAACAAGCTAATGCACATTTACCTACAAGAAATTGGAACAGAACATAAATGCAAGAGACAAAATCTAAGAAATTCAAGTCAATGATTACCAACAATTTGGAAAATCAACCCAAACTATATAGTTCCATATCAAGACCTCATTAATAATGGATATGCTTCTCCTTTCTTTGATATAACGTAGAATTCCTTTCAATTTAAAATCATCCAAAAGAATAGCTATAGGGATAAAATAAGAATATCTTTTCATGCGCCTTTACATTTATAGAGGTCCCAACAATCCCAAAATATCATCGCCCATGGATTCCAACTCCTGTCCCAAGGATATGCAATAGGAGATCTTCAAATCCACCTTATAAAGGATCTATTAACCAGAAGATCCATCTCTTTCACAAGTGAAATTGTTTGCATTGGATGCTCCCATGGGCTCAAATGTGGTAAAAGCCCAGTCAGCAGCAGCATACGTCGATGATAAGATTTTACAAAATATCAAGCGACAGACAAGTGTTAGCTAAATAAGCTTTCTCCTTTTGTATTCCATATTTCTTCCCTCCTTCCACCAACTTTTATCCCCTAAGCTTCAGAAAATATAAGATCCCTTTTTTGGCACCTTTAAAATCCTTGCAGGGGATGATATCTGCCAAACCAAAACAAACTGTTACTCATCCAAGCACCAGCATTGATTTCACTGTCAATACTAAATGTATAATTTCTTGCCTTTCATGGACAAGTCTACTTGGCTAAAAGAAAATCGATTTTCTCTACTTCCTCACATTCTCAATAATTCAACAAACATTGTTGCAACAACCAGCAGCAGTGAATCAAAGAATAAACTGCAACCAAGTTGCAGGATGAAACCATGAAAACCATATCTTCTTCAAATGGAAATCCTAAAATAATTAGAACTGTCCAGTGCCTTATATCTGCCATGCTTCCAAATACAGCCAAAGGAAATAAATTCCTTGCCCTATTTCCCTCCAGTTGTTGGGGATGACAACTTCTTTCTTGAAAAAGATTCTGGAAAATGAGACATAACAACACTCTGTCGTCATCAATCTTAAGACATTCTCAGGGAAAAGAGCTCGAATCATGTTGACTTCCCATTATTTGTTACAGAAGAAGAAGAAAATTGCTTCTCAAATCAATTATCAATAACACTATTATAACAAAGACTCAGCACCTAACACACCTTATAGGAAGAGCAACTAGAGAGAATATAATGATTCTTAACCAAGCAAAGAAATCTTAAATGACCAATTTTTGTGTCACTCCAGGCTTATCACCTAAAACTTTTAAAGTCAACTCATTGGGGGGGGAAATAGGACAGCACTGATATTAGGAGTTCCACCTGGACTGCATCGGCCATAACACAAGCAAATGCAGCTAAGATCTTGGAGTGCACTGTCACACCTATGGTAGACACAATTAACATCCCTTTTCATAAAGAATGATCCTGACAAACACAACTAAGAGAGCCGACTTCACAAGACCCATGTTATTCCAGCATCTGAGGTTCAAGTGTATGCAGTTTTGTCCGTAAAAGCACGGAGGATGTTCCTTTGACTCAAAGCCATGACCTCTAACTCCAAGTCATGATTGAGCAATCTTACAATTTATGGATAACTTCCATCACAAGAACAGTAACAGCAACTTTTGCTGCCTCTAACTAAATTGGTCATTAGGAATTTTATAATGCCTTGGCCAACAGCCTCCAAACCCCACAACTCATGCTGCAAGTGAATGATAACAAACCTTATTATTTTATCTCTAACTACCTTGTCAAACTGACAACACCTAACCTCATCATGGCATTCAGACAAATATTAATTCTGAGTTGTACCAAACTGTTTAAGATTGTGTAGCCATTACTTGACACAATAAAGTTCCCAATATCCACTTCAGCATTCTCCTACAAGTGGGTAACCGAGAGACAATGAGCCCAACAATTAGAAATTGCAAATATGCCTATAATCAAAATTCTTGGCTTCTTGGTAGTTTCACTTGGCAATGATATTATACTAATCCACAAAGAGGTAACCTGTAGAAGCAAAATTATTTACTCGCATTTTAATTTGCAACAATTACATATTATATCATTATCCAGAATAACGATAATCAGAATGATGCTCTGTATTTGTAACATACAAAACATCTTCCTGAGCACAAAAGAATAAGATTTGGGCTGCCACATTCTTTAGTTGTAAGAAGGAATTCAGACCTTTAATGCATGAACAAATAGAATGTGAAGACAAGCAAAGCGGCTTCTAACAGTTGCCACATCATTTGCAGACTTTAAACCAAGTAATAGATCTGTCAGCTCAGAAAATTGTGAAGATAAAAACCATGGATGTTCCTGCAGCAAGAAATCATAAAAGGTGAATGGTTCAAATTCATCAAATGGAAAACAAACACTACAGCACCCAAATGCCAATACAAACCTCTAGAATTCTTTGTAATGCATAGCAAGCTTGGGAACGACCAATCTCTTTGGTTTCCTATACAATGAGCATATAAAAGACTTCAGCACAAGTTTGTCAGTGAAACAAGCAAAAATTTAGCAACAAAAATAAAAATATGGAAGTAATAAGGCTCTTTAAAATACCTGCAGCATATGTCTACTAAACTTAAAAATTACATCAACAAGATCTTCATTTGCTCCTCCAACAAAAGAAGATCCTAGCTCCATGACCAAGCACCTGAATGAAATTAGACTAGTTAGCCTTTGGTAAACAAACAAAATACTGAGCAATCAACCATGCATTGTAAGCAGAGGGATAAATGGAACGAAATCACTTAGGGGCATACATGAGCACAAAATTGCAAAGTTGACCAGGAAGCAAGCAGACAATCAAAAAATGCCAATAAACATAAAAGAGCACAAGTATCAATTATTTTACAGTGGAATATAGTAAAGAAACTGCATTTGTTGAGCTTAAAGTATGCCCAAGTTTGGGGCTTGATCGACTAAATTTAAGGGTTTTCCTAGTTATAAGGAGGGTAAGCTTTTGTAATGCAACTATGATGACTTTTCAGTGACTACGGACGGACAGCAATGCAAAAGTTTTCAAAGTTAATATGTTTCTCCTGTTTCATAGATGGAGTTGTATTTTGGGCATCTGTGTGGAGTTCTGCCGCTAGAGCAATTGAAGTGTTTGTGGAAGACATCAAGAGAATGGGAATATGGTGATGTGTTTTATCCTGCCTTTTGTTCTGTTTTTCACTTCTAGTATATATGTATACATATATATATATATGTATGTATGTTTGTATGTATGTATTTGTTTTGATCAAAAAGAAAATAAAATAACAAAGAGACTTTTGATCATGAATTTAAATTGCAGCCACTTGATGACTGTAGTCACAGTTGTGGATATAATAGTGTCTGTCTAACCGACAGTAGATATTTGTCATTGTAATCACAAAATTCTCAAAGTTAGAATGTTGTTATGGTAGCCAGCAACAATTATGGCCTAACCAGAAATTTAGCAGTCACATCGGGGGGGGGGGGGTAAATAACTTGGTGTGGACCAATAACCATTTCAAACACCACTACCCCATTATAGTCCATTATTAAGTTTTACTCATTGTACAATAATGATGGGTCAGTCAATGGTATGGTTTGCAGAGCAAGACCTCAGCGGAGAGAGACTGAACTCCAATTCCCTAATTGCAAGATCGTAAGCAGCAGTCAAGACATGACTATCATTAAAAAGGTATCAGCTTTTGTATCCAAGTAGAAACCCTTATTCCAAAAGAGCAACTGCATTACAAACTTCAATTGCGAAATGTTAAATTCAGATAGACTTACAAAAATGAAGATCTTGGTGAAATGTACAAAAGTAGTTACTGATGACAACTTCCATCCTCTATCATACACTGCCAATTCACTATTGTCTCTTTTCAGTTCAAACAACAAACCTTTTCAAAGTCCAGACAAGATTAGGCATGGGCTGAGCAGAAAAAGCATCGTGAGATAGTCACTAGGATCTTGTTAGAACAATGATTAAGCATTTTCACATCTAATATCAACTATTTATCTATTCCCACATGTGTGTATGTTTATGTGATACCCAGACGATGTCCACAATAAACCACTTGCACAACTTCCTGAAAATCAAATTCACTTGATTGGCCCAGTGGTATCTGCAACTTCAATTTTAACCATAAAACCGCATATCCACAAAGGTGAAATCCTGGCAACCTTGACCTCTTTTGAGAAGCTGTGTAGCGAAAACTAGTAGATTCAAACTGTGTAATCTCCTGGCTTCGCACCTCTTAGTTCTTAGTCCCTTTTTTGTCCTTTTATATATTGATAAAGCTTTTCTTTTTCTTATAACAAGGAAGTTGAGAGTTCAACTTGAAATCAACAAACCTTGAGATAAACCATAATCCCTCGCAGATATCAACCAGTTCTCTCCCTCACAATCGAAGGAACAAATACATGGCTAAAAAATTTATTTCAAAAGGGGGGGGATAGGGGGTTCTCTTTGCATGTATAACACATTAACTTCATGCCAAAGATTATCATGCAAAACCTCTTAGGCACCTTCTGAAGATAAAAGAGGACACTAGTACCATAAATTAACAAACACTTGATGGCCAATGAAGGCAATGCTTTACCCAAAAAAAAAAGCATTAAATAATTCAGAATCCAACATCCGCAAGAATGCCAAGTACAGTAATTATATCAGGATAAAGTAAATTCAAAACCAAGATACAATGGTAACAACTTAGGCCACATTTGGATTGCCAATAGGAATCGGAATTGAAATGATTCCCATTCCCATGTCAAAGGAACGGAATGCCCATTCTAATCTTTATATTTGGCAGGGACACATATCAAAACTAATTTTCAACCTTTTTTACCCAAGAAAAAACCAGTATTCAAGTTGATTTCAATATTTATGTTTTATTGAACACTAGAAATGAAAAAAATGGAACATATTACAAAAATTAAATACACAGCATTTTTTCCCCAAATTTAGGGTTCTACCAAATATTAAAATTCGAATCCCCAAGAAAAAGAAAAGCAATCGACTTGATTAAACCCACACAAAACAAATTGCGGTGACAGAGACAAAAAAAATTTTAAAAGAAAGTAGAGTTTTGAACAAAAATCAGCCAAAGCACTTGAATCTTGATTCACAGGAACAACAACAACAACAACAACAACAACAACAACAGTAATCGGACTTGGACAAAGCCCCAGCTTGATACACAGGAACAATGATTTTCAAATTAGGATTAACAACAAAGTCATTTCAGGCCATGTTGTTGCATCCAGGAAAGAGATCACACATGTAATTGGACTTGGACTCTCTACAAATTGGAGAAGCTAGGGCTTGGCTCCAAGATTGAATTTGAGAATAAATTAGAATAAGGGTTAGAGTTTAGAAGAGTTTGAGAGGGAAAGGGGCCTCCAATGGCAGAATGGAGAGAGCAGATTTGAGAGAGAGATAGATGATGATGATGATGCTGGGGGTGAGAAGCTTTGAAGGAGCTGTTCACGGCATGTCCGATGGAAGAACTTAGAGAGAGAGAGAGAGAGAGAGAGAGGGTAGAATTATAACATCAAAAGATGTTCACATTTTTTTGTTTCCTTTTTCTTATTCATTCTCACCTCTCTCAGTGGGTTTCACAAAACTGGTTGGGTTCTTCACATTCTTACTTGAATCATTCCATGACATCATCAAACATAAGTATCGGGATCACTTGGGTCCCATTCCTATCCCCTCATTCCCATTCCTACAATCCAAACGAGGCCTCCGATTTTCTCAATAATAATATTTGAGTTGCACAAGAAATGGTTTCTTAAATTGCTCAGAATTTACCCATGAAAAGCTCCTTCCAAATTTAGTGGAGAAATTAAAAATTAAAAAAAAATAATAAAAAAGCCAACCTAATTCACATTATTAATCACACAATTCAAGAGGATCAATCCAAAACCAAATGAAAACTTTTGGGTAGCTGCTAGGCCCAGGCTCACTTGTATCTTAGTGGTTCTCAAGTGTGTTACTAGCATAAATGATATTTGCTAATGGAAAAGAGAAGGAAATACATTAGAAAAGGTTAGAAGAGAACATTTAATACAAGGAGGATGAGACATCTTAAAAAGAAGGATAAGTTAAACAAACTGTTAACAAATAATTTTTTTTAAAAAAATAAAATAAAATAAAAAAGTAAAGAGGGGCTAAGCATCACTTTAAGACCTTTCAGAGTATGCCTCTTAGAAGTAATAATCTGTTTCACAACATATGTTTTGACCCAGAGAGTTGAATGAACATCTTATTTCTTATGTTCCTTTGATATTTTCCAACTGTAGTACCATACCACGTGGTACAAGTACAGCTTGGCTTGGGCACCTTCTTGGTGCCTCCAGGGGATAAAGTTTTCTGATTTTATCCAAAAAAAGAAAAAAAAGGGTAAGGATTACAGCTATCATTGTTAAGCCATCATTGCTTTCTTGGTCTCATGCTTATGTTACTATAATGTGATAACTTCTTAAATATGTCCTGGGGATAAGTATTGGTTCCTACAGTCAAAGGGCAGCAGGCCCATGTTATTTTGATCTCTTTGAGTTTGTAACATTGATGAAATTCTTAAATCATGTGCAATAGAAAACTACTATTGCAGTTAAACAACTCTAATGTTTCTCACCACATTCAACTTGGTAAATATGCCACGAATAGATAAAAACTGTGATACCAATCATTTGTGTGAATTGTTAAAATTTAAGCAATGCAATTTAGGAAAGGAAAGGCATAACATGGAAAATCAGCAGGTCTTAAGCCTCTTCAATATTTGGTATTGATTGCTGAAAGGTATTTAGGACAACATGTAAGTACCTGTGTACATCTTTCTCCTTGATATTTGAAACACTTTCTTCTTCATCGCCATGGGAAGCAGATACTTCATTGCCAGATTTTTCAGCTGTAAGTACACCTTGGAGATGAAACCTCTCAATAGAGGATATGAAAATCCTTTTGGTTATTGAAGAATCAGAAATACATGCCAAGCATCTAATTGCATCCTGAGAAACAATAATCATATTAAGAATTACACAAAGCTTGTTCTTTGATTGCACAGCAGCTGACAGGACTCGACTTCTAAGAATAGCATGGAGGAGGAAAAATACTAAAGGTTAACCAAGGATGGGGCACGCATGGTAAATACTGAAGATTTTAAGCAGAACATCTCACGCCCAACATGGAAAAATCACTTGAGGTCAAAGTGCAACAAATCATGATCAAAAAGGAATCTAAAATGACCAGGACAACATGTGTAGCACAGCAATCCCCATATAGACTGAAGGAGTTTAGTCCTCTTCAGAAGACCTCTAAATTCTTCCCATCAACATCAACCAAAACAACGAGAAATAGCCTTTTATGCATATGCATCACCCCAAAAAAGCACACAAAGCCCAAGTCATTAATTGATCATGCCATCTCCTAAGAGATACCACAATGAATGTGGACGCCACACAAGCTCCTCACAATGAAAAATACAGCAGTGGTGATAAGTTCTAATTCTTCACCTTCCATTGCGCAAAAAACCAAATGTACTGTATACCAAAAGCTTTCCATATTTTGTGAATAATAGAGGCAATTCCCAAACTGCTCAAGAGTGAAAAAGCACTGTATACAAACAATATAAACCTTCCATGTGTATTCATAATGAAAATTTTATCCAACTAAAGTAGCTTCTCCCAATCTAACAATCCTATAGAAGGTCTAACTTCAAAGGCAGTCCTTGGGCCCCATTAAATTATTTATACAACCTTGGACCCCTTCTATATTATTGCAAAAACCAATCGTTTCTTGAGGCAGGAAGATTCAAGAAATTATAAATTTTCAGTTTTTTTTTTTAGTTTCCTTTTTTTTATTTAGATTTCTATTTAAAATGTTTCTATTATTTTTTGTTTCTTTTTTCTATTTTATTTAACTATTTAGAAAATTTTAAGAAATTTGAAAAATTTTAGTTTAGAATTAGGGTTTGTGCTAACTAGTATAAAAGGATAATTTTATTCAGTTTGTGGTATTATTGTTTCTCTCTCAATAAAGAATGTTATTTGGTTCTTCTATAAACCTAGTCATTGATGCAACCACAATCACCCTATTCTAACCCTAATTGCACTAAACTCTTCCCCTATGCCATTTATGTAACAATAAGAACCATTTCTTAAACATGAAGAAGGAACTTGTAGGAAACATGATTTATGTTTTTTCATATATAACTTGAAAGCCCAACTTTTACCTTCCTCTCAATTTTGGGTCAACACAAAGTTACCCGGATCATGATTTTCAAGATACAGGGTAAAGGTTTGGGAATGTGGTTTGATACCTTGTCCGACACATAGTACAGGAGGGATAGGCTTAACTAAATACCTGGGCAACTATTTCAAGGGGTGGTTTGCATTTGGTCAGGTCCTTCACATATCTTTGAGCATGCATTGATTGTATCTTGTGAAGCATGATGCAAACTGTGTCAATAAGCAGAGACACTGATCCAGCTAAAATTATGTGAACCATATTTAACATCAACGAATTGTCTCCCTTCCTCAAAAGAATGCCAACACTTACCCACCACTTTGTCAATGACAGCACTCTACCTTCCATCCAACATGGATGAATAGAAGTTGTACAAAACTCCTAACAAACTAATAAACCTGAAGTCTTCATTGTTCCCCTCTTTTGGATCTAGCACAAGGAAGGAATTGATGTAATTCTTTACTAAATCTCCTGAAATATAGAAATCTTAAAAAAAAAAGGCTCATAATGTCCCTCTTTATCACATCCTAATTCTTCTTAAAGAAAACCAAAGTGAATCCAAATTAACTTGCTGCATTATTGTCATTACAAATACTTCAAAGTGATGACAGCTTCCTCCTCCATGAAAGGTATTTCCTGCCACGAAGCCCTTCCCCTCTTTAACAAATAAGTCCATACCAAAGGCCACAATCGCCTGCATGTTATAAAGATCCTTGCAGAAATTGCATCCATACTTCATTCCTCTCCTTCCACATTGATACAAGTGATCCCCCCAAGGGCAACAACCACATAGGTCATGATTCCTAGCAAGAGAAAAACTCCTCTAAGCCAATGAAATGGATAATTCTTGCTTAAGATCCATGCTTCTCATCAACTCTATATTTACCATACTCCCACATGCCATTGATCATTCTAATGTCCCCCAGGATACTCTTCTTCTTGTCTGAAACATTCCCAAAATCTCCTTCCTACATCTCTTCAAGAGTTGTTTTTTTTTTGGGGGGGGGGGGAGGGGGAAGAATGCCATAGCATTAGAAATGGATGTTTGTCATGAAACAAGTTCAATTGTCAATCTTTTTCTTTACATTGAACCTATCCATCTAGCACCACCTTCCTTCGAGCTACCTACAATCGATTAATTAATTTGAATACCAATTTGCTCAATTTATTTAAGACTCCCTTTCAAGCATTTCCAAAATTCTCTAACCTAAACTTAGCTAAAGAAAATGCAAATTACAGCATCTGAAAATAACATACACAGAAGAAAGCTTTTCTATAGGAAAAAAAATGTATCCGATAGAGAAGAGAGTATACATTCAAAGGATAAGAAATCCTAGGCATCAAAAACAAAACAAAGATCAAAGTGAAAATTAACATTGCAGTCTAATTCCTCTTCATATCCTGATGCCTGTAATCTCTATAAACTCCTCAGAAAAGAGCCAAAAGAGGAGTGTAGAAAACAAACTTGTTCCAAGGAAGGGAGATGCCAATAATTTCTAAAAAGCCTAGAATTTCCCACCCCCCCCAAAAAAAGGCACAGAAGTTGTTTACGTTGCACAAGACATAAGCATCACGAAAAATGCAAAAAACTTAACATGGATCCTGGGTATAATCCTACTTTCATTGGAAACTATTTATTCACCAACTTAATCTTTTGTATGTCCATTACCACCCCATAAAATACACATACTTTTAGGATGAAGGCCAGATCAATACTATAACCATTACTTGTCAGACGCGTGCATATATAATTTGTATGAGGTATATCCTCTTGTTTATTATTTTTCCAATTCCAAGTGCTTTTAAGATACATTTTAGATACCCAAGAGATACTACACCTTAATAACCTCTAGGCTATCATAGTTTGATATATCCTGCATGCTCAAAATTCATCTCTCAAATGCCACAACATTATATGCTGTACTATCCAGGTGTTGTGTAATTAGCTTAAATAGGTGCTGTAATCCTCTGGTAATCAATGGATCTCAACTTTTTTTTTCCTTTCCTTTTTTGGTTATTAATCTTGAATCAAAATACATCAACTACCAAAGATAGAACTTATGGTGTTTTAATTAAAGAATCCTACTCACTTTTGAACAAAGAAATATAGCCTTTTGTAACTTAGGAATATTTAGGTAAAAAAAGATATAAAAAAGCCCCAGAAGAATACACTAAGTGCCATCGCGCACCATGCATTAGCAAAAACTCCACAGTCCACCATTCTAGCACAAAGATAGCCAAGCAATAGAAATCATGAACAGCCCCAACACGGGTAACTTTGTCTTGGAAAATGAATACTCAAGGGTAGGATTTGCAGTCAAAGGAAAGGCCCAAGTACTTTCCAACAAAATTTATACATAGAAATCAAACAATGTAGGGGCAAGAAGAGAGAACCTTTATGTAGGATCGCTTTTTAGGCGATGAAGAAAAAAATTTCTTTGTTAAAGCTTGAAGTAATTCTTCTGAGTGCAATGCCAAAGCCTTGATATTTCTGGCAGCAACTTTCTTTGAATAGCATGGCAAACTTGTGAACCCCGTCACAGTTTCCTTATCATTGTCATTGCTTGAGTAATTTTCAAATGCGTGAGCACTGATATTAAACCCAAGTATACTCCTGTTCTGATTCACCAATACCTGTTTCCACACAATGTTAGATAAGGCACAGAAACATGATACTAAGGATACAATAGATGCACCGAAATGAAAAGGTAAAAGAAATCAAAACTGAAATTCATATATAGAGCATTTATCTGAAAAGCATCAAGTCAGTCCAATCCTAACCTGTAAAGCTGTAGCAATGCTTTCATGCATGGACGAGTCCTTCAGAAGAGTTATTAAAAATTTAGCCAGAGAACCAAAATTTTGATATGTATCAGTTGGGTATTGGCAGAATGCAGGTAAAAGTCCCAAAAGGCCACGAGCATGAGCCTGCAGCTCTTGTTTGATTGCTGAGTTTTCAGCTGGAAAAGAGAAAAAACTTAAATCCCAGAAATTGAAGAAGCTTTAGACTATAAGCCAGTGTTTAGGAATATAAGGACTGATGGATGAATGGGGAGAGAGAGGGGGGGGGGGGGAGGGAAATTGTAAAAGAAAGAAGATAAGAACAAAAAATATATTAATAAGTTCTTGATTGCATGCATGTTGCACTGTTGATAATGGACAGAATGAGTGGGTTGAACGCATTGAGACAAATCTACAATCTCTCTATTAATAATAATTTTTGTTGTAGTTCATCAGCCTATCTGCAAGCCCATCAGTACTTCAAAGCAGTGGATCACATAAGCATTGAGATTCCAGCCCCGCAAATACTACTAAGAACACTATAAAGTTCAAGCAACTTTACAATGATTTAAAAGACAATTGTGATCAACAGTACGGTAAGTACCCTTTGAAGCAACTTGGAAGGATTTTGCAAGTGGCACAATGTGCTCCATATAAAACCCAAGCGATGATCCAGAAACATATTTTCTTAAAACAGGAACCAACCACATATTTCGATAGGTTAGCTCTTCAACACAAATAGAAATTGGCAAAAGTGTAAGTATCCTCTCCGGTCCCATAGCAATTACAGCACATCCTATTGCATCTTGCAGCTGCAAAACATATTGAAAGAGAAAAATCAATCAAAAATAAATGGGTCATTCTTGGGAAGTGTAGAGAAGAGAGGAACAGGAGAACACTTTCCTCACATATATCCTTAATTCACTGGGAATATTAGAAGCTTAGGGAGCTGTTGAGGACATTACAACACAATATTTATAACAGACAGTTCTTTTATGAAGCTTTAGTTTTCTGTTTGGCCTGCTTCCCGTAGTGTGTTTCTATAAACTTTTTTCATTAAAGACGGTCTCAAACACCTTCAAGGGGAACATGACAATATCAAAGTTTCTAGGACATCACATTTCAAAACATGGTACTCCATTCATATCCTAATATGTATATGAATTAATAGATAGTGAAGATACTACAAATTAATGATACTTAAGAATGTTTGGCCAGCACATATTGAAGTGCAGCTCACTAGATTTTTCATCATCCCATGAATCATAAGAACAAATACTCTCATATCTCCTAAAGTTCATACACCAAGTTTCTCCTTGAAATTATCGTGAAATATGATCTGTTCTTAGTTTTTTTCAAAAGTTCAAACAAGTGAAAGTAACCTCCTGATAATTAGAAAGACAACAAAAGTAGAAGGACAACCAAGAATACAGAAAACAAATAAATAAATCAAAAACAAACCCAATCAATTTCCAATGTCAAGTGCTGGGTTCGAAAAACTTTAAACACCTCCCACAACCTAACATCTAAAGAATTTGACGGTGATATTCCCAAGGACTGCCATCAAAGGCTTCTTGAAAAGATAGTGTAGAAATAAACCAATTTTGCAGAGATATAACTACATTAACTGACATCCTTGAGCTTAACCATTAGGGTCAGTGATAAAGACTTAAACACATTCCTTTATTACCAAGTTCCCAGCATTTCAATTTGTCTGAAGAGGAAGTTTTTCTTCTAAGACCTGGACCACAGGGGTCACTTCTCTTTTGAATTTCAAGTGAAGGAAGAGGATGCCAAACCCCTAACCTTCAATCAAGCAACCAATTGCCTTGGGGCCCCAGACAAGCTAAATAGGGGTGTGAGTACTATTTATCAAAATGGAAAAGGATGGAAAAAAAAAATTCCACAAAAACTTACAGGCTTGGTCTCGGGCACATCCTTACTCGCGAGGTTCACCAAGTCAGAAAGTTTGAGTAGAATATCCTTCAGATAGGAGAATGACATGTCACCTATAACCATAACCCAACAGTAAAATAAAGATAAGTACCCATCATAGAATAGACCAACTATTCAACCTATATTAAACACAAAATTAACAGCAAAGCTTTCATATAGTCAGAAGAAGCATGAAGAAGAAAAAGAAGCAGACTTTCCCAAGAAAACACACTTTGAAACTTTTAAGTGCAATTGCAAATTGGAATGCTTCTATAGGCATACTACTCCTGCAATATTTTAAGAGCCACTAGAACAAAGAAACTAGAAAATTGGAAGATTACCCTCAGCATACTGAAATCAAGATCACTGCCTCCAGAAGTATTATGTATTTTGGTCAAGAAGAGAACAAACATTTTGCAAAACGCTCTTTATGGGGGAAAAACACCAAAACTAGAATGCCTTCTTCCTCAGTCTCACCTTCACCATTTTTAATATGAAAAAAAAAAGTGCTGAACAACACTGAGGCAGAATCTCTCAAATACGAAAAGTAACAACAATATAAAAAATAAAAATGAAACGCAGAAAATTAAAGAATAAATCGACTAGTGCAAACTGAGTCAAAATTTTCCACCTAAACTTAAATGCCCCCATGCCCTTTATGGGAAAATAAAGGGGATGGGTAAACCCACAAATTGTGAACGGCAGATAAAGGTCCTTCCCACCTTGAAGCTTCAGAAGCTAATATTCAACTGGGCTCACCATAAACACAATAAAAAGGAGAATCTAGGTCTTTTGAATTATCAACAAAAAATTGATGATTCCTTAAAGATAAACCATCTAACAAAAATTTTCTTGATGCTCATGTAAGAATGAGCCCAAACAGAGAGAAAAGTAGCATCGAAAACACTTTAGAAAAGGAAAAAAACATAAGTCAGCATAAAAATAATTTGTCGCTTGGGTCAATGAAAGCCGAGGGACCTACAAGATAAGAGTTACAACCATTTTGAACAAACTAAATAAACAAGGAATGACTTTGTACTCTAAACAATAGAATCATGGACCATTGTGGCAGGAGAAAATAGAAATAACACCGGAGAGTAGACCCTCGGATGAGTAAATTTGCAGGTGATGAGGCATAGTAGACAAACATGGTTGGATGGGCATCTGAATTTATCACTAAAATTCAAATGCACTACTGATGTGCAAGGTAGATGAACATGTTCTGAGAAATAAATGAGGGTAAATTTGTCCACAGAAACCAAGAAAGGAACACATCCGTAGAGGAAACAATTTTTCAAGACAAACAGGATCACATTCGTGAGAAGTAAGATAGCATAATGTAATGCAGATTAAAGCAAAGCTACAGCATTTTATGCCAACAAAAATGCATCATAGAGCTAATACAACAAATAATTCAGCATCAAATAAGGAACTAGATACATGGCATCACTGAACTAATAAAAGAAATCATCTTAGCTGAATTACTAAAGCTCCTTTGATCCTGAACCATGAAAAATATACATTAATAATGCACTTGATAGTTAATTAAAGCATGTCTCGCCCACACCAAACCAAGTAATATCATCTTTTCTCACCCAGTTTTAGGAATGAGGCAGATACTACTTCCAGAATATGCTTATTTGGGATTCCATCCAAACGGCTGAGCACCTCTCCAAGGCCAGCACAAGTTGCTCTTATTGCACCAGCTTCCAAGGAGCATTCAATGCCCTCTTCCAGCAGCTGTTTTTCACTGTTTAAGAAAGTTGGTTTATTCAAATGTTGGTGTATCAGTTCTTTCAATATGTTTGAAGCCTGTGAAGCCGTACTATCCTCAGAAGTCAAAAGACCTAAAAAAACAAGTTTAAATCACTATTATATCAATTCTGACTTAAAAGTAAACGAAATATGCTGAAAAACTATCATAGAAATGCTTAGCAAGAAAAAAATAATTGTAGTTGGTATTTCCTAATTGTAATCTTAAAAAGATCACTGCTAATAAAGAAGAAAAAAAATCCCTATTGTGTATTTGTAGTGGGAATCAGGACACAGTGAAACCACAAAACCTGAAAAAAGTGCTTCTTTATTTTGTCTTATTAAAGGGGTGTTGGGACATGTATGTTTATTAAATGTATTCAGATAACTCTAGAAACTTGCTTCTCCCTTATTTTGCCACTTGAAAAGGCTGAATTTATCCATTAGAACTAAAAAATTCTGCAAAGAAAAATATGATTTTTCACACCAAACTAAAATTTCCCTCCAAGATACTCCAAAATATTCATCAATCTAAAACCATTCTTCTCTGAAATTTAGATTTTACAAAGACAAAGTGTTTATCAGCTGAAAACACTTATGAGAATGCACATAAATTGGACCTAAGATATATATGAATAAATCCGAATTTCTACTGTGTGTGTGCACTCATATTTATCTATTTAAAAAAAATTAAATAAGTTTTTTCTTTGTAAGCAGCATGTCCCAGTGTCTTTGCCATGTCCAAAATTAAAATTTGATTGCTTTTTAATATAGTTGGGTAATGCATGTTGGCGGCTTGTTCATGTCACCAGACACAACAAAAAACTAGTCAAATGGCATGGCCATGCTTCACAGGTGACTATGCACAAATGGAATTTAAACCACGAATTCTTTATGAACTTATGAGGAGGGCATGATAGCTTAAGAATACATGCAATTAACAGAATGAAAAATTACAAAACTATTATTTTCTGACTTAAAATCAGCATGAAGCTTACCCGCAATTGAACCAAATACCAAAGGAAGGCTCTTCGCCCAAGCAGTAGATTCTCCCACGCAAAGTTTGTCAAGAACGATATGCAACAGTGTTGCTGCAAAGATGACAGTGTCCTTGGGATTCTTCTCTCTCAAGGATATATATGATACAAGAGAAGTTATAATGTTCTCTGCCTCTGGAATTATCAACTCCACTGGTGAGGTTTCCAAAAAAACTTTAAAAATATCAAATATATGTTTTGTAAGTGCCGAAAGCTGGGAGGAGACTAGCTTTTCTAGTTGCTTTACTATTTTTAGCTTGACTTTGTTAGTAAGAAATGGAAAAAGAAGTCTCAACACATGTAGCATATGGAGAACCTCTAGATGCCTAGGATTTGATATTGATCCCATTTCAATCCTTGAAGCACACAGTTCAACAGCCAATGGCAAGCAGCTCTTAAATGAAGACCTCACCAATTTGCTTGGATCCTTTATAGAAGCAGAACCGTGAATAGACTTGAATATCTTCTCAAGATAATCCTGAGCACATTTTCTCACCTGCAACAATTGCCCATGGTCAAGAATCTATACAAATTAAAAAACCTACCAAATTTTATAAAAACATTAACTTAAACACCTTTCTTGAACTAAAATGAACGCCACAAATATGTGAAATACAAATCTAATTCTAATTTTGTTGCATTAAACCAATTGTATTAAAAAAAAAGGGTGGAGGTCAACTCTGGCTACACAAAACAAACCCCAGGGTCTCACTAAAATAGAGGAAAGAAACCAAAACGGAAAAATCAGCTGGCTGTAAGCTCTATAGACTAATGCGGGAAGGCCTTAGAACTGAAACTGGATTCTTATTGTATGTAACAAGGATGAGAAATGAAATTAGAGAGGATGGATTGACATTAAAGTGCTTAAGATAGCAATTTAAGGGCTTAGGCTTAAAGAGGGTTGCACAACAGAAAAGGCTAGCAACCGAACAGGAAAGACTTTTAGTATTACAAGGGAAAAAGAAGGAAATGGGACCATCATTGGATATCAAAAACAGCGATATGGCAAGTTCCTAGACGAAGCCCTAGAGAGGTAATGTAGCAATTTACAGAAAGAAAAGGCTTGTAGGATATAAGAATATGTTTGATCAAACTTGTCTTAAAATAAAAGATGATAGAAGAAAAAATTTTAATCCATATAGTGTTTTATCAATCTAATTAAAAAATTAGAATTAAAATAAAAAAAATAAAAGATCAATAAAGGTAACTAACTACAAGAATCAAGTAAAAATGAACCAAAAAAAGTTACTAAGAAAGGTTAACATTTCATGCTTCGAAAATGCCGATAAATAAAATCAGTAATTGTTAAGTTGACGTTGTTAACTTTGTTTTTTGACAAACTAAACTTGACTAACAAGTAACACATGAATAGAATACCCATATTCAAATAAATAAACATTTCTAATTATTCATCAATATCAAACTCCAGAATTTTCGATGTAAGTGTTATTACCTTGGGACGCTTATCAACTGAAAATTTCAAAAGAAACTCAATAGGCAATTTCACCGAATTCCAATCCGCCAAATCACAAAACCCTACCAAAACCCCCAAGCACTTTACAACACATCTCAATGTTGATGTCGACACAACCTCGTTTGGCCGTTTCGAGACCTCGACCAGAACTAAAATGGCATCGGAGGCCTTCGGATGCGAGAGAGAGTTTTGAGGAAGCAGGGGGATGACAATTGAGAGTAAAGTGGAAAGCGCAGCAACGGCGGTGGAATCTAGAGTTCCGTCGGAGAGGGAGGAGATTGCCGCGGCGAAGTATGAGGTGGGAGAGACTGGGAGACTTTCAGCAAGGATGACAGAGCGAAGAGCGGCGGTGGTGGCGCAGAGATGGCGGTGCTGCGGGGCAGAGGATTTGCCGTAGCGAGCAGTTAGGGTTTCGCAGATGTCGCCGACGGAGGATGAAACGATGTCGTTCAGATCTTGTTCTTCCATTGTGGAGCGGACCGTTGTTGTGCCGGTTGTTTGTTCTTCAGGACTGCAGAAGTCGGCAACAGAAAATAAGGGTTTTGAAATTTTAATTTGAGAAGAGAGAAAAGTTGGGCCAGATGTAGCCCACTTGACGAATTTATATTGATTGGGCCAAGTGTATGTTCATTAGTGGGCCTTATAAGCCCATTTTATGCAGGAAGCCCAATGGAAAAATCTCATGGATTTGATTCTTTTTTTTTCACTTACCAATATCCAGAATTTATCCGACTAATTCGATCTAAACACTATAAGACTCATTAAAAGATTGACTCTCACAAATTTCATTTCTCTATCATATGGCTTGAACCCGTTTCCTACCTTTACATCCGTAGGAGTTTGGTTCAAGGATTTGATTACACTCCCTTCTTCCTTCTATTCTTCGCTCTTTCATTGAATATAGATTGAAGACTAAATGTTCCTAAAGAGACAATTTAATAATCAAAATCCATCTTCTAATCCCATAATTCAAAATTCAAATATCATATAACAAAAAAATATATTTAAGACAGAATAAAAAATGAGATGTTTCGATTCTCACCCTCTTCTATCAAGAACCCTAGGCCTCTCACCCCCCAAAAATAAGAATAAGAAATAAATCTCATAAGATCCTCCTCCTCCTCCTTTGTTTTAGGCTCAATTTATACTAATCTTGTTTATTTTTTGGGCACAAACAAGATGAAAGACAGAATATTCTGAAATCGGTTCATCTCTCTATGCTACAGTGATTAGGGTTAGCATAGGGGATTTTTTTTGGGGGGGGGGGTTTGAATGGTTGGGATAGTATTATTATTATTAATATTTTGCTAAGAATATTGAAAAAAAAATATACTTTGTTTTGATTATTCACTACATTTATTTTTGTTTTGGTCGGATAAAAAAAATTATGATCGGATTAAGTCTAACTTTGAAATTTGTTCGTCTCAGGCAAATTTCTTCGTTGTTTTGATAATTGAAAATATAAAAAAAAGGAAGAAAGGAGTTCTCGAACTAGGGAAGAGGGAGAGTAAGAGCAGGGGAGATTAAAAAAGATAAATAAATAGATATTTTGAATTTTTTATTATTTTATCTCGACACGTGCTTCTAGGTGACTGGAGATGAATTAATTAATTTTGTCATGGATATAGTAAAAAAAATTAATTTGGGGCTAATTTGACAATCGCTTAAAAGTTTAGGGGCAATTTTGTGTTTTCCCTTCTTTGTTACCATATATATATATATTTTTGGTTCATGCCGAGGCTCGAACTCGAGCCTATTATAAGGGAAGAGAGATTATTATCACTTGAGCTAAAACTTATCAGCTCTTTGTTACCACATTAATTTATTTAAACTCAAAAAAAAACCACCCTCAAAGAGGTAAATATATAAATTGACTAAAATAAAAATAAAAAAAGAGTTTTGTAAGTAAAAATTAATTTTTAAAAAATTAAACTTATTATTATATTAATAAATCTTAATAATGTAAAAAACAGATAAATATCAATTTTTTTTTTTATCTTGCCTCGGTCATCTTTCAGTATATGAGATTTCATCCCGATTATTCTGAATCGACCGACTGTGGAACCCACTTTTATGGGGGCAGGTCTCCTAACAAAGGATTTTCTGTGCCCATACTGAGCTTCAAACCCCCATGATTAAGGGAGGAAGACATCCTTACCCATCTACACGACCGTTTATTCGACTATAAATATCAATTTTTTTCTAATCAGGCTTGGGACTCATTGAAGGAAGGTTCTTCTTTCCTCTTTTTTTTGGTGCCAGAAGGTTCTTCTTTCCTTGAATAACATCTTTAAAGTAATTGAGGAGAAGAGAAACCACCCTCCTCTGGGCCACATGATCACAATATATAAAGGACTGAAAATTATTTCACGATGATTGTAAATCAATTATTTGTAAGACAAATGACGTATTTAACACCATAATGAGGAAAATGCCATAAAAAATGTGTAAAAATCTTAATTGGACAAAATTGAATAATACTATACCAAAAAAAAAAAAAAAAAGAAGACAATTCTCAACACGGGCATGGTATTTTTAAGAAAGCCCACAAAAATTTCAGGATTGTGACAGCAAATGCCTAAAGTTTCTTGAGAATTATATGAAGGAAAAGACAATTTTTCCATTTCAACAACTATTGATCGACAAAACCTCACATACTAATTTTTGAAATACAAGAATCCCAAGTTTGAAGAATTTCTCTTTTTTATGTAATGAGAGATATATTTAATTTCATGACTTGAGGTTAACGGTGGGAGTTCTCTCTCCCTCAAGCTCCATGCAACGATAATTCGCAATCAAGCATATAAATTTATTTATATTTTCACTTTATTTGTTAAATTCATAATTATAATTTAACATACAAACAATTTCTATAAATAGATATCGGGTAAAGATATTAGATTATTTAATTAAATACAAAATTCAAAATGTCTTTAAAAAAACAGTCTAATGGTACAAAATCTCTTCCCAATCTACTGATTCTAGACTCAAATTCTTGTAAAAAAAATAGAATTCAAAATTTAAAAATAAAAAAAATTATAAAATTTTGTTTTTTTAAATTAGAATCAATAATATTCAAGCCAGAGTAAACAATTCTTCGATCCATTCTTGAATCTCAACATCAGAGCCCTGGAAATACAACTTTACACTCCATTTGACTTCCTAAATATGCCACACAAACAAGCGATTTCGTTGTTAACAATGATTGCAATCTTGACATTTTGCATAAAATGATGTTTTTCAAATTCCGAGTACATAATATTGCGGGCTATATTGACTACCATAGCATTTATTCAATCGAGCCATGAATAGTCCAAAGCATTTATACAAGAACACAGGGAGGTGAGTGAGTGGTGTCTTCAAAACAATCACTCCACTCTAGGAACAATAAATTCGGGGGACGCATATCGGTGCTGCAAATCACGGGATGTATTCACACGACGGCCATTACATGGTTCAACCGAGATGGAGACCTTGGTGGGGATTGGCGTCCAACCATCTTGCAGCTAAGCAGTGATATTTGGACCAAAATTATGTAATTGAGTAACAAAATTTAATACAGTTTAATTAACTATACTTATATCCAACGAAAAATCAGGTTAATGAGGTAGAGTAGTAGATTCGTTAATCAAATATTGTGTTTGAAATTTGAGAATAGTAAAAATTATATTAAGAGAGTTTTTCCGTAAATAGAGTTTACATATACATTTAAATCAAATTAATTAAAATATAATTTTGAATCGTGAGAATAAAAAGAAAAACTTATAAATCCCTTTTTTTATTTAAAAAAAAAGAGAGGGTTATAACTCTTGTAAAGAGAAGAGAGGTCCAAAGTCCAAACGCAATTCTCGTACAGGAAGAGGTTTATTCGATCTTTGTGCATTGTTGTATGAATGAATTTTTTGTGTCACGATCTTAAGTACCTTTTTTTAAATTTCAAATTCTAAATTTAATATAATAAAAAAAATTGAATATTTTATTAATATTTTTAATCAAAATAGTGATTTTTTATTAACCAAGGTGATTTTTGATCAAAGGAAAAATGGGTTTGAAGGAAATACAGAAATACACCTGATTCAGTCAATTGGCTTTTGGTTGTTGAAAGGTGGGAGAGATGAGACATAAAAGCCATGTAAAATGCCTGTTCTGTGTAGGAACATTTAAGTGGGGTGGGGAGGTTGGGAATGTCCTCCACTACGTTCTCACCACCTAGGGAGCTCTCTCTCTCTCTCTCTCTCTCTCTCTCTCTCTCTATCTCTCTCTTCAGGGTGTTCAGAATGGTTGAAATGAAGAAAAAAAGAGTGCCATGCTTTTGGTGGGAGCACTTTGTTCGAGATTCACATTTTCACCAAACAGAGGAAAACAATTTTCCAGCATTTCAACATTACCACGAGTAACTTGTAATTTCTCTTTTTGGTCGGTTAAAAAGTGCTGTTAACATGTTTTATCAATACTATTACTATTAAACAATTGAAAAAAAATAATATACCCCGCTTTTTGTAGGGTTGACGAAAGACACATTTTATCAAATTTGCGCAATTTGTGATAACCTACAAAACACCACTCATGGCATATTCTCTCTCTCTCTCTCTCTCTCTCACACACACACACACACACACACACACACACACACACACACACACACAAAACTTGTTCCTTACCTCTTACAATTTCGGATGGTAGAGTGGGAGAAACGAAATTTGGATTTACATTTGTAAACCCCATATGGCCCATGTTCAACTTGTGACCACAAAATTTGGAATCATTTTCACTGATAATGAAAGAAACAATTTCCAGGAGGGCTTCATGTTCTTTGCTGTGAAAATGGATTTTACCTTGTTTGGCCGTGCTAAGAAATTTCCAATTCTTGTACAACACAATCAGACAATGGTAGCATGATAAGTAAAGTACTTCCAGGACAACTTGCAGCTTTCAGTGTGTTCTTTTCTATGAAATGATAATAATAATAATAAACACGATATAGATATGATACATATATTTCTGAGTGACCCATTTTTAGGGTAGAGAGAAATCTAGATGACCCCCACATGTTTAGATTCTCTGTCCTTTTGAGCCCACCATTGATATGTGTCTGTGGAGATCGATCATCCATAAAAATCCATATTAACTGCTTTCTCATTAGATCCCTCTTTTGTCCAAATTTGTGTCGGCGGAGATCTATTTTTAACATATCCTTACCTATCCTAGGTCTTGGTCTACTACTATAGTGCAACATAATTTTACTTCTCTAAGTCTACTCCACATGGAATTACCGTTTATGAAGATAAACATAGTAGTATCTCAGTGAGAAGAACACGTTGTAACTAGAACTGTTTAAGAAAAATTTGCCCTTTTGGTCTACAATGATTGAATGATAGAAGACAAAGATGGTTATGCAATTATTCACAAACCCTTTACTACGGAGAAGTTCATTAATACCATCTTTAAAGGCTTATGAAATGACTTAATGAGTATTTTAATTCTTGACAAGTCATTTTCACGAATAAAAGAAGAACTCGATATGTTAAAACTTTCATTATTGTATACATTCTTAATGATGTAAACTTGTGGGTTCATCCATTCTTTTCAATTTCATCTGAGAACTATGGTCTAAAAGATGTGTTCATGCAAAAATTAACAAAAGAGACAAGATGTGCTTGATTTATGATGTATACAGTAAAGAACTAAAGATAAACTAAAGACTAAACTCCCATGAATCTAGAGGTAAAGACGATATATTCTCTTAATCATAGGTTTTGAATTCAAATCATGAAAATAGAGAAATATGATTTGAAAGAGTAAATTCTCTAATGAATCCCATAATATTTAAACTGAATTAGTTCAATAAAATTTAAATACTGATAAAAATCAAAAAAAAAATTTACGTAAAGAACTAAAGTCTTTGGTCATTTTTTATCAAAGAATGGTACAACACTCAATATAAAGTTAGCTTTGATAACCCCAAAGTAAAGGGATAAAGTGAGCTTTAAATTACATTTGAATAGAAAAAATATGCGTAGGCTAGTACCTAATCCGTATATGAAATATTAAAGCCAAATCAAGGGTCAAGGTGCAGTTTTTTTTGTTTAATTATAGTATTTAAAATTATATTTTTATTAATTCAATTTGATAAAAATTTTATTTAGAAAGTGATTTTTTAAATATTATTTTTTATTTTTAAATTTTAAATTTTAAATTTAATTAAAAATTTTAATATTTTATTCCATTTGTTTTACAGGTCATGTCAAGTTGCTTTATGATAATACGCAAAGAGGTCAATGATCCACCGACTTTTTCTTTTCTTTTTCTTTTAAAAAAAGGATATTTCCCTAATAAATGCTTAAAAGATAAACATTCTATCGCTGAAGGAATTAATTAATTAACATGGTGCTTTTATTGGAGAATGAAATGGAGTGATTAGCGTGAGACCAACGAGGTGAGGCCCCACGGGTGCTTTGGACGCGTTTTGGTCGATATGCCACGTGGTTAATGGTCACCCCTGTCCCTGTCTGGTCTATATATTCGTTCATATATTTGTTATAAATTTATTAGGCTACTCTCCAACAAAATTCAAAATAATTTTCTCAATGATTTAATCATCTCTCTCTCTTCTCTCTCTCTCTCTCTCTCTCTCTCTCTCTCTCTCTCTCTCTCTCTCTCTCTCTCTCTCTCTCATCCTCTTCAAATTTTTTGAATCACTTAAAAGTGCTCCGTCTGCTTAGTAAATTTGTCTTTTTTTATTAATTTCAAATTACGTATCATTTTTCATTGACGTATATTAATAATTGTGTTTTTCATATTTCTCTATTTTCTTAGATTAACTTAATCATAATTTTTATTATATTCTTTTATAAATAAAAGGAGTTCAGCAGAGAAAATAAGTTTCCACAAATTTACTCGAATGTTTTTATATGTTAGAAAATTGTAAAAAATTTAATTTTTTTTTTTAAATTCTAACTTTGACGATAACATTTATTCAAAAATTTTAATTCAAAATGACTATAAATTTAAATTCAACAAATTTGTCATGCAACAAATTTATCCTTATCTAGGTAAAGAATAATATATAATGGTCTTATATGTTAGAAAAATATAAAAATATATTTTTTAAAAAATATTCTAAATTAATACGATAAAATTCATTCAAGAGTTTTAATTCAAAAGGAATGCAAATTTAAATTTGACAAATTTATCATATAACAAAATTTTCCTTATCTGTGTATTAGTATAAAGATTAATAAATAATTAGAAAACACTTAATAAAGATGGTATAATTTGATAATCATCGATTAATCTAATCCTTTTATGTATAATTTAAATACCCTCTTTTGAATTTAATGATTTTTTTCTTTTTCTAATTATCTAACACTCCACAAACAAAAAATCAATATGATATGATCTGATGAACTTTGTACGGATTTAACCTAAAAAATAAAAAAAAAAATTTTAAATAACTTGAATGAAAAAATATTTCCGTTTTTAACACATTTATTGGGTGTTGAAAACGCGACACATTATGTCGCGTCTCAACCCGCGACAGTCGCCTGAGAGAGAGAGAGAAAGAGGAGCGGGAGGGAGAGAGAGAGAGGGGAGGAGCGCGGCGCAAGGGGCAGAGGGGGGAGGGAGAGAGAGAAAGAGGGGAGGAGCGAGGCGGGGGGCGGAGGGGGAAGGAGAGAGAGAGGGGAGGAGCGCGGCTGGGTGAGGGAGAGAGAGAGGGGGGAGGACCGCGGGGGGTGGAGGGGAGAGGGAGAGAGACAAAGAGGGGAGGCGACGAGGGGTCCGCCGGGGGAGGAAGGGAGAGAGAGAGGGGAGGGTCGCGGGTGGAGGGGGAGGGGGAGGGAGAGAAAGAGGGGAGGAGCGCTGCGTAGGGGGAGGGAGAGAGAAGGGAGCGCTGTGGGGGCGGAGGGGGAGGAGGGAGAGAAAGAGGGGAGGAGCGCGGCGGGGGGTCCGTCGGGGGGAAGGAAGAGAAAGAAATAAGGGAGGAGCGCTGTGCCGCCACGCCGCGCTCCTCCTCTGTCTCTCCCTCCCTCCCCCCTCCGCCCCCTCCCCCCGCCGCACTCCTCCCCTCTCTCTCTCCCTCCCCCGCGGACTCCCCTCTCTCTCTCTCTCCTCTTTCTCTCTCTCCCTCCCCCCTCCGCCCCTCGGCCGCTCTTCTCCCCGCTCTCTCTCTATCCCTCCCCCGCAGACTCCTCTCTCTCTCTGGTGACTGTGTCGCAGATTAAAAACGCGACACACTGTATCGCGTTTTCAACACCCAGTAAATGTGGATTAGAAACGGAAATATTTTTCCGTTCAAGTTATTTTAAAATTTATTTTTATTTTTTAGATTAAATCCGTATAAAGCTCATGATCTGATTGTCCAAAAGAGTCTAATGCATTGAAGGAGGAAGCCAACGAGTCATAATTGCCCCCATTTAATAAAAAAATTAATTATATAATCTTAGAATTTATGGGTCGAATTAACTTTTTACCATCAAAAGTTTTAATCTTGAACTCTTTTAAATGTATAAAACCGAATTTATATTATAATTCTCTACTAATATAAGCTATTAGTTTGGGTTTAGAATTTAGGGTTTAGAATTTAGGGTTTAGAATTTATGAAGTAAATTTTTTAAATTAACGGACAGTTGATTTAATAGAATGTGTCGTTAGATCTTTTAACCACGTATGAAAAAAATTATGTTTGGAAAGTAATTCGCTTAATGAGTTACTATAAGTTTCGAATCGAATTAGTGGAGTTATGGTTCCGAATACTGATTGATGTAGGATATATATAAAAAAAAAAAAGTAAATTTTTTGAAGTCACTCAGTATGACGTAATAAATCTTTTCAAAATATTTTGTAAAAGCATATTTTACGGTAGTACTTCGTGAATTATTATAATGTTTTTAATATTTTCGATTTTTTTGGCTTTATTTCGTATGTCTCGAGTCAAAAACTTTGTTATTCACTTTCTATTTATTTATTATTTTTCTTGGTTGGAAAATCGAAAGTTTGCTTTACTTGAATCACAAATTACCTAAAAAAATAGACAAATGCAGTAAATTGAGAGAGAGAGAGAGAGAGAGATATCATAACAGAACAGTAAAGTAAAACACGAAAACAGAGAAAATCGGAGAAACAAGCCTTTAAAAACACCAGGGCATAAAGTCCCCCTATTTGCAAACATACAATCACAGAGACGAGAGAGAGAGTGATAGAAAATTGGGTATGCCAGGAAAGAACAAGAGCGGTAGCGAAGGATGGGGAATGGGCCTCCTCTTAGTTTTCTTCCCCGATGAACATCACTCCAATCATCCCAACAACAATAATTCTTCTATTCACTTCAAATCTACCTCGGTACCCACAATTAAAAGGACTTCTTCAAACCTCCTCCTGAAAGCCCAATCGACCATTTCAATCTGTGCTCTGCTTTTCTTCATCTCTCTCTTGCTCTTCACACTATGCTCGTTCGAACCCACCTCCCCAATAATCTCTTCCCGTAGGTTGCTCTCTCAGAAATCCAATCAAACGCCATCATTCGCTGACAAATTTTGGGGCGAAAAACCGACAAAAACCTCAAAATTGGCTTATTATCGGTCTCAATTTGCTTTGCAGGGGATGGGTACTCTGTTTTTGAGAGGAAACAGAGCAATGAACGACGTCGTTGTGGCTCACTTGAACGAAGACACCAAAACAGACCAACTTCGTCTGTTTCTCAGAGCTTTCTATTTCTCATCTCTCTCTTCTAAATCTGACATTGTCTTAATCTTTCAAGATGAACGTCGTCGTCTTGATTTTGACTTGGTGATTCGGGAAGAGAACGACTCGTTCCTGAAATTAGTTCATAGAGAGTCATATTCAAACCGGACGAGTTTTCTGGGCAAGAAGGAAAAGCCAGGCGGAGAAACTCTTTGGGGAAGAAGGAGTCCTCGACTCAACTCTACTGATTCTGATACCGGAGTTTCCGAGTTGACTCAGCTGAGCTACGGGTCGGTTGTGGGTTTTGACTCCGCCGAGTTGGACCCTGAGAACTCACTCGCCGGTTTCTTGGATCACGTGCCGATTGGTTTGCGGAGATGGGCCTGTTATTCAATGTTGTTGGGCCGATTAAGAAGAAATTTCAAACACATGATTCTCATGGACGTCAAAAACTCGCTCTTACTCGGGGACCCGCTCGGCCCGTTCCGAGCCCGTAGCGCCGCGTCGGTTGTTCTCCACACGCTGCCAGAAAACAATCGCTCATCGGGGAAACATGGAAAGAAAAACACGGAAAGAAGTCGGCTCAATGGGCCGAAGCCCATAAGCCCAAATGTCATATTGGGAGGGACTCGCGGCGTCCGTCGTTTGGCTACGGCAATGTTGACGGAAATCGTCCGCGTTGCAATTCAGCACAAGGGCAAGAACTCGGTGACGGAGTCGTCAGTACTAAGCCAACTCGTGGGCAATGAATTTTTGTTGAAGAACATGAATATTGATTTGGTGATGTCAAGTGAATTGATTCAAAGCGCGAGTTCACTCACCGGGTTAGAAAAATCAAACTCGACTCTGCCTTTTTTGTTGTCATTATCCAATGGTAATAATAATAATCATACCGGTGAAAGTGTGCACTCAATTATTAGGAAGAGAATTTGTTCATTAGTAGCAGATGCTTCTGTTTATAGAGATTGTTTGTGACACCACAGAGAGAGAGAGAGAGAGAGAGAGAGAGAGAGAGAGAGAGAGTTAAAATAAGAGGGTTTACCAGTTTTGTTTTTATTGTATTTTTTATTTTGGGTAAAATTATATGTTCATAATTATATACCATTGTAGGAATATAGTCGTATTTATTTATTTTTATTAGTATAGCTAGAATGTTTTGGATGATTTTATACGCAGAAAGTGATGTAGACATGGGCTATGATTATCCAGTATATGGTCCAAGCAAATTATTAAACGATGTCGTTTACGTCGGCACTATATTATTTTCTTAATCTCAGGAATCTTCCACGTTGCATATATATACATATATGTATGTATGTATGTATTGTTATTGGGACTGAGTAGATGTTGACTATAATTCATTTTATAGTCATTGCTTTAAAAGAAAAAAAAAAAACATTGTGGGACGCTATCAAATTTATAATGAATTTTAAGCTTCTATTCTGTGCAAATGTATTTCCCATTCCTCTTCGTGGCCATAAATATCATCACGTAGGATAATGGAGATGTTTCAAATGAAGTTGGGATAACCTGTTAACCATCCATTATCTCTTAATTTAAATTTAAATTTAATTGATTTTTTTGATAAATGTTCCTATATGAATATATTTACCGAACATAATTATGTAAACATATGTACACAAATACATGTACTTGTGATCTGTCTACTCTCTCTCTCTCACAGCGTTATCGGATCGGGAAATTGATTGGCGCGTCTTTTTAGTGAGAAGTGAAAGGGGTAATTTTAGAGAGGCATGGAGAGAGAGAGAGAGAGAGAGGGAGAGGGAGAGAGAGAGAGAGTCTCATCAAGAGAATGTGAAGCAACAATGCGTGGGAGGAGAAATGGCATTGATTAGGGCCATGTGGAGGGATCTGTCCATGCATTTGAGCCTCTTGGGGCATTAAAAAGCACAAAACCAGAAAGCAAATTTGAAAAACAAAAAGAAAACGCGTCCAATGCGTGGTTTTTAATTTCATGTTGCCCGTTTTGTCCAATGAAACTTAGAAACTTTCCATATCTGTTTCTTTGTTTTTTTTTCCCAAAAAATTACTTTTACTCACTTTAAAGCAACTGCGTAGTTTCTGATCTCAAATTTATTAGGGCTTTTAATGGGGTTTTTTATTTTAATTTAATTATTCACGTTTTGTACTTCCGAAGCTGATCTCTTTTCTTGGATTTCCTTTTTTATTTTCTTTTAAATTGCTGACATATCTATGACTGTTTCTTTGACTTTGACCTGGAATCCTAAAATGTTTTTTTAAGGTTTTTTTTAATATATATATATATATATATATTTTAGTTGCGTACTAGAATTAGATGGTTATGAAATATGTTTGTCCGTACTTATTATACAAAGACTTCCCCAAACTATCAATATTTTTCATTTTTAATAACCGAAGGGATGGGAGTTGTTTTGAATATTGTTAATTGTCTAGCAAGTACAAGATTTGCTGAATTTTGGAATTATGTGCAGTATTATGAATTTTTTTTTTTAAATATTATTCATCGGGATTTTCTCGATATCTTTAATGATGTCCACGATTAGTTAAATTTTCTATAACTTTAGTTGGAAAAAGTGTACATAGGTACATACATAATGCATGTACATACGTACGTACGTATGTAGTGGTGATCAAAATTTCCACGTATGGATATATTTTATTCTTTTTTTTTTTGTGGGCATTATGCACAATTGTGTTATCACTACAAAACCAATGATTAAATCAATTGGGCCCATCAAAATCCAGTAAGTCAAATTTTTTCAAATAATCTTTTTCATAATTATATTAACGTGGGAGCCCTTAAATAGTATCCGTACTGAAGAAAATATCAAATAATAATAATAATAATAATAATAATTATAATAATAATAATAAGATGATGATGAATTGAAGCCTATGTTTGATTTGTTCAAAACCCCATCGCAGGACTTGAGTACTAAAATCCTTCCATGTCGTGACGAAGAAGGCTTAGTTTTGAGTGAACAACCTTTTTTACCGACACTCGTCGGCACAGTTGATAAAGGGTGTTGCATCCCTTCATCATGCTTGAGTCGACTTGACATGATGACGAAAAAAATCAATATCGGGAGACCCGTCTCCGTACAAAAAGAGCGCTATAGTTGTAGGTCCAAATTTAGTAGGGACAAATTTTCAGATACTGGACAGTGGTTTAGTCAAGATATTAAAAAAAAAAAAAAGGCACGAGGGATCAAAGGTAATGGTGAGGTGATGAAACTTTTTAGGCCTTGGATGCTCGTAAGCTAAAGAAAAGGTTTAGTTGAAATACAAATCCATCACATTGCAAAGGCCGAAAAAGCCCCACCGACACCAATAATGGGCGCCACTACTCCCTTCACTCCCATGCACACTTTGATGAATGAGACAATTACAGTTCCCTCTTTGGGTGTGAGGTGGGAACATGGGAGAGGGTTTTTTTCCCCCCATTTTTTAAAAGAAATTTTTAGTGAGTCGATTAATTTTGGCATGACCATTTATCAAAATTAGTATATTGGTAGATTGAAAGTTCATGCAGCGTATATTTTATATGATATTTTTGATTGATTGCTATATTAAAAATTAAACTATGATCAATCACGTTTTAAATAAAGCTAATTGGAGTTGTAAATTAGAGTGCTAAAGGGGGGATTTTGTTGAGTGTACTAAAAGAAGTGTGCTGTGTAAACAAAACCAGAGTTCATTACTCTTAGTTATACCAAATAAATTATAAATTAAATATATTAATTAATTTTCAATATATTTTGGTATATTAAAATAAATATTTGAGTAAGAATTATATAAAATTCTATTTATTTAATTCGTAATTTCCTAATAATTGGGATGTAAGTCCAAAAATTTAGTTATGGAGTGATGTGAAGAGAAGCCCCCATGCCGGTTATTTGGACAATGGCTTGGAAGATTCCAAATAAAGTAAATACCCTTCTTATTTGTCCTTTTTGAGGGGCCAAAGCAAAAGTATTGTTGTTCATCCAAGGGCTCTCAATTGGGAAATTCATCTTGGGGAAGATTCCAAATAAAGATTTTGCAAGGTTTTCTAACATGTGATGTGAACGCCAATGCAATAGCACAATGAGACCGAAGTGGGATGTTGGGAAGTCATTTGAAACACCAAACAATGGTTTATTCTTGAAAAAGCGGAAATCATTCTATAAATATATTCTGAAGTATTGCTTTCATTTTGCTTATATATAAACTCAAAATATATATATATATATATATTTCATTACTAAAATCAAAATAATTCTGATTTTTTATGGTATATATATATATGGTCATATGTGAATATTCATATATTAAATCATGTTATTTTATTAAGATTATGAATCATGATGGTGATTTACTTGTCAAAATCCCCAAGATCCATGGACTTGATGGAAATAACCTCACGGGTGATTTGTGATTCAAAGATGGGGTTCACATGAGTGGGCATCAATGATCAAGTCATGTGAACACCCTTGATTGACACTAGTGTTGAATTAACTATGTAGCCAACCCTAATAACTTCTTCTACCTATTGCCATGATTCATGTGAAATGTTTACCCCTTTAATGATACTCTAGGAGCCATGGTGGGTGTTGATTTCATTCAACACTTAGTGCACCATTTATCAACTCTTTTTTTCCTCATTGTCATTTAAAATTTGCATATTATGGCAATTATTTTTCTTCCTCCTATTCAACCCTGAATTCTATTATATGAAAAATTAAATTCTAAATAATGGTATCAGTCTACTTAGTAAGTCGACACCCACGAATTTGTTAATAATATCCTAGATTAATGAACCACGTCTTTTGAAAAATGTGAAATTATTTTTTTTTGCTTTTTGCATGTTATGGCTTTAGACTTTAGAAAATTTTGGCATCCTACCTTTGTAAAGGGAGAATAATCAATTTTAGAAATTTGATGTCCTCTCTGGTCGCGCATGATAGGTTCCTCGCCGTTCAAAACAAAAGGGTCAAAATACTATTTTGGGTATTCACCGGACTGTCCCCTTAGAAACTTCATGATTAAGAGTTGAACGAGGAAAGAAACTAAGGAATAGAAGACAAAGCTCAAATTTACAACAATTAATAATTAATATAAAGCAGCAAAACATGGCTTTGATGGTGAAAACCTAATGTATAGGGTTTTTGGTGGTGTTCGCCTTTAGGGTATTTCTATTTTAAGTCCTCAAAAGCTTAATATTTTAATATTACTTTCTATATATGACTATGAGAACTATTAAATTAGGGGCAGCACTACCCTTTTTGCGGGGTGATGATGGAGGCTGAGGGTAGGGTAGGGGCAAGGGATAGGGTTTAATCTACCAACTTTTAGAATTGAGTGATGTTATGCTATATTTCCAAAACATCTAATTTAACTATTTAATGCAAAATTTAGATGTCTCTATTTATCCATCTCTCCTCGAAATAATACAAAATAATTGAAAAAAATAAATAATTACATATGGAGTCCTAAATAATTTAATCATTTTTTATTTAGTTTTAAGATTTTTAATTTTTATCATTGAGCCATAAATGTTTAGTTTTAGTTACGATTCTATTAGTATTATTATTATTTTTTTTGTATTTGAGGAGATTCAAATTTGAGTTCTTTATAAAAGAGAGGGGAGACTGTGCAAGTTGAGTTATAACTCATTGATTAATTCTATTACTATTATGAAATTATCGACGAAACAAATTGCAAATTTTATTGTTCAGTAAGTTACCCTATCATTAAATAATAACAAAATATCCGTATAATGTGTATTATCCAAAAATTTTATAGGCTTGTTCCAATAATTTGCAAAAGAAAATTAAATATGCATGCTTTCGAATATTGGTGTTTTGGTACCCAGAAAAAAATGCATTATTATGATAGGCCTTCTGTTTTTTATTTTTTATTATTTTTTTTGTTTTTATCACCAATTTTCAGATTTTATCCGATTAATTCGGTTCGAGTATTATAGAACCCATTTTAGGGATTAATTTTTTTAAATCATTTTTCATCATTTTCAAGAGTCAAACTCGAGATCTCTGACTAAGAGATTAGAATATTCGATCACTCAATTCAAAGGAGTTTAGTATGATAGACCTTCTATAGGATTTCTAGTAAGGCCCAATAAGTCTTCAAGGGGATAGTTTAGTGGTCACAATCTCCTCTCCCAACTCAATGATATTGGGTCCAAATCCAAGCATAACCAAAAAAAAAAAAAAAAAAAAAAAGTAATGCCCAGCAACCGTGTAGGGCCAGGCCCATTTTAGCTCTTTCGGCGCATTCAATAATTTGCTTTAGGTTATAGCTCTGATTTTCTTTCTTTTTTCTTTTTTCTTTTTTCTTTTTTCTTTTTTCTTTATAAGCATGAACTCATTTCAACGGAAGACAAACATTTACATATCCGGTCAAGCATTCCAAATTATCTCATGTAAATTCTTAATTAAAAAAAAAAACTATCTTTACATAAATCGGAAAATTAAATACAACCCAACAACAAAAGTAAAAAATAATAATAATAATAAATTCTGAAGTTATAATAAACCCTAGAAAAAACCCTAACCTAATTCCACAAACACGAAACAATGGGGATAATCAGGAACAGTTTCATGTTCATGGTAGATACGCTAGCCGGAGTCTCATGTGGCTCAGAACTACCATCGAGGAGACTGGTCTCATTAGGGCTAACCTAATTCCACAAACAATTCTTCTGGATAATCAGGAACACAAACGCCCACGAGTGAGAATTCTAATCCTTCTCCCTCTTTTTTTTTTTTTTTCTTTTTTCTGGTGTTGGGAGACAACATTGATGATGTTAGGTTTGAGTTTCGGAAATGGGATTTTTCGAAATTGATTATGTTCCTGCGAAGTTCGTGGAATTGGATGTTGGAATTTATGTGGTCTTTTGTTTAAGGTTTGGAAAATCAGGATCGTCAAAATAGTTCTAAAATCTTGATGTTCTTTTTTTTTTTTTCATTATCGGTATTTAGATTTTATCTAATTAATTCAGTTTAAATATTATGAGACTCATTTTTAGGATTAACTCTTTCAAATCCTTTTTTATTATTTTCAGAGTTGAGCTCAAAATCTCTGATTTATGAGATAAAGTATCCTAAATTTTAAGGAGTTTGATTACTTTATGCGTAAGATATGAAGAGAGAAGAAGGGAGAGACTTTTTTTAAGTTCGCTTTAACCTGGGGCATTTCAAATTTTTACCAAAATATAAAGGAATTCTAATTTTAACCCCTGGATGGAATTATTAACAAGATGTAATTTACTATTTTCCAATATGAAAATCTTGAATCCATCTAAATATTTTTTAAATGCAAAAATTATTAGAGTTGGAATCTGTAACACAAATTAAAAAAGAAAATTCCAAAATATTTATTTTAAAATTCAATTGCTATTGTACTAAATAATTGGGGAATTCAGATATCTCTTTGAAGTTCTATAATTATTGTTTTATTTATAATATTTGTCAATTATAATAACAATTTTTTTTTTTTTTTTACAAATAAAGATTGCCCAAATAATTCTTTTCCTAAAAAATGATGTAAATAGTACTTATCATTATTTTATTGATTTATAATATTAAAGTTTAAAAAACTATAATTTTATGATAGGGCTCTCTTTGTAACAAGAAAACCTTAACTCAACTTTCCATATACCACTTGTATTTTATAAAAAATAAAAAATAAAAAAAAAAAAAAGAACAAAAAACTTCCTATACAATATCATTTTTAATAAAATTTTATAGTTTTTAAATATTGTATTATTTTTTAAATTATTACACAAAAAAATAATAATATATTTATTTAACATAATGAAAACACATTACTTGGAGCTGGTGATCATTTACGTCACACAACAAACAAAAATTTTTCAAATTTGTGCAGTTCTAATTCCGAGTAAAGATCGAAATAATAGCCAAAAAAAATGAAGAAGTCTGCAATCCATATATTAAATTTGAGTACAAATGCAATTCATTTACACCCTTTCGAACAAAATAGATTCCAAAAAAAAAAAGAAAAAAAAAGAAAAAAAAAAGTCCCATGACCAGAAAACAAGATACAAACAACCAAATAAAAGAATTTTGACATGGCTAAAATTGTATCTGAAATCTACACTCTGTGACCATGAACAAGAGGCACCAGCAGCTAAAGGAGGTGAATCAAAAAACAACCACTCTTTCAGGCGACCATCATCAACCACATAATCAAACACTGATACTAACAACAGCAAGGTTCCTCGTAGGGCAAAATAGCAGAAAATTGCAAATGAGAGAAAAAACAACCCAGGCCTGAGTTACCCACCAGAAAACATGTTTTGCTCTTTTCAGATCAAGGGTGATAATAGTAAACAATGGTTCGCATTCAAAAGACGTGAAAATTTGAGATAATGAAAGGTTCTGAAGAAGCCCCAGTATCTAGAAGAGGAAAACTTTCTTCTTCTGCATGTCTTGTTTCCATTTAGGAAGCTTATAGAATGCGTCTTTCGTCGTTCCAAATATAGCTTGGAATTCTCCATCAGATAGATAAGCCTAATGAGAAAAAGCAAAAGATATCAAAATTATTAATGACGAGCAATTTTGGTCTCAGCACAGCATAAATGTGAATACTGGATGTACCTCTCTTCTTTTGAAATCAATTCCAGTGACAGGGCTATCCGAGTTGGTTTTCAGTTGATCGTAAGTGAATGTGCTCTGACTGCTTTGACTAGTGGTCTCCTGCTCTGGCTCTGGCTCTGGTTTGGGCTCTGAATCAATGCCATTGCTTTCTGATACAGTCTCTACTGTATCTTCTTCTTTGACTTCTGAGGCTTCTTGGGAAGACTCTGACTCGGGAGAAGCAACATCGCTTTTTCGTGGAGCTACAAGTAATTATCAATGTTAGATGATGCATACAGAACATAACCGGATGTCTGAACAGGGCATCAATTTTATAAGAGAAGAGAAGGCAAGGAAACAAAAAAGTGCAGGTATTTTGATACACAAGAAAGCACCAAGATGGTGCAATATGATACAACAAATCTATGAAGAAAATGATATCATGAATGATGAAGAACTCGACTAAGAATGAAAAGTTAGAACCTTTAACATAAATTCCACAAAACAGGTGTTTTTCAATGGCCCAAAAACACTCATATTCCTTTCCACACTCATATTCCTTTCCTTTGGACTAAACAAAGTGTAGTCAATTATACAGGGTTTACTCACCTATAATAGAGATATCACCACATATTTGATGGACATCACACAAAATATGAATTCATGAACTCATAAAAACATTGGTTTCCGGACCTAGTAGAAGCAGAGGCAGGACAATCCTACCTTAGACACCAAGTGAGTCATCTGTTATCCACCCACAGCCAAGAAAGGATTTTCAGATCTCTCTTCAATACACTATATTTTAATGTTTCAATGTGCCCCCACCACAGTATTATATGTTAGGCATAAATCTCGAGAACTACCAGTTTTCATCGTTGTTTCCCTAAAGTTTGACATTATTTCATATCAGTGTTTTTAAGATGTTTTGACAATGCGTCAAAGCTAAGAAAATATAATTTCAAGCATTGTTAAATAAAATTTAAAAAGGGATATTTAAAAGGAGTGTTTTGTTCTGCAGAAAATGATGATGGCCTTCAGGTTATTCTTTGAATCATAAAGGACTTTATTTGCAACTTGAAAATTAACTCTCTTGTCTTGTAAACTTATTATACAAAATACAAAAGATAAGTTGCGTTTGGCATCTCAAAGGTAAATGTGTACACTACATCACTGGGAGTGGAAATTTTCAAGTAAAACATAAACAATAAAGCAAAAGTTTCAGCATAAGGAAAGGGCAAAATCTCTGGAAGTGTCTAAGTTGAGCATATTAAATATCTCAATCGGGATATGGAAGGGGGATCAGGGGAAGAAAAGCTGAGAAAAAATTTTAGACATGAAAAAGAGTCAAGAAGATTCCCCACCAGCAGGACTGTTTCCAGTGCTAGAATTTCTAGCTCGAATAGGAGAGGCATCAGGTGAATGTTTCTTCTTCTCAGCTGTAAGCATTGATGAAAGAGCTGCTACAGCAGCTGCTCTCTGTGATCCTTGATTTGCTCCTGATGCCCTTGGAGCGGAAGTTGTTCTGATTGCAGAGGGTGAAGTGAAAGCTGAGTTTAATGCAGCCAGGGCAGAAGCCCTTTGAGTTGGTCCTCCTTGATTAGAACCATTGGATTTATCATGACTCTGTAATAGCAAAGAGATAGATTTTTGAGCAGTGCAAATTGCAACGAATGGTAACTTTTACTGATTCATTTACTGTAGCATGGCAACCAACTTTAGAGCAAGGGCATCTCTTGATACAAATAGCTATTTCAAATGGAGCTTGAATAGCGCTACTAATATCATGTACAAGCCAAGAAAAAAGCAGTTATTAGCCATCACATCATTCTGTCTTCACAAAGAATTCTCTATGCATTTTGCAAACATGAGGTGGTCACCCCATTTTGATCTAGGTCACGCATGAATTACAATCATGAAACACCTTTTTGGCAATAGGGTAGGGCAATGCTAAGCTACCTTCCCCACGTCACACGTTACATGGACCTCATGCATGGGCTGACCTTTAGATGGCCTAATGAGATCTGTAATAAGCACAACCTCACCCAAAGAAGCAAATAATGACAGAGATAAGCCTGAAAGGAAGAGGTAAACCAACAACATTTCTAGCATATACACATAAAAAGATTTATTATATACCTCCACATCATGGCCGGCACCAAAAAGTAACAGGACTTTCTTTTGGAATGAGTTTCCTTGAACCTGTGTTCCATCAGAGTAATGTGAGATATGACTTAAACGATAAAAAAATTAACAGGATAAACAATAGTATCAAATGGAAAAATCTTTTGAAAAAGTAACTAACATTTTCATAAAGTTAAGTTTGTGTATCAAACTGCAGTATGAAGTTTCCATTCTTTATATAATGAATGGTGAAGCAGAATTATCTCCTTGATCTTGTGATAATAAATTTAACAGTTAAAAGATAGTGTTAATACATGATATTGGCATGGAAAATGCATCCACTTTATCATTTCCAGACACTCAGTGGACCTTGGTAATTCTCAACCATGAAGAAGAAAATACAAATTCAAATATCCAATTCTAATATGCTTGAATATTAACTCAAATGCCAATTACAAATCAAACTTGTTCTAGATGTTCTATCTTAGTTCCCTTTCCTTGGTGATATGGTTTTTCTTTTCTTTTTTTTTTTCTTTTTTTTTTTCTCACTTTGTCTGGTGCCCCCTCACCCTATGTTTCCATCTCTACAATTCCTGCTTCTACTAAACCTTGCTAACCTGAAATCCAAGTATTGCATCCAAATTCTTTCACCATCTTACAAATAACTCTCATACCCAGAGCCTAGCTAAGCTACTGTCACCAAATTTCAACATTAGAATTCTTAACTATTCAATGATAATTCCACTCCTAATTATAGGCAGTATCTACCCTTTGAATTACGGATCAAGATAAAGATGACTGTTTCAGATACTTCGATCCAGGAAATATGTCCAACCAAACCGAATGAGAAATGTTCGGAATTCAACAATCATTCACATTTCCATTCCATTGAATTTATTATATCATCCTAGGAAAAGGCAGTTTTACCAGGTAGTTGTTATTGAAAGACCAGTACACTTATTTCTAAATAGGAGATCAGAGATGGCCGTAAGTACCAATATTTGTGCTCCATGTCATTAAAGAAATAAGACTTAGAATCATTTATTTATTCACTAATCAGTTCCTATACTTGTTTGGGGCAGTACTTCTGAAAATTTTAGAGGGTAGTGGGTGTCAAGAGAATCTTGATGAATTCTTGATTATCGAATGTAAACGATTTTGAGGAAATAAGGATGCAAACTCTCTTTGGAATTGCGCTAAGATGACACTTTATTGGTGCAATTGGTTAAAGAGCTTCTGTACTTCAAAAGGTCAACTGCTTCAAAATTCTTGATTTTGGACCAGATCGGTGCCGTTTTTGTAACATCTTTATGGACATTGGCAGCTACAGCATTCAAATGGTCTAATTAGCGCGGGCTGGGGGGGGGCGGGGATAAAGGCTCTAGAATGTTGGCCTTTTCCTTTTGCTATTGCTTTCTTTACTTGTATTTCAGTGTGGTTTGTCAAGGTTACCCCTTTGTCTTGGATCTCTACTTTCTTTCCTTCTGGTTGTTCACAATTATTAGAAACATAAAAAATCATCAAAGCAATACCTGATAATGAAGGAGACAATAAAAAGTGAATATGCAGCACTTACTGTCGCTTTGGCAGAGTCCCATGAAAAATATGTTGTGAAAAAGCATGGTTCATTTCCTTCTGTGACCTTGTACAACGGAACATTTGGAGGTAATCCTTCTAATGCGGCAGCCATCTCTATGTATTTCTGCTTCAAGTTTATTATTGATTTTGATTAGGCATACAATAGGAGCAACGCTCTGACAGGACCACAAATCTGTTTCAGTATTACCTGGCCAATATCAAAAGCATTTTGCTTTTCTTTGGGGTCCACAGACTGACCAACCCAAACAAACACCTCAGCATGAGTGTCAAGTATCAGGATATCTTCTGTCAACAAATCGTCTTGCAAAAAGTTATAAACTTCCTCAACCTGCTTGAAAGAAAATATAGGGCGAATGGTTAATACAGGTCCCAAGTAACATGCCTGACATTTCAAACCAATACAATGTTTAAAACTCACCTCGAATTTTCCTGAGGATCCGCATCGAGGATAGTAGTCAAGAGGAAATGAGTTAGATGGGAAAACCAACTTTTTGCTGAACTTTGAACTTTGATATTAACTCATTAACATAATAACCATGTTTAATGATTACCAAAATGCCAAGATTGCTAATTGAAACTGAACGTCCCACCTTTATTGAATGAGAATGTGAACAAGTGGGGATCCCTTGTTGTCTCTTGAGCTGCTTTTTTGCTTGTATAACTTTGTTTTCCTCCCAGTGCAAACCAAAAGGCTGAGCTTTCAGTTCCTTCCTTGGCATGTTTCAGAGTAATCCCCGGCTAAAATAGTAAAACAAGAATATGGATCAGCCATAACTCAAAACTAAAAAATTAACATCCTAACAAGATAAACATTTCAACAGTTACTATAACAATACTGCTAGCATTTCATCGTTAGTTTGTTTACGTTATCAAATTCCCTGTCCCAGTACAATGGCCAATAAAATGAGGGACAATAGGCACCCAGTTAAGCACTGAAGTCAAGCCGGGAAACTTGAGGTGGGAAGAGCAGCAGAAAACAAAAGTAGTCAAAACGAAAATTACAGTCCAAAGACAACTAGTTGGATTTGCCTTGTTCGAATTCATCTTTCTATAAATACTCGAAATAGGGTTTCATCTCAAACTACATTTGGGTTTTTCTTTTTGCAGCCTAAAAGCATAATGTCTGCAAGCTAGACTGTTAGTTAAGCATGCAATGTTCACGATGGCCACTTCTGTATTAATTAAACTTTCCAAAAAGGTAATGTTACCAATGTGGATAAAAATCAACAACTTTGACGTGAACTTCCACGTTGGAAATCTTAATGACGATGCAGACATTACATTAGCATAGAAGTCTAGAAGCACATAAGGAAGCCCCACATCAAGAAAGAAATGAATTGGGAGGAGTAAGTCTTGTCCACAGTGATTGGGATCTTTGAGTCTACTCAACAATCATTCAGACCTTTTCTCTTTTTCTCTTTTGATATGAAAGAAAACCCTTATTGAAGAATCCCAAAGCATTACTTTTTGTTAGAACTCCCGCTTTCTAAGGATCTCAGCGATGCCTCTGAAAGTTTACTTTGGCCAACAACCAGATTTGCATGGAGTATGAGAACTCATCCCCAGAACTGTAAAAACTTTGAAGCTTCATATTGTAGTCAAATTTAAGATCCATTACGCTTTCAGTCGTACAGTGAGACAATTATCAAGATGTTTAAGCAATTCTGATATGCATATGTAAAACAATATTAGATATTTGATGCAGTAAAATTTCTCTTATCTTCATATCTGGAAGCTATGTTTATGAAGGGCATTCTCTTCTCTGTTCTTCCACACTCCTTAACTTCCGTCTACTTGCTGCCTGAAATTTCAGCAACACTAATAGGAAATTGAACAACTGATATAACTCCAAAATGAGAAAATTCAACTGTTTCCAAGTCTGCCCTTAACTTTCTGTCCCGTTTCTTTAATCAGACAATACATCAGTTCAGGAATATAGCAAAATAATAAGATTTTGCATCTCCAAGGACTCATAAATAAGAAAACTGGCAGCCATTAATTATAGAAGATCATCCATAAAGATTCTATAAATTTGGGCTCATACACTTGCTCTCTTCATAACAATATCCCATGCGAAAGGTAGTTAACTCACATCCCAAGAGCATATTCAAAAATGTCAACATGAACAGAGAATTCCCATATGTCATATGAAAGCTGACAATAATAATAGAACTATCAGTTTGCCACAACACTTGCACAAGCAACACATGTTAACAATGATGAATCCCTCTATTAAAGGTTACCATGAATAAGAACATGCATATGTGCCACTCAAAGAAATTGACTTTTGTCAGTTATTTGCAGAACCAAACCTTCCTCCATATAAACATTCTCAGCTTAATCTAACCATCCACCAGGCTCAACAAGCTTCAAATTATCAAATGCCAAACATGGTAATAGCAGAAACTACAACCCAGACAACTCTTACCCTTCAAAACTCATTTAGAAGCAGACATGAGGTCGTCCTCTTCATAGTGGATAGATAAAGATTGAGGAAATCCCACCTTCAGTACGATATAACCACACAATTTATCATGCCTACAGCTAGTTTCTATACCATTATCAGCACCCTAACAGGAACCTCGTACAAGTAACATGTTCCCTGGATAATTTCCAGAGTCTACAACCATTTAGTCCTCTGATCCACTCTACCTACCAATCCACCTTTCCCAACTCATATTTCAAAATCACAAAAAATAACTTTCTACCACCAAAAATCCTCCACATGACAAAATTGCAAAGCCAATTTTTTCTGAAAAGAACTATTGGAAACCATATTCTAATGAATTACAAAAGTTTGCCGCTGAAGGGAAAGCACTGACTTCCAACAGAAGCAAGATTCATCCAGTAATTGATCTTCTTCATCATAGTCACCCATATGCATCCTTTCTCTAAGCGTGGACCGGCCACATCATTAATAACGAAACTAAAGAAAATATTGCATTACTCTAAAGTGGAGATTTCTAACACCAAATCTTCTTTGGAAGTAATCTTAACAAAAGTGACAATATTTTTCAAGGCCACAAACTGGAGGCAGCCATTGGCTCCCTTAGGCACTTGAATATTAATTGGAAAAAAGGCCCTGTCTATCACAGCTCCTTGCATATGTTAGTCATCTAATTGCTGCTGCAATCAGCCATGTTCAATCAATTAGTCAGCATTCAAAAGGATGCTAAAGTATGAAGTGTATTTTAGTCCTTTCCCCTGGTGCAAATTTAAATACTCGATTTATATGTTGCAAAAATAGGTCTGAGTTTGATATCATTTCAAGTAGAATGCTAAGAGAATACCTTAAAAAATTCTGCTACTTTTACAGCTAATTGCTGTTGTTCATAGGTGCTCTGATTTCCATGCCATGTGAAAATGGATGAACCAGATTGTAGAAGAAAACATTCATTGGAATTTAATGATGCAGCCACCTGAAAGAAGAGAAGACAACATAACTAAATTAATTTTCTTTTAAAAGAAAAAAAAGATCATCTTAGAATTGTTTAGCATCTATAGAAATTAAAGAAAAAAAGAAAACTGTGAGATTAAAAAGTTTAGCATTTAAGATCACACTTTAACATTCCAAAAAGATTTTCTGTAAGATTTTACTAGACATTCACAAATTTTTAAAGATTTTCTGTGCAAGCAGACTGCAATTCAAAACACTTTCCAGCATGGACAGCCACATGGAAACCTTATACAGTTTTTGCCACTGGCTTAGCATTAAAAATCCTACTTAGCTAGAAAGAAGGTTTCTCTTTGATCTAAGATTTTTCCTTCTTAAATAAGGCAACTACATATGATTATTCTATTGATCTATTTTCTTTCAGGGACTTCAAATCACATATAAGCAGGGATGGATCCAGCAGTAACATATTGGGGATCATTGTGCAGCACTTTTTTTTGGGGGGAGGGGGCATATCTCAGCTGTTACCCAAATTCCCAATTAAGTTTGACAGTTTTAGTCTGATAGTATGATCAGCTATAGATGACATTTAAGTTACATATGAAGCGAGGTATTTAATAGTCAATTCTGCAATTGAGTTGCAAGACTTTAATTTGGCCAACACTATTAATTCGACACAGGAGACGTAGAGTTTCTCAAAAGATGATACATCAGCAAAACAAACAAGCATTAGGTTCAATTTATTAATGGCTGAAAACGAACTGAGCATCTGTAAATAGCATACCGCATCAACTTGCACTGCCTTATTGTTATGCACAGAAGTTCCTGATATGCAAATCAATGCTATACTCTCTGGAGTATAAGTTTCATCATTTAAACCTTTTTCTGCCACGTTCTTTTTGAAACTGGAACTCAGGCCACCCTGAATAGAAGAAGAGAAATTCATTGTTTGTTATGCATCCATCGTAGCATTCCAACTCTAACATTGGCATTAACAGAGAGTTTGCAATAGAATCAAAAAATTAAACTAGATCAGTGAATTCTTAAAGCTCATAGGGAATATAGAATACCTTGAGGACAACCATAGGCTGAAAGAGTGCAATAAACTGTGGGGGCTCTTTTCCTTGAAATATGCGACCCTGCAGGAAGATTCAATTGCTTCCATTCTTGATAATTTCAAAACTTAAAGAAAGATACAATTTTATATACCTGTACAGGTCTCCCTTTTAATGAATTTGACATTGTATTGGCCAACCGAGTGGCCATCTTTTGGTCCTCCTGGGATTAGGAAATAAAATTATATTGTCATGGTAGTGGTTAAAAAAGCAAAAAGGATCTCGAAATATCATTTAATCATCCCCAAACATGCTACCAGTGTTCTTATATGAACAAATATCAAAAAGATTGAAGGTCCATAAAATACCATATTTCCACGGGTATACAAAAACAAATGCACGCATAAAAGAGAGCAATAAGCACTGGCTTATCTGATGAAGGGAGTAATGATGTGGTTGATGTAGGGTGAGCAAAAGAAAAATGATTTAAAACCACTTATGTTAGCAACACAAGAAAAAGGAACATCGGCTCTTGCTTTAATAAAAAGCTGAGGCCAAGGAATGGTATTCAATGAATGAGATGTTGCAGCAGCTTGCTCACTAATAAAAACATTTGTCTATGATGGAGTGGATTTTGCCTATTATTCAGGAATATGGGTTCAACCATAGGCATTTTTTGTATTAAGCAAAATAAAATCCATTAAAAGCACCACGTGTTTGCCCCCCATCATAGGAGGCTACCAGTGGAATGCCCACAGTTTGCTGCGGAGCGGTTAAATAGTATAATAAGTAACTATAATAATTTACTTACACATGAAGATAGTTCAAAATTATCCAGATAATTATAATTGTAAATTGCTGACAGAGTTTATAATAATACTAGTCAATCAAATAACGGCAATTAGACACTCACAGTCCCTCTTGTATTGACATATATTACAACTCAGAGAAGATTCTGATTTTTTCGTTCTGAACAGGCAAGGACATATTCAAAACTCAGGGAATTTACATTATATTTCAAAAAAATTTCTTAATTATTTGACCATGATAATTCATCATACTTCAATTTCAAATTTTCTATCTATATATATATCCAATCATTTTTTATGTAATTAATTCTATCCATATAATTTAGATTACATTAATAAATTTTTCATAATATTAGTATATACTCTTAATCATTTCTTCTAAAAGTTGCTCTTACAAATTTTTGTTTTAATTGCATTTTGAACATCATTTTTTTAATATCATCAATTTCAATACATGGTGTGGAAGGGCCTTACATCAATATAAGGAAAAGAGAGAGTAGACAAGAGAGAAGAGAGGAGATCATTTTTTTTTATTGTAGGGGAAAAAAGAAAGGGAGTGTGGTGCAGACCTCATGAGAAGAGTAAGTAATGCAGAGAGAACTTTACTGTACAAGTCGGAAATAAATGAATTACCTCAATGCTGTCCTTTCCAATCCAACAGCACAAGAAATAATCCTCTTTCTTATCACCGGAGTGGTAGGTATAAAGAACGATATAACAATCTCCACTATAGAATTTACCAATCTCCTCCTTGGGCACAGGAGTTTTAGCACTGCCATTGATGCGCCAGACCTGTATAACTAACACTAATCAATAAAATGAAATTCACCAATGAAATCAGACTGCAGCATAAATTGGCCTTGCAAAATAACAGCACGTGTACACATCAAACCTCTGTTTTTCCTCCTCCTTCAAGCAATGGTGGTACTTCCTCATTCACAACAGCACCTTTTGTCATGCCCTTAACACCAAGTCCTTGCTGCTTCAGCAAAGCTACCAGCACAATGAACAGTCAACTAAATGTTTCACTTGACATGCTTTCAAATTTATTCACAACAGAGCAAGCATTTTCTACCTGCTACTTTTCCTCTTCCCTCCTCAGTACCAGAAGTTGCTGCTCCCAAAGGCCAGGAGTCAAATCTGGACTTGAATGCATTTGTCTCGTAGCCTTGAATAACCCGGGTAATACGTGTTGATTTTGGTCTATTTTGGCTAGATATGAAATCCTAGCAATGGATATAAATGAGGGACAAGGGGTAACAAGGAAAAAAAATGAATCAGGATGGAAAAAATGAATACCTCAGCTGTTTGAATGGCTGCTTTTCTCTCCTCTACTTGAGTTACCCGTCCAACCCAAACAAACACCTCTGCACCACAGTCCAGTAAATAGCATCGGTTGTTCTCCAACAAAGATTTTGAGAGTTCACCTTCCAACACATTCACTTGACCGTCGCTTATGCTACAGAAAGATAGTTACAACAAGTTAGAATCTAATTTTGTCACTGCAGAAGAAACATGAAGATCGATTAAACTCATTCATGTGCAAAACTTGTTACCCCTGTGACCCAGGGAAAAAAAGAAAAAGATATTACTTACAAAAGGCGAGATGGATTGTTATTGCATTAAGGAAGAAAAGGGACTGTCCACTTATTAAACTAGTCGAGCAAGCTGTGAAGTTTAAATAGGCATTACAATATAACACCATCACCATTACCACTTCATGATACTCTACATAAATCTAAAGCTGGATAAATCTTCCAAATGTTCCAATCGGCAATCTCAATTTGGAGGGTTATGAAAATTGCAACCACTAATCCAATTGTATAGAGCATAAACCAAGTGATAAATTGAGCATTGATATTCATCCAATGGGGAAAGCTCAAGGTACTTTTCAGGCCTGGACTGCTGATTCTAACATTTTCCCAGCTACTAAGTGAAAAGCATAGAAGGGCAGCCTTCTTGTTCTGTTGTATGATGTTGTATATGAGTTATGTAGACATGCACAGTAACCTAGCAGAAGAATAAATTGAAACTGAGCAGACTCAAATGCCCAGCACACTATATTTTTGATAGATGAAAGCAGCTTGAAGAATGAACCCGTAACATTTCAGTAACGGGAAGCATGTACGAAGCTTCTATAAACAATTGAAAGAATCTAAGACATGCACCAGATGTTCTGATGTGAGCACCAAAGTACACGTGGCTGACAGGACTAGCCAAAATATTAACAGGAATTTACAAGTTATGTACGCAAAATGACAACCACAATGCCACACAAACATACACTCGAGTTTCTAAGAGCCACGTTGATGTGTTGACCAACATTGAATCATCTATAGCTACACCATACGTGAGAATCTCAAACACAATATTCACCAAGATACCCTAGTTGGTCTTTTCACTACTTTGAATGGTATGGCAGCAACAACAATAGATATAACATAGGTCATAAGCCAAAATAGAACAGACAAATAGTTTTCCCATTGACGCCATTGTAGCTTAGGCCATTATTCTTGAGCTATAATAAATAGAAGCAGAGACAACATAAATGTCAAAATGGAAAATTTCGACACACAAATCACAGCAAATAAAAAAAAATTGTTTTATCTACAAATATATAAAATTCAACCAGTGCTCATTAAGTTTTGACTAGTACCATTGTAAAACTAAGCAAGCAATTTATGCAGCCCACACATGTGATTATTATTGTTTATAATCTTGAATGAGAAATTTCGATAAATATTTCTAACACTACAAGCGTTCTAATAGTACTCATAGTTGTGTTGAGTATTTCTAGATGTTGGACAAATGTCCAAGAAGTGTCCAGTACTCAAATGATGAAAAGACTTCCTCGAGCAACATGACTTAACATGTATGGGACAAGTGCAATGTACAACACCCTGTCAAGCATGATGAGGTGCCCATGCTACATTGTTCAAGGACTTTCCTCGTGCAACCAAGCAATGTCTAGAAGGTGAAGCCGTAACTTCTGTCTGGTTATTTGAGAATATGCAATATAAGAATGGACATCATATTAAAAAACATTTTATACTGATATCTGAAAATGTTATCTTTATAGTATGAACAAAAAGAAGTTACGTACCTATACAATGTGGGGGGTGTGGCCTCTGGAACAGCATCATCTTCGGTGGCAACTTTCTTCCCAATGGGAGCAAAACCACCAAAAAGCACCCAAAACTCACCAGAGTCAGACTCAGTATCTAGCTTACCATCCTCTGCAATGACAGAAACCACGACGAGAAAAAAATTGTTGGTATTATGTTAATGAAAAAAGTAAAGAAACATGTAGCAATATTATGCATGAAGAGGACTCTCTCTTCTTAAATTCTTAGTAAGATTCACACAATTGAGGCGCATACAACTTGCCCAATGACTTACCAACAATAGCAACATCACACTTCCCTTCATGATACTTGTCCTTGAAAAACTGAATTACCTCCAAAGCTTTGGCCCTTTCTTGTATGTTGGAATTTGCACCATTAAACTGGTAAATCTTATTTTCAGTGTCTAGAATAAACACATCATCATGATTCAGTGAAGAACGGGCAAAGGGAACCTGGATAGAATAACTTACAGTCATTTTTTACACAAGAAACAAAAAGTACTCATAAAAGGCTCAGGAAGTTCATTTTGGGATGTTCTAACACCTGTTTCAATTTGACAACTCGTTTTCCTTTGCATGTATACAACCTTGTTTCAAACTTTTCTTCCTCAGGTGTCTTAAATCCGGAAGCAACACCACCCTCCAAAGGAACAATGCATGGTTTGAAGTATGACAAAAATTTGTCAGACTCATGGCCTTGGATTTCTCTGTGCTGAACTGCACGTCCTCCAAGAACAACATCAAGTTCAACAGTTTTGACAGCCGCTGTTCCAGCCTCATCCTATATAGTTTTAGAGATCAAGACATCACATGCGTTAATTCTCAGAACAAATAGCAGGCAAGTAGCACTCCACACTTGACTTCTAAGCCAAGTAAGAAAAAGAAAAGGAAAAGAAAAAGGACAAGCAACAACAATGGTACCTGACTAGTGTCTTTTCCAAGCCAAAAGTGTATGTCATACAAATAAGCACCCCCTTTGCCAGCGGATGTCTGCAAAAACAAATGGAAAGAATATACATAAATAAAAACCGTTTCAACTTCAAAAAAAGTTCACAGAGACAAAAGAAAATATTTTGTAGAAACAGGGACAAATATGATTGGCATATAAAGAAACTGTAGTTTAGTAACAGAAAAGACTGCAGGAATGATTGGAAAATCTTTTAGAGTAAAAATTGATTCTTTGTGGAAGAGACTTTCAATAAATGGCCTAGAACAATATCAATTCACCAAAAAAAATATAATAATCATAATTTTGAAGATGGGTAGCACCTCTTAAGATTATGCAATTAAAATGCAACTTTCTGTCTTAAAAGACTTCCTAGCAAAAGTAGAGGAAGCCACGGGTAGGGGGATAAGGGGGCACTCGGAAGTACATAAGTATTGCTAAACTTAGTCACACATACTTGAAGAACAATATAAGAATCCCCTGAGTAGAATTTTCCATAGTCAGACTTAGGCAATGGAACAGGCTGGAAGTTCTCGATTCGCCAAATTTCCGTTCCTCTGTGACATGTTAAGTACTATGCCAATGGCATAAACTTGCGACACGTTGCATTTGACAACATTCAGCATCTAACCAAATAAGTTAGGTGCATAAACACAAAAAGATAACAAACTTCAAAGGGGACATGCTTAAGCAAACCATATACGAAATGTCATATTACTTTGCTTCATAATTGACGGGGGAGGTAGAATCTCAATATTTATGTAAAAGAGCTAATTGAACCAGACTTAGGCAAGGATACACTCTTGAACCAGCACCCTGAAATGCAGGGTCCAGAACTTTCGTTGACATTTTCAAAAGTCTCCCACGTTGCTGATTATTTCACTACAGAAAACAAAAGACTTTCAGCTATCAAATAAGAGGATGACAACAATTGCACTAGCAGCCACTGCAAGAAAGAGAAGGAAATCAATATGTAGCTAAAATCAAAAAAGACAAATACAAGAAGGCCCAAGAAAAATAGTTGAAGCAGCTAACAGCATAATCTCAACTTCTGGATGGCTGCACACAAACCAAACTCAAGCCTTGTTTACAGCATCCAGGAATATGCTTAATTGAGCTAAATTATGGCTAAGCAAATTACAATTCACTGATGTGCTTCGAATCCTTGCAATATTTGGTTCACGTAGCCTTCTCACTCTCTCACTTTCCCTTCCTATTTCTTTGATAGTGTATGGGAGAAAGAGAATTAGACTCCTTGGCTACAACTAAAGTTCAATTTCAACTAGTGACAACTTGACGGGCCTTGGTCATCAAAGATTTTTCTACAAGTAAAATGCAAAAACCAATTCATCAAACACTTTGATCAACCCACAAATAATGGCCATGTCAACATAGCATAAAATGGGTAACATGTTTTATCATGGTGTATGTGTGTTTCACGACATTGCATGGACGAACTCATTTCCAAATAAATTATAATAGAATAAAAATATTCCTCTTAAAAATATATATATTGAAGTTCTTGTGTGTCCATGTCTTGCCAGGCTATCTAGGCTAATACCCATTTCCAAATAACAAAGCATATAAGATCTCACACCAATGTTCCCATTTTCCATCCTAAGAAATGCAAACATGTTTCCCATATCAAAGGTGCATTGATCTTAATAGAATACCACGAACAATGGGTATGCACAAAGGTTTAAAGCCAAAACAACTGAAACCCAAGTATAGGAAACAGGAAATTAGTAAAGGGCAATCGCTTTAGCAACCACAAGGAACACTCCACTAGTTTCTGGAGGACTGATGATCTAACTAATTTCAACTGGAATTTCAATTGGCATTGACAAGGGATGATTGTGATTTATGGATCAAAACGTCCTTAATCCGACCAAATTCAAAACTTTGTTGCTAAAAGCTTGGAAGATCAACACGTGTCCTACACTTACATAAGTACACAGAGCAGCTTTTTTTTTTCCTAATCTGACCTCAACCGTTTTAATCAAAACACATAGGAAAAAGGCAAAGGAACGAGATCAAAACAAGCAATAAACGACAAATCGGGAGAAATCAGCATCCCCATCAGATCCATCGTCGGCCCAAATTCGAAAATAGGAAAGGATCAAGAATCATTAATAAAATCAGTAGATGATCTATATCTTGAGATCAAGAATTAAAATTCAAAGTAAGGATAAGAACAGCAGATCAGTCATGATCTGCAAAATTTACAATAATCATCTCCACTGATCGGCGTGTGTAACGTACCTGAGACCTCACAGAGCCTCTCCGTGGATGCAAACCAATGATGAAAGTTGAGGGGCGGGGGGGGAGAGACTTAAAAGAACAAGTGAATAATTGCTCTTCCAGGGACTTTCTCTCTCTCAACCTTTTTGAGCTTTTGAGATCGGACAGACGGAGAGAGAAGATAATAGGGGCAAATGAAGAAAGAGAAACGGAAAGGGGTTAAGAGAGAGGACGGGGGTATGGAATGGAAAAAGGAAAACGAGAGAGAAGAAAATAAAATAAATTAAATTAAATAAAAAACAGTTGGGCAGGGAGATAGTTACGTTACATATAAGGCAAAAATCTGGTGGCGGTGGCGGTGGCGGTGGCGGTGGCGCACCGGCCATTATGGAATGTTGGCATTCCAGACTATTTTTCCATTTTGCTATCTCAAAATTTTTCGGTTCTTTGAGAAGCATTATAAAGAATAATTTAATTTTTTTATATAATTATTAAATAAAATTATTATTATTATTATTATTATTATTATTTGTATTTATTCCTCTAAAAAAAGCTATTAAGTTATAATTGTTAGATTTTGCTTTCTTGTACTTTTTCCATACCAAATTACAATTAAGTGAGCCTCCTCTTCCAACATTGATTTGAGCAATTACAAAGCAATATGATAATTGATATTTTAAATAGTTTGAGTTAGGTGAGCGGCATAAAGTTCAACCATATTGTATAATCATACTGACGTAATTCGAGATTTTGTTAATGTTAAATCGTAGAGTTTTTTATTCTCGATTTAATCTATTCAATTGTCAGTATAATATATTTTTTAAAATATTACTAAAAATTAAAATATTATAGTTTTTTATATTTACAAATAATTTTTAATTATATTAATTATGAATCTCTTATGATTTTAAATATTAACCGGTAATTTGCTTTACATGCATTAAAGGTCCATGCCACGTTAGGTTTTATTTTTGGCTCAAAAACTTATTTCGAAATTTTGATAATCTTCTAATAAAGCAATAAACAAATATGTGTACTAAAAGATTGAGGTACTTGTGTATATTATTTGCAAAGGTTGTTCCTAATAGCTTGTTAATTTTTTTTCCACTTTTGCTAGTAATATTTTGTCTAATGACCCGATCAGGTAAGGTATTAGGACTGCGAGATTTGTATACGAGTTACTCGGATTGCAACTCATTTAACTCATAATTCGAGTTAAAAAATAGTCATAATATGTTGACTAGTTTAAAGACAGGAGAAGTATTTATAGGTCTGGCTAACTTAGGTTTCAACTTATAAGATTTCTAAACTCATTTCCCAAATCAATGTTGGTTTGCTTAGCTCTAAAGGGGAAGAGGCCAAGCTGACTGCCCTAATCTGAACCAAATTGTTATATTTAAAATATTATTTATATTTTTCAAATAAGAATAATAATTTTGGGATTTTTTTTTAAATATTATTAACACATTGTGTGGGACTCTGGAGGGCATTATGGAAGATGGTCTACATAACACATGGGAGCCTTAAATTGCCAGTTTATTCACTACTGGTAATTCCAATTTGGGAATTCATTCCAAAATGATTTCTTGTTTCGGCCACTTCACCTTAAAAAGAATAATTTAACGTACTTATTTACCCGAATTGAAGGTTTGTATTCCAGTTTTGCCCATGCCTCGTTACCCAAAAATAAAGAAAAAGACACATTTCATTGTACAAAAGGAGATGGTTCTTTGTACGTAGACAAGAACCCAACTTTTTGGTGCAGGAGTTCGGATATTTGGAAATTTTTTTTTTTAGTATAATCTACCTTTTATTTAAAATTATATTTTAATTATTTTAATTTAAATATTATCGAATCAAATTTAATTTAAAAAATTTAATATTTTTTTATTTTGTTTTTGGATCGATTTAGTTGAGTGCAATTGCTCATATAGGAAATAATTATTCATTTATTTTGATATTTATAATGGATAAAAATGACATATGGATTTTTCTAAAAATAATTTCTAAATTATGACATGTGTGAAAATATACAAATGGTTACAATTTTAGATATTTTAGTTGTAAGTGGATTATTTAATATCAACCGATATTTGAATTTTATTCAATTATTCTGATTTGAATACTGTGATACCCATTAAAGGGTTGACTTTCAAAAATCTTGTTTCTTTATTTCTATGGTTTGAATATGAGATCTATAATTAAAAGAGTATAGTAATTTACCGTTATATTTATAAGAGTTTGGTTATAATTTTAGATATTAGAAGATATCTGTATGCTTTTTATCAAAAATTTTGAACAGAAATTATGTCATTTTAAAAATATTTTCATTGACCACAAATTTATAAACTTTTTTACGAGGGAGCAATATTCAAATATTTAAAATTCTAGATCTTACGGTGAAAACTTTAAATATTATGATATTTTATTATTTTAAAGGAGTCTGAAAAATAACTAAATAGATTTTAAACACGTCAACCATTCGAACGTTAGTACGGAAGTGGGATTTCTCTTGCTTCATACGCTTCATTAGTAGCAAAGTAACGAGACATAACCAAATTTGGGCAGCAAGTTTTAACATATCTGTCAAGCACGACTCGGTCCAGGCAGCATAAGAATTTAATTTTTAGTTAAAACCAGAGATGGTTACATGAAATAGAATAAAAGGAAAATATAATTGTATAAAATACATATCATCTACATTAGTCACACAGAGAGAGAGAGAGAGAGAGAGAGAGAGAGAGAGAGAGAGAGAGAGAGAGAGAGAGAGAGAGAGAGAGAGAGAGATGCCAAAAAAAATAGAGAGAGAGAGAGTATTATGATATTTCAGGCCACTGGGTCCTGGTCTCGTGTAGAAGCTTGTCGTTTTGCACTGCAAGAGCAAAAAGTCGATTAGACAAGTTATCGTCCTTCAAGAATATACCACTAAGTAGCCAGAGGATATTTTTTTGGATATGTAAGGTGATTGAAAAAAAAGATAGAAATTATAATTTTTAGAAAATATAATTTTTTTTATCATTTTAATAATATTTTTAGAATTTTTATAAGTATTTTAAAGATTTTTTATATTTTTTTGAGATATTGTAATTATATCTTTTAATAACTTAGACACAATAATACCTTTTAAAAAATAAATATATATTTATATATATATATTTGTAATTTTTGTACTTTCATTTTAACTTTCAAATGAAAGTCAATTGAAAATCAGGCAAAAGTCCACATAGCCTATTATTCAAGTAGGTCATGGAGGGCAACAAGCGATAGGATCAGTCTCTTCATCAATGTTGAGCCAAGCACAATGAAATGTTTTTGAAAGCACTTTGATTTTTAAAATGTTTCCATAAAACATTTTGTTAAAACAATACAAAACCCATTAAAAATTTCAAACACACTTGTGGAAATGTTGGCCCATACATATCATCTGGGGCATCTTAAAGGCCCCACTTAACCAAAAGTAAAGCAATACGGCTAAACAAATTTCCAAAAACAGCAGCTTAACTCTGATTAGAATTTCCTCTCTCCTTTTTGTTTAGGCTGGTGGTAAAATGTTATTAATCATAATTTCAAAAAAAAATTAATATATATTTTTGTATCCGTTTTTTATAATATTTACAAGAATATTATTAAAATAAAAATATTTTTAATTTTAGTGAATCCAAATTTGCTTGAGAAAGCAAATTTTCAGTGTCATAACTCGCAAGGTTTAGATTAAAGTTGATCATCTCTTATTTCTCATTGTATTGTATGTTTGTTTGATCATATAATTTGAGAATAATTATACGAATTTGATAAATTCATTAAGGTTGCCTGGCCTTCAACTTTTGCGCAACTTGGAGTGTTGCATCAAGCACGAAATCATCAGGGCCTGGATGAAGAGACTGAGCTTTGGGGTTGGGATTACAACATGATGACCCGCTGGGAATCTTACTGTTGCTGGTGCTGGTAGGTCGCCCCTCCCTATTGGCAACCCACTGGCGCACTCCGTCGCGCATCGACACTCACTTTGGGTATGCCTTCAAAATCGGATTGAATCGACCGATTCAACTGATTTAATCAGAAATCATCTTATAATTCAATTTAATTTTTATTATTAAATCGATAAAATTAGATTTAATCAAAATCGATGATATCTATGAAATCTTTAAATCGGTAAAAAAGAAAAAACACAAAACAATGATGTTGTCCTTGGTAAAAGAGACGGCATGGGCGGTAGAACAAAATGGATGACTAAACAATATAATGTACACCGAAAATGACGTCCGAGAGATTTTTAAGTAATTACGGCGAAATAAGGGGGCCAAATTCTATTTGGACCTGAAAAGTGAATCAATATAAATATATATTTTTTTGGGCAAAGGAGAAAAAAGGGAAATGACTTCTGTGCCCTGGCTATTTTAGTCCACTCTCTCTCTCTCTCTCTCTCCTTTTTCTCCTCCTTTCCCCTGTGAATGTTAATGACCATTATTTTCATTAATGCGATAATTCTGTCCTTTTGAGAAAGACTAATATTTTTTTAAAAAAGACTCTTCTCAATTTAAAAATTCTCTTTCACTGAAAATAAAATTTCTTTAATACGGCCCGTTCTCCTTAAAAGGTCCGAGACCCCTTGATTTCTCTTGCATTCGAATTTTGCCTCATTTTAATAAGAAAAATATAAAATTTAATTATAACTTCAAAAAAATATATTTTAATGTTTTTTAAGTAAGAGACAAAATAATTGAATCTTATGCTACAATGATTAAGCATGAGAAAAAGATTTTATTTATATTTTTTTTATAAATCATCTAATGTCCGACAGTTACGTTAAATTTGATTTGATTCGGATCGACTGTAGAAGATAAAACTCTTTCGATACCTGTTTTTATCATACATAAAATTTAAATTCAATATTTTATTTTAAAAAATTATTATCGTTCAATTATTAAACTAACATCGGCTATTTAGAAATTCAATCAATTAAAACAAGTAAAGCGGCAAAAAAAAATTTGTGTGTGCAAACATTCCAATTGTTTATCAAAGATGTTTAATTGTCTCGCATGGTGACAAATAAGTGGTAAAACAAGATCGAGAATAATTTTTAAGTGAATCTAAAATGAAAATTATTTTTATTTTTAATCTTATAATTAAGATTTTTTCAAAATTTTCTTTCTTCTTATAGCTACGCAAGTGGGTGGATGATGGTATATTCCATTCATCCATCTAGCAATACATTAAATTTCGAGCTTTCTTTCCGATCTCTGGACTGAAAAGTCTGAGGTTGTGGGGTCACACACACAACAATAAAGTCCTCATGGATGACCTCCTTTCCAAGACTGAAAATAAAATATATCTTTAGGATAAAATAAAAGCAATTACAGCATCAACATGGGGCCTCCACAGACAGTCCCCACAGGTCCAGTCCAGCCAGCGCTTTGAATTGTTTCCATCGGTCACAGGATTTCACTCAAATTTTTTCAAACCAACGATCATTCACCATCAGACGTTGTTTTCATCTTGCCAGTTTCGGCCCCCATCCGTTAGTCACCCCCACAAGGCAAAGAGCCTGTTGGGATGGGAGAGGGAGGAGAAGGGAAGGTCTGGATAAGCTTTGATAAATACGAGCCTCGTACTCAGTACACCAGCTGCCGGAGAGTGTAGCTTTCAAACCATAAATGTATGGTGGGGTACATCCAAGATCTAGTCAGATGCTGGTTGAAGAGCTAAAATATCATCCTTATTCGTGGCGAAAACAAACATTTCCTCGTGTACAGTCTAATAGTACAAATTTCTTCTCCCAATTTGATAATCTCATATTCAAATTCCTGTACAACAAAAAAAACGAAAGCCAAAAGAAAATCTGAAGGCAGAGAAGAGGTCCAGGTTTGTATCTGCAGGTTCCGTATCAAGCCTTCTAAAAGGATCGGGCCTATTTGGGATTACAAACAGTGTAGATTCGTCTCATTCTTCTGCCTGCCCAGTGGTTCTATCCAATCCATCCACCATAAAGGAACCAGGGCCACAGGCCCATACTGTAACCCTTCGATGTTTTCACCAAGGGTACTCTTACTCTTGGGGATCCTCTGCCTAAATTTTCATGGACATAATCTTAGAAGGGAATCAAAAGATGATATAAGAAGCAAAAGTCTCCTACAAATTCAGCTTTGCAGCAAACCCAGTGCGCTCAATGCACTTGGCTAACTGCTCGTTTTGGCATTAAAGTCCAGGCTCAGAAAGCATCGTCATATGCATGCAGGAAATGAAAAGAAAAAGAACACCGTGTGGCTATGGACCAAGGCACGTAGCAACTCTTCAGAATTAATTGCTGCCCCACATAGTTTACACCATGTCTACTTTCTTTTCAAGCCCCCATACTTGAGATAGAAAGTCTGTGGTATGAAAACGACCACGAACATAGTAGCAGAGGGTGTTTTAATAATACTAGAAGCTTTACAGAATTGCTCTTTTATACAGCTAAGAAGGTATGATAAATGGACAGAAGTGTTTACATTTGAAATCCAAACTTTTACGAAGTATGTTTTGTCTAGAGCACAATACTAACATCAATTTTTGTCCATCAACATGAGATATTATTGGCAGTTCCTTTCCAGCTAATCAAAAGGAACCTACCATTAGGCAACAAAGGAATAAGGTAACCATCAAGAAAAAGGTTACCCCATGGCTTCTAAGCAATAAGCATCAATTTGAAGGACAGGTTCATTATAAGAACACCACAATTCCATAAAGCAACCATCAGAATGGCTCAACAAGATAAACTGCAGTGTTCCAAAGCTAGGTATAGACCGTGCAACTCCTTGATGCCTTGCCTGTGGCCATCTTTGAGACTTGCTATGCAATGGGGATAACTTCTTTCAATCTCCTTTTATTCCTAAAAGATATGTCAAAAGGGGTCCCAGTAACCTGCAAAATCAATTGATAAACCCACAAAGGTTTAGAACAGGGTCAAAAGCTGTCTGAACTAGAGAAATAGCAGTCCTGACCTAGACCAGGCTAATGCAATTTTACAGTGCTTGTAGGGCAATTACATATTTCGGATAATCGTAAGGTTTTAAACTCTTGGTTGATTAATCAACCTTGTGGCAGTTTGAAGTAGGGGCCAAAACCAGAAAGGAAAAAGGGAAAAAGGCCCACATTACAACAGGATTTCTAGACTGAGTCAAAATAACCTCTTTCACCCTGATGTGCCACAGTAGCTCACCAGATATTATGAGAAAACACTATATGACACCTGAGGAAACCACGGCGTGTGGTCAAAAACCGCCACCAGCCTTGCACGGTTTTGCCAGATCATTTAGCTTGCCAAAGCATCTAATTTTACAATCAACCTAATGTGAGGAATTCATTCAACGAAAGCAATTTAGATTAGAAAGTCACTGTAAGAGAGTGCCTGAAAAATCCTTCTGGCCAAAATTCTTGAACTTCTTCAGAACATATGCAATTGACGTATCTGACATGTTATAAGGTAGAAAACGGGGGTCACAATTGAAAATGAGTGAATACAATACAGTTATCTCATTAAACTCTTTGAAACGGCACAAAGCACACCTCTAGGGAGTAAGAATAGCAACATTTCCACCACATAAGTGACCTAAGATATAGCTTGCTCTTTAAAATTCCTGTCCTCATATATTCACTATTGACACACTTCAAATTCTAAACCATAATTGTATAAGAAGAAAACATACATTGATTGGTAACGGAAGCAAACGTTCACAAATTCAAAACACACACACACACACACACACGCACAAGTGACAATACCACATATGACCAAACAAATTATTATTATTTAATTGATTCGGCTACTATCACTCAAGAAGAATATGCCTTATTTGAAACCAAATGAAAAAAAGAAAACAGCTCATTTGAAACAAATTCTTTAATCCACTACATTAAAACTAAACTTGGCCAGCTTGGAATTAGATCATATCAAGAGAAATTCGTCTAACGGGTTCCACAACGTTGTATGAATACTATCAGAAACAAAAATATTAATATCATGTTCGTGTTAGGCACATCCTTTGAGCATGATACCATATATTTTCTATAACCTTGTTATAGTGGTGTCATGCATATGCCGGAATCAAACAAAACCAAACGCGATGAATCAAAATCATAAATAGAAACTTACAAGGAAACCTAATTAGGCAGAACTCTCACTTTTCAGCTCCTCCACATCCCTCATTTTCTTCATCATCTTTTATCTTTTTCTTAACCAGTTTCGGCCTTGGTTTCATGGGTTGCAAATGAGAAGCCTGAGGCATCACCATAGTTCTCAAAACCCTAAGCAACTGCTCCTCCATGACAACCCCATTAGGCTCAAGAACCCTCAAAGCCCTAGTGACAACCTCCATTGTACTCACACACCCTCCAAAGGGCTCTTTCCTCGAAATCAATTCCGAAGTGCATATACTCCCACCATCAACACCAAAATCACACTTCAAAGACACGTGAACTGCAAAATTTGATAAAAATGGCAAGCATGAAACGAGCATTTCCTTCGCATGCTTCCACGTCACATCAAACAAAATCAACAGCAAATCACCACGTCAAATCTATCAATCCGAGACTGAGATACAAATTCTTCGTGTTCAATCGCTGTCGAGGATTCAGTTGAGGGAAAGAGAAACAGCGCCCGACGAGAATTGGGGCTAAGGTTAGTGTTAGGGTCAGTGTTTGAGACAGCGGGAGAGTCGAGGGAGTCGAGGAGAGGAGACAGGCCTCCGCGGAGGCGACGGCCGATTAGGGTTTGGGAGTGGAGGAGATACTTGGAGATTAGAGGGATGGTTGAGAGCTTGGCAAGCCTCGGGCGGATGCTGCAGTATTATGATCTTCGTGGAGGTTTCGATAGGCGGTGATGGTAGGTGATCACAGAGGCATACGGCGGTTGGTCTGCCGCATCCGGTGGTGCAAAGTCTCTCCCGGCGGTTTCCAGTGCCGGAGACAGTCGTCGGTGGTTCGAAGACGTCGACTTATGTGATGGTGAGTTGGTTGATGATGCGGTCTGTCTGGGTTGGGTCGGGTCGATTTGGCGGGTTCTCGGTTTTTCTGGTGAATGGACCATTTTAAAAATGCGGTATACGTTTCTTTTAGAAATCGTGTTAATAATGTAATGCAATTTTTTTTTTCAATTTAATTGAAGCCATTAGAGATAATATTTTTATATAATTATTAAATAAATTTAAATAATTATTAAAATTAATATTTCAAAAACGTTATCGGTTATAATTTCTATTTTAAACTCTTTATAAACCATATTCAATTTTAAAAAGTTTAACAAAATATAATTAAATAAAATTATTAAAAAAATTAAGTCATGTTTTATAACTTTAGTGTTATAAACTTATTACTCTGAATGACAATTCATAAACAAAATATAATTAAAAAAAACTTTTAAATTAAAATTAATTAAATTTATATGATAAAAAGAACTTTTCAATAAAATGAGCTCATACAAGGGCATGCATGTATGCATTAATTCAACCCTCTTCAAATGGCCTCCTGGCATTAGAACTATCTTGTACCATAAAAATACTGTGCCCTGATTAGGTAAAACAACAGTGAGATCAAAACTCCCTTTAATAATCATTCAATGAACTACAACCAGATGAATGTACCATTGACATAATTATCCAACCAAAAAATGATGATACAGATTGTTCTGCATTTCTGTTAAATAGAAGCAGGGTTCAGCCCATCTCAAACAAACCTTATATTGGCTCACACTGAGCCCTAGATTCATAATTCACTTGCCCCATGTAGTGCAAAGCTGGAAACCTATATTCTGGAGAGGTTGGTGTCATAGCTTAAGGCACGAGAACACCACAGGCTTAGAAGATCAAAACTCGATACGGATATAAAGAACTCCATGCAACGAAATGCAGTTGAATTCATGTTTCCTCCTCTCCATCAGAAAGCAAGTAATCTTGAATTTGCTCCCTGGGATCAAAAGATAATGTTAACACGAGATAAAAGAACATTTTTGCCTAAGGTTCTGTTTGTTTTTCAGAAAGAATTTTTCAATAGGAGTTTTCTGTTGTTTGGAAGTGTTTGATTGTTTGGAAAGTTTTTAATTTTGCATCAAATGACAAGAACATGGCAAATAACATAAACAAAATATAGTAAGTTATATTAAGTATGTTGATGAAATAAATTCCAAAGTGACATAATGAAGATAACGTGTAATTAGTCATTTGAAAATAAAACCTATGACATTTTTCCTTCTAACTAAACTAGAATACCTCATTATTCTTTACTGGAATGAATCTAAAATAAAGCAAAATAAATAGTTAATGCAACATGTCACTAAAACTAGATTTTTATCTTTTGTAACATACTTTTTTTTAATAAAAGAAAAGAGATGGGAACAGAAAAGTATTACCAATTTTGACTATTCTATTAATGTTTTCCCATGTTGGAAATCTATCCTACTTTCCTTCCATCATGAGATATATATATATATATATATATATATATATATATATATATATCGAGATTTCTGTTAAACAAACATAGGAAAATCTCATTTTTTTTGGACAATATTATATTTTTCTGGAATTTTTAGGGAAACAAGCACAACCTAAGCAGTCCCTACTAACATCACTACTTTAAAGCACCATAAGGTTTGCTTAGTCCTTACCACAAGGCCATGATTTATTTTCCATAACATCTAGCACTTTGATATCAATAAATCATAAAAGAATACTGAATGTGTAGGTGTTGTTAGTAGAAGGTTCTAACCTTCGCCAACTCTGACTGGTGAAGCTACCATCTGTTGCTAGAGCAGTCATTGGCTGTGGTAGAAGCGAATGGAAATGCTCCATGGATGACGGGTCCTTGGGAAGTATCTGGAATTGGCAACTCGAACAGCAAGCTGCACCAAAGACATCAATACTTGTCTGACAATTTCCTAAACTGCCCAAACCTTTTAACTCTGATTGGTCAAGAGGGCTAGAGCAGATAGGACATAGTGATTCTGAAGGAATCGATTCTTTATTTTTGACATTATATTTTTTCTGACGCCTTTGAGATTCCATAGAGACCTTACAGTCTTCTGATTCTGGGATCTTGTTAAACTGAAATGGAGTAAGCTTTTCAGCTGTTCTTAAAATAGTGCGTTCACGAGAAGGATTTTCCTCCTGGGAAAAAAAAAAATCAAAGTTAGGTAATCAGACTTGCATCAATTTTATTTTTAACAAAGATAAATATATAAAGAAAGAGTTGTGCTGACATAGATTGACTAAGAACAAAAATCATTGCAAGCTCAAGCCATAGCATGCTACTTTTGGAAGGTGATTTTCCTTCTACCCCGGCTTCTGTTATTAATGATCTTAATCAAGTTAAGCAATCCATTTTCCAAAGTTCGCATTGATTAACATCAAGTGGGTAAACTGAACTCACAAACAAAGCACCAGGCAAATGGAATAGCAGCCCTCCGTGGCTGCAACAAGCATTCATTTTTAAGTAGGTTTGAGACATGAACATTATATATTGTCATGAGAGTTAAAAAAAAAAAAAAAAAAAAAGCCAGAACAAAACCCATCTATTACCTGCAACAGTTTGACAAATGATGATACCAAACTATTGATGCCAGAATGAGAGCATTTGAGCACCTCTATGGTCTTTAAACTGCCCTGCCAAAATGGTTAAAGGTCATCATACTTGTGGGAAACTTAATGATGCTTCAAGAAGCAACAGTGCCATAATACTGCAAACCATACTTTTTGCAGAACTTGAGTTTGATGAAAGTATGAAATCACTTTAGAATTGAAGGTTAATTCCTGATACAAGTCAATGTGTTGGTGATTGCTCGTTGGCCATTGCAAAAGGACAGGCAAGATATGAAACACAATAAACATTCTTTTCAGCCTTATACAGATTTTGAATTAGAACGGGTTGGCTCCTTTAAAGCTGCAATGCATGATTCTTGCATTTTAGTAGGTTAGAGGACAAGGTAACATGCAAGCAAGGTGGAAATTAAGATTTGAATATTAGATCTTTTCTCAGCATGTTTTTGCACAGAGGGTCAGGTTCAAAAAGATGATCTCAAGAGGGTTTAGATATGTATGCAAGGACTCATGATTGGTTGACCATTGTTTTAACTATACAGTGGCCACGGAGCTCCATCAATCTTCTCCGTTCAAAGTTCAATTTTATGCCAGAAATGGTTGTGGGGTTTATATGCAGTAGCAATATTGAAAGGACTGTTCAGGAAAAAGCAGGCAAATATACTGGATGCACTACATGGCGACCAATAATCATAACCAATAAGAGGATAAAGATTGATTCATGATCGATTTTAATTAGTGCTATTTTTTGTGATCAATTTCATTATATTTTTAATTGAATATTGCACCAATCGGATGTTTTATAATAAATTGTCCAAATAGGTTGTTGAAGAGTTGATAAAGGAAATACAAAGAAAAATGGAGGAAAATTGCAACAAAGTGAAAAACAAAATTGGGAAGTGCTGAAGATGGAATTTTCAACAAGAAGAATGTCTTAAAGTGCTTATATTTGAAAATTTTCCCATATTAGGAATTTACGATATCATCTCTTTGCCATCCTAATTTTAGGAGTTTCTTTTTACTTTTCCAAGTTAGATGGTATTTTTACTATTAGTAACATTTGGTTTGAATTTTAGAAATCCCTATTTTTTAGAATAGGTTATTTTCTCTCTCCATAATAAAAAAAGAAAGACTTTTAGGCTAACAAACAAAAGGCAGCCAGCAAAGGACGTGAACCATATATATATTCTCAAGGACGGGCCGCTGCTAGTCACCCTTTTCTTCTTCCTAGAATAAACTTTTTTTTTTTTTTTTTTTTTTGTTAAAGAACTCAAGAACAATGTTAACCTAAGGGAATTAATGGAAAAAAATTGAGTAATTGCTACTATCCCAATTATTTGGATTTTGGTTTAACTATTTTTACAAAACTTAATGCTATCATTATATTGATATAGAACATTATCGTGTCCAATTGATTCATGATAAGTTTTAACTGGATACTGGGTTTTGTCATTTAATCTAGGAAAATATAAGATTTATTATGGCTATCATTACAAATTTAAGATTAAATACTTGAATCGTAAGATAAATATTTTTAACCCATGATTAATGAAACAATTAAATGTGGTGAACCCTTGGATCAAATTTTTGATAGATTGATTTTCCTCCAATTTTTGTTATTTTGCATTGGCAATTTATTTTCTTTATTTTTTGGGTTGTTAATTTTAATTTAGGAATTTAATTAAAAAACCCCCATTTTTATCCTTGTCATTTAACTAAGAAATTAAATTAATTTAGTTCCCTTAGGATTCGACCTGATACGATTATTGTTACAAATTTATTGCATCGGGGAATCAGTATTAATTTTGAAGGTTTCGACAACCCATCAATTCACTAAGGTTGACATTTATTTTTCAAGGCTTCTATTTAATGGTCTGGTCCTCTTTTGAGTGAGCCATGCTTTTAGGTGATTTGCTCATGATTTCCCCCTCTAAGATTCCTGCAGCTAAAAATCAACGTCCTTTATATAATTCTTTTTCCAGTGCATTTTTTTGCTTATAAGGAGAGAGAATTGAGAAGATACAAATACACCGTATATGACTTACCCCTCAAGATAACAAAACATGCTTAGCTCTTGCTTCAGACAATCACGAAGTGGAAGCACTACGGGAACCTCCCTTCTCGCATCAATGTACTGTATATCTGCTGGCAAGGAGTATCCTCGGCCCTGGCAACAACATTTGTTAGAACAACAGATGTGAATTATCTATAATAATTGCCTTTGCATATTATATGCTACTGCCAATAACTTTGGTTTGCTTTATTTTAGATAAGAGGACAATGCAGAGGCATGATCTTCAATTAGAAGATAAACTTCTAGACTGATTACAACATTGACATGGAGGAACTAGATCTAGATCAGTAAATTTCAATTTATGAGGCAACCTACACCCTAGCTTATCTTTTTCTTTGTTCTCCAACTCAGTACTTTTTCTGCCTGTTCTCTCTCTCTCTCTCTCACACACACACACGCACGCACGCACGCACGCACGCACGCATAACCTAGAGGAGATGTTTCACAACTGCAGCTCCATCTGGAGGGGGGAGAGAGAGAGAATCAATCGAAAGGCCCAGTCAAAAAGTTGTGCTGTAAAAGCATGTAAAAATTATTTTTCTCTAGAAACTAAAAGTGAAGAATAATGTGTTCTCCAATTGCATCAATAGTTTCCCTACTCTCAAGCTCAAAATAAATCAAGTTCAACATAAATGTGCTTCACACACTTATACAAGAAACAGTTGTATACAATTAGCAGTCCCTAGAAGGGAAATAGTCGTGAATTAGTCCCGGATGGATAATATGGCATGCAGTATCAGCCCCGGAAAGGGGGGAGGAACCTATTGGCTAAAGTGCCTATCAATTCTTTCTTGTTTACTTTTCCATCTCTAGAGACATTTTTTGAAACATTCCTTACATTTGATCTATCCACAAGTCTGTATCTGCAGTAGACAATAAAAATTTTCTGCTTCATTTTCCATTGCTACAGTTGTTGTAACATGAATTCTCTTTTCTAGCATTAGTCTTCATTTCAATTATGGAACTATAATGATTAAACTACATAAGTTAACAGAAGTTTGTTTGAACAAAAAAATCACAGACAAACCTTAACAGTAGAGGAAAGGACATGGCAAGCAATACTTGACGCAGATGAACCCAACACCAGCCTATTGTATCCATTTTCCAAAGCAATCTGCAAAATAAAATAGGTGTAAAGAATGATGACCTACAAATTACATTTCTCCTAGACATGATAGCAAGTACAACAAAGTCAAGAAATGCACCTTTTGCAAGGATAACATACGAAGATGCAGCAAAAGATCTTCTTTCCCAGTGACATCACTAACATCATCTAGCAACTCCTGCAACCTCAATGTTCTATCATCCGAATCCCTTGAGCAAACATTTTCAAGTGAAGCAACATGAAACACTTTCTCAGGAGGCCCTAAACTTGATACAATCAATCTCATATCCTCAATTGCTTTTTCAACTTCATCTGAAGGAAGTGAAGAAATTGAACTATCATCGATAAAAGCCACTCCAACACCAAACACGGGAAGCGATCTATCTCTGCTTGCATCAAAATTCTTCTGAGCTTTGCACTGCATCTCGTGAACAAACTGCAAAGCAACCCTAAACAGACAAGAATAACCCAGACGAAAAATTTTTTTAACAATTATAATGCAATCAAAAAATTACAAATTCATAAATTCTCAAAGAGAGAGACCTGGAAGAAGTGCCACCGGAGAAAGCAATGAGAACATTGTCAATGGGAGAGATCATGGATCGAGACGTAACAGCAAGTTTGAACTTGCCATATAGATTATTCCTGAAACAATCTGAACAGAACTGTCCCTCATCACTACCACAGCCAGCACTGGCTTTATTGATCTTGCACTTTATACAGAATCTCCTATCACTGAATCCCTTTTTCATCTGCTTATCCAGCCCCTCTCTTCCTGCTGTTGCAGCATCCGATTTTATTTCATTAAAGCAACCACCAGACTGGCAACCTGCACCGCCATTGCACGCCATCTCTCACCCCAATATCTGTCTACAACTCTAGGGTTCATCAAAACACAGACAACCTTAATTAGTTCCACCAAGCCAACTCAACCTTATTTGGGAACACCCCAGTTAATTACGATCTGTTGACTTCATAAAAAATTTCTAAAATCATTTTCATTCTAGCTAGATTCCTTCAAGATTAGTTACAGTTCAATTTTAGAAATTTATTTTCTAAAATTATAATAACGTAAAATTATTAACAGCCTTCATTGAGCAAAACCTTGGAAAATTGCAATGTTTCTAAAATTATAAATAATTACAATAGCAACATTTAATATTTGCCAAGTGATATCAAATTCCAAAGGGCAGAAGTTATTGTAAATTGACCCTCAAGTACAGATTCAGCAATATAATCATATAGGTACCCAATGATCGGGGGGCAGAGAGAGAGAGAGAGAGAGATTGCAAGGCAAATGGAAAATTGAAAAAAAAAAAAAAAAGGATTCGGGCAATTCAAAAAGAAGAAGAAGAAGAAGATGAAGATGACTCACCTTGTGCTTGCAATTCGTGGCCTTCAAGCAGAAGGAAGAACAGAGAGCTCTTCAAGCAGAAGAAACCCTAACATGCCAAAACTTTAAAAAATAAATAAGTAATTAAGTAATTATGAAAAAATAAATTGGACCGCACTATTTTTACATGTGTGTATACATATATTTTTTCAAAAAAAAGATGGGGAATGTTTGCGGGTCTTGAAAATTGTTTTCGAAGCCCGGTGGGCCAACGTAAGCATTAACTGGGCCACTTATGTAATTGTCTGGTGCTTCAGTCTGGCCCAAGGTGGAACTCATGGGCAAGCAAGGCAGTGCCCACTAACCCCGCGATTCTAACTTTACCCACCGGAGTTGCGGAAGTTCAAGTCTCCACGAGGGGTATTACTTTTTTTTTTTGTGGGTATTATGTATTGAACACTGTCCGATATTTAAGATTTCATCCTAATTAATTCAAACCGACCACTATAGTGGTTCCTTTTGGAGGACGGATCTCCCAACGAAAAACGCTCCATACACATGAAGGACCGATACTCTCTGCGGAAGTTGAATTTCGATCATGTTTAAGACAACTCAATCCCACATCCAATTGAGCCAACCCACGTTGGTGACGAGAGGTATTACGATACTCAAGTCGGATAGTATCGATACTTAAATTTGGCTTGAGTGTTGGTTAGAAGAGTCTGAGCTCATCAAGTTTGGATTTCTAGAGCTTGAAGTGTCATGGGATAGTATCACTTAATTAATCGATCTCAAATAATATATTCAAAAAAATATACCTATAACGTAATTTTATATATAAAAATTATTTAAAAAAAATATAATTAATCAAATTTGTCGAGCCATTGAGCTCGACACTATTACGTTCAAATTCAAGCTCGAATATCATAATAGCCCTATTCTCCACTCATTTTTCAAAATATAATATTAATAATTTTTATACAAAATTTTACTACAAAAATATAGAATTTTACAATTAAAAATTAATTAATTTATAAGTCAATAAATTATTGTTATATTTTTATTAAAAAATTATGCTTAATCTCATTCCGATTAATTAACCTTGACTTCTCAAAAAACAGAAGGGGTTTTGGACAGCTTGAAGCAAAAACAATGCATAATTTTATGTTTCGGATCTTGGGTCTTAGTCTCTCTCTCTCTCCTAGGAAAACATTGGGGGATGAATAGTTTGATAGCTTCTTGCAGGTCATCATAACAAAGATGTAGCCTAAAACAATGTTCTGTGTGCGTGCGTGCGTGTATCCATGCAGAGAGAGAGAGAGAGAGCAATAATGCGATATAATATAGCATTACATAATATCGTGACACAAAATGATACAAATACTGTATTTATACTGAACTAAGAGCAGAGGGGGTTTATTTGACATCTGCTCGATGATCAAGTGAGCTTATTCAATATTTAAGTGAATGCCTAATGAAGCTTTTATTTGGGTGTGAATGAAATTTGAAGGATAATCGAGACAGGAGATCGGTTAGCACAAAAATGAGGGGCTGCTTGGTCCCATACGTGTCACTCAAAAAAATATCATTTACTTTTCATCCAGGGACACAAACTCAGAAGTAACAATCTTTTGGACTAAAGTTGGCCTTCTATTCCTACTCAGAAAAATCTCCCCCTGCTGTCCCCCTGTCATCTAAGCTTCTGTCCTGTCTCAATTTTCTCTCTCTCCTTCCACTCTATTTTTTAAGAAATCCATATTGACCAATGGGAAGCCAAGAAACTTCATCGCTAAAACCCGAGCAGATAGATAAGACACTCCTGATCCCTCTCTCTCCCTCTCTCTCTCTCCCCCCCCACCATCTCTCCCTCTTTCTCCCTCTCATGTAATGCAAGCAGAACCTCAAAAATGCCTCCAATCACACTTGTCCTATTTGTTGACACGTGTCCCTAACTCTACCACGAACCGAGACGACTGTCTTCAAGTCCTCTGTTCTCCCAAATATGCATTACATACTCCCCCGACCTTTTGGTCCTTATTAGATTTTCTCTTCTTAAAAACACTGAAATCAGATTCAAAGAAGTAAAACCTGGAAAGTTTTTATTCAATATCCTTCTCCTCTCTCTCTTTCTCCGTTAAAATTGAGAAAACGGGGGTCGTGAAACAGAGACTGAAAAATGGCTTACTTAGTATCATCACCATTCGCCCTACCCACATCAAAAGCGGAACACCTTTCGTCACTCTCCCAGAAACACTACTTTCTTCACTCATTTTTGCCCAAAAAATCAACACGCAACAGCCTGAAATCCTCACTTAGAGTAAAATGTGCAGCAATTGGCAATGGTCTCTTCACGCAAACCACACCTGAAGTGAGAAGAATTGTTCCGGACAAATCTCAAGGACTCCCAACGGTAAAAATTGTCTATGTAGTCTTAGAAGCACAATACCAGTCTTCTCTGACAGCAGCTGTTCAGTCTCTCAATAAAAATGCCAATTTTGCCTCTTTTGAAGTTGTTGGTTACCTGGTAGAAGAGCTTAGAGATGAGAATACATACAAAACTTTCTGTAGAGATCTCGAAGATGCTAATATCTTTATTGGGTCTTTGATTTTTGTGGAGGAATTGGCTTTGAAAGTGAAAGCAGCAGTGGAAAAAGAAAGAGACAGACTGAATGCAGTCCTCGTGTTCCCTTCAATGCCTGAAGTAATGAGGCTCAACAAATTGGGTTCTTTTAGTATGTCACAACTTGGGCAATCAAAGTCTCCATTTTTCCAGCTTTTCAAGAAGAAAAAGTCATCTGCAGGATTTGCTGATAGTATGTTGAAGCTTGTGAGGACATTGCCTAAGGTGTTGAAGTACTTGCCTAGTGATAAAGCTCAGGATGCTAGGCTTTACATTCTGAGCTTGCAGTTTTGGCTTGGTGGATCACCTGATAATTTGCAGAATTTCTTGAAAATGATTTCTGGGTCTTATGTTCCGGCATTGAAGGGCACAAAAATAGAATATGCGGATCCAGTTTTGTACCTGGATAGTGGGATTTGGCACCCTTTGGCACCTTGTATGTATGATGATGTGAAGGAATACTTGAATTGGTATGGGACTAGAAGAGATGCTAATGAGAAGCTAAAGAGTCCAAATGCACCTGTAATTGGCCTAGTCTTGCAAAGGAGTCATATTGTGACCGGTGATGACAGTCACTATGTTGCTGTGATCATGGAGTTGGAAGCTAAAGGTGCTAAGGTCATTCCAATATTTGCTGGTGGGCTTGACTTTTCTGGTCCCGTTGAGAAGTTTTTCATTGATCCTGTAACCAAGAAGCCGTTTGTGAACTCAGTGGTGTCATTGACGGGTTTTGCGCTTGTTGGAGGACCGGCTAGGCAGGATCATCCAAGGGCCGTTGAGGCACTGAGGAAGCTTGATGTGCCCTACATTGTTGCATTGCCTTTGGTGTTTCAGACAACTGAGGAATGGTTGAATAGTACTTTGGGGTTGCATCCAATTCAGGTGGCTTTGCAGGTTGCTCTTCCTGAGCTTGATGGTGGGATGGAGCCCATTGTTTTTGCTGGCCGTGATCCTGGAACAGGCAAGGCCCAACTTTTCCCATTTTGCTTTCAATATTGGTCTGCATATTTTCATCCTCATTGTGCCTTTGCGGCACTGCTTTTGTCACATTTTTCTTGTTTGTTTGGTTCTTTCTTCATTTAATTAGAGATACTAGTTTCTTCTCTTTTGTTTGTTACTAGTTTTTTCTTGGGGAAAAAGTCCAAATATTAATATTTTACTCACCATTCTTTCTTAAATTTTCAATGTGATTGCAGGAAAATCACATGCCCTTCACAAGAGGGTGGAGCAACTGTGCACCCGGGCAATCAAATGGGCTGAACTGAAAAGAAAATCTAAGGTATCCCTTTCTCCATTCTATGAGTGGTTCAAGTTGTAGACCACTTGCTTATTTCGTACATATGAATTCGTTATAAATGTCTTTGGCTGCAATTTCAGCGTACCTGTGAACCTTTTGTTTTACTTTTGGGAAGGGTTAATTGTGACCATTTGTCTATGTTTGAGCATATATCTTCATACACACCTCATATTGTCCGCCCTGTGCTTAGAGAACCCTTCTCACCAATAACTTTCATCTCTACATAATCAGAATCTTGGAATTGACCAAGTTCTAAATGCTCCAATTGGATTTATTTATTTATTTATTTTTAAATTATAATTACATCAAAGACAATGATAGGCTTTCCATTAATTTCTTTCTTGGCGTGCTATTCTGAAACTTACCTAAGCTTGTTTCGCTAAGTCTTTAGACCAAAAGATTTGTGTACTCATTGTAAGTGTCTTTTATAAGCATATCAGTTTGTGAGATTGTTTTAGCTTTCGCATGGACAAAGCTTCGTGTGAAGTTTCTTCTCTTTTGTATCCGAGGAAAAGCCACATTCTGATAGTTTCTTATTGATTGGCATGTCTATGACCCTGTTTTTCTAGTTTTCTATGTATAAAACAAACGCAGATTCTTACTTTTTGTTCTAAGTATTTTTTTTTAATGCATTTCCTTTCACAGACAGAAAAGAAGTTGGCGATTACGGTCTTTAGTTTCCCTCCTGACAAAGGAAATGTGGGAACAGCTGCCTACCTCAATGTCTTCTCCTCTATCTTCTCTGTCTTAAAGGACCTCAAAAAAGATGGTTACAATGTCGAGGGCCTTCCAGAAACTTCTGAAGCCCTCATTGAAGAGATAATTCATGACAAAGAAGCCCAATTCAGCAGTCCTAATCTCAACATCGCCTATAAAATGGGCGTCAGAGAGTACCAAAGCCTAACTCCATATGCTACTGCCCTAGAAGAAAACTGGGGAAAACCTCCTGGAAATTTAAACTCCGATGGAGAACATCTCCTTGTATATGGAAAACAATATGGAAATGTCTTCATTGGAGTTCAACCAACATTTGGCTACGAAGGTGATCCAATGCGGTTACTTTTCTCCAAATCAGCTAGCCCACATCACGGGTTCGCCGCTTACTACTCGTTTGTTGAGAAAATCTTCAAAGCCGATGCAGTTCTTCACTTTGGGACTCATGGTTCACTTGAGTTCATGCCTGGAAAGCAAGTAGGAATGAGCGATGTTTGCTACCCAGATAGTCTTATTGGGAACATTCCGAATGTGTACTACTATGCGGCCAACAACCCATCTGAAGCCACCATTGCCAAGCGCAGGAGTTATGCCAATACCATTAGCTACTTAACTCCTCCAGCTGAAAATGCTGGGCTTTACAAGGGACTCAAGCAACTCAGTGAGCTCATCTCCTCCTATCAATCTTTCAAAGACACTGGTCGTGCTCAGCAGATTGTTAGCTCCATCATTAGCACAGCAAGACAATGCAATCTAGACAAGGATGTTGAGCTTCCTGATGAGAGTCAGGAGATCCCAGTTAAAGAGCGTGACCTTGTCGTAGGGAAGGTGTACTCCAAGATCATGGAGATTGAATCTCGGCTATTGCCTTGTGGACTCCATGTCATTGGTGAACCACCATCAGCCATGGAAGCAATTGCAACGCTAGTTAACATTGCTGCATTGGACCGTCCCGAAGATGGGATTTCATCACTTCCTGCAATACTAGCTGAGGTGCTTGGAAGAGATATTGAAGATGTCTACAGAGGAAATGACCTGGGCATCTTGAAAGATGTTGAGCTGCTTCGACAGATTACTGAGGCATCTCGAGGAGCTATATCTGCCTTTGTTGAGCGGACAACTAACAACAAGGGTCAAGTTGTCGAGGTAGCTGACAAGTTGACCTCAATTCTTGGTTTTGGTCTAAACGAGCCATGGGTTCAGTACTTGTCAAACACCAAATTCTACAGGGCTGATAGGGAGAAACTCCGAACATTGTTTGGATTCTTAGGCGAGTGCTTGAAGCTAGTTGTGGCTGATAATGAGCTGGGAAGTCTCAAACAAGCTCTGGAGGGCAAATATGTTGAGCCAGGTCCCGGTGGTGACCCAATCAGAAACCCTAAAGTCCTACCAACAGGTAAAAACATTCATGCTCTGGACCCCCAAGCAATTCCCACAACTGCAGCAATGCAGAGTGCGAAGGTTGTTGTGGATAGATTGCTTGAGAGACAGAAGGTCGACAATGGTGGAAAGTTTCCAGAGACTGTTGCGCTTGTGTTGTGGGGTACTGATAACATTAAGACCTATGGCGAGTCACTGGCGCAGGTTCTGTGGATGATTGGTGTAAGACCTGTTGCTGATACCTTTGGACGAGTCAATAAGGTGGAGCTGGTTAGTCTTGAAGAGCTTGGAAGGCCTAGGATTGATGTTGTCGTTAACTGCTCAGGAGTTTTCAGAGACCTTTTCATCAATCAGGTAACTATGATTTTTTGTTTTTCCTAAAATTTAATGCCTAAATCTTTCGATTCGTTTCTTCTCTTTACTGAAAAATTGTGTTACACAGATGAATCTCCTTGACCGAGCGGTGAAGATGGTAGCTGAACTAGATGAGCCTGAAGACCAAAACTATGTGAGGAAACATGCCCTGGAGCAAGCCCAAGCACTTGGCATTGGTGTTAGAGAAGCTGCAACCCGTGTCTTCTCCAATGCCTCGGGCTCCTACTCATCCAACATCAACCTTGCAGTTGAGAATTCCTCATGGAATGATGAGAAGCAGCTCCAAGACATGTACTTGAGCCGCAAATCCTTTGCATTTGACTGTGATGCTCCTGGTGCTGGCATGACTGAGAAAAGAAAGGTTTTCGAGATGGCTTTGAGAACAGCGGATGCCACGTTTCAAAACCTTGACTCATCAGAGATCTCTCTCACTGATGTCAGTCACTACTTTGACTCTGACCCAACTAATCTGGTTCAGAGTCTACGGAAGGATGGGAAGAAGCCTAGCGCTTACATTGCTGACACTACTACTGCCAATGCTCAGGTTAGCCTCATCAAAATAACTCTCCCCATTGTCATAAGACATAGCTTTTCTAAAGAGAACGGGCAAAAAAATTTCTTGAATGAATCGTTGTACAGGTGAGAACTCTTTCAGAGACTGTACGGCTTGATGCACGCACCAAACTCTTGAACCCAAAGTGGTACGAGGGAATGTTGTCTAGTGGGTATGAGGGTGTTCGAGAGATTGAGAAGCGACTCACCAACACAGTTGGGTGGAGTGCAACCTCGGGCCAAGTTGACAACTGGGTCTACGAGGAGGCCAACTCAACATTCATTCAAGATGAGCAAATGCTGAACAGGCTAATGAAGACCAACCCAAATTCTTTCAGGAAGTTGGTGCAGACGTTCTTGGAGGCCAATGGACGTGGATATTGGGAGACTTCAGAAGATAATATTGAGAGATTGAGGCAATTGTACTCCGAAGTTGAAGACAAGATTGAAGGAATTGATAGGTAAAATGTAAGAAAACAAACTAGGGTCCCTGAGTGCATATATAATTGTTGATTCTCAATTCCTCTTTTTTCTCTCTCCTCATTTAGAATTAGGGCATGTAACATCAAACATGTTTGGAAGACAACATTGTTCATCACTTTTTTTCCATTTCAATTCTTTTTGAGAGCTTCTTTATATTCCAAGTGAAGAGAAGGTTTGATACATCTTTAAACTGAGTTTGTTCTTATTTTTCTACAATCATAACCTTTACCATCAAAATCACAACAATTTGATGCCCCCCCCCAACACACACATATTTAGTATTTAATCTTCATCTAAATCTAAGTAGTTCGCAGAAGATAAGTATGGTAATTCAGATCTATAAGCCAGCAAAATGATCACTTTCTATTGAGCTTAAATTTTCAATGAGTAGATGAATATTACAACATAAATCTACAAAATCAAAAAGAAATAAAAAATTTCCTACACCCCCCCCCCAATATAAGATACAAGATTGTAAGGAAAAAGGAAAAGAAGGAACAAAAATGGTGTAAGAATTAACAGAGTGGTACATGGTTCTATCTTCCTCTTTCTTGAAGACTTTTGCATATTAAAAATTGGCTTCGCCTTCAGACCAATTCCATTAATAGAGGATCACCTTCTGCCATAATTCTAATAAGTGTTATGAACTCCTGCTCACTTGACACAGTCCAAGGGTGGACTGCAGGTACTTGAGCAGAGTAAAAGGTTGAATTCGCAGGAGGCAAATTTCGTTTGTATTTCATTGTGCTAAATACTGGATCGAAATTCTGGGGAGAATCCATAGCCACAAACATCATGGGTATTGCAACCTTGTGATGGATTTCTAGGTCCCCCACCAGATTAACGAGATCAATGAAGTCAGACACAAAGCGCCTAGGAACGAAGAATACCTCAGAATTGCAGATCATGAGGCTCTTTTCATCTTTTACAGATTCCTTGTAACTGACTTGGAAATGAACTGGCATTGTGCTAGCCACTTGCTTTACCATCTCTGCTTGTTTTGAGAACCAATCTGCATTGTCATTTATTGAGACAACAGACCAGGATTTAGACACCTGAAACACAAAACTCGTATGTTAGTTTTGCAACTTGCCATATAATTGAAATTACAATCATGTGGGGGCTGCATGCAAGAGAATGGTAACCACGTACAGAGGGTAATTAAGAAGCCAATCACAGAATAAATCTGACAAACACTGGTATACTGTCATTATTTTTGGTCAAAAGAATTTTGTACCAACATTTACACAAAAATGATCAGCATATTTGGTCGGACAGTCATGGTGCCTCCTAGGTGCACTCAGATATAATACAAAGTTATGTATTAAGCAAGCAGATGTTGTGGAAGAGGAAGAGGATCAAAGTTTAAAAGTTTGTAAGTTACCTTATCAGTGGTCCAAAGCTTATTCCTGTCTGCTTGCAGCAAATTCCAGTAATTAAGAATAGTATTGTCTTGTAGGAAAAAAAATCCTTCTGCACTTGTAAACCGATTGAATATGCTGGGAAGATTCCTGTAAACAAAATAAAACGATATCAGTGATGAAAAAATTTTGAAGAGACAAATGTCAACAACCTTCGGTGGAACATGTCAACACAGTACTCTTTTTTAGGTAACAACAGAACTGACATGGGTCCTTTACTCCTAGGTGAAACTTTCTAACGGATTCTTTCCTTGAAAAGAGCTTAGCTCTTCATAGTTAGATACCAAACATCATCAAAACCAGAACCATTAAAGAAGACAAGACACCGTTTAGAAGTTCATTCATTTTTTTGAAAAGCAAAGTTAAACCACGAGATTTTAATAGACAAGTCACATAACCATTTTTTTCAAAGAAAAGGAAAAACTGGACCATATTGAACATGGGTCCTTTACTCCTAGGTGAAACTTTCTAAAGGATTGTTTCCTTGAAAAAAGCTTAGCTCTTTATAGTTAGATACCCATAATTATCAATTTTTGCAAATACTTGAAAATAGCATACAAAAATGCAATCATAAGAATCCATATATAATTCAGCAGCATCACATACTCTCTTTTCTTTGACCTAGGACAGTAACTTCCTGCATTCTGAATTTAGCAAAAGTAAAATAAATGACGAGGTCCTGGAGCAGCCAAATGTACCAAAGGTGAAATAACTCTGCAATGCAGTGTCAAAGCCTTAGGCCATCCAAGAATCCTAATTCTTGTCGTATTGCTCAAGTCCAATATCATACCAGCAGTATAGATCCAGAATTCTTTTGTTTTGTCCCCCCTCCCCCACCCCTGCCCCTCCCTTTGCAATTGTCTCAGGATTCCAGTTTCAATAGTTGCCTCAGACGGCATTGGCTGGGAAAAAGAGTTAGCTCCTATATCGATCTGCAAATATGTAGGCCTGTAATTCTAAAGGCTTGTCTTCCTCTCTCTGAGAGATTATGACTGCCCAATGTATTCTCCCATCAACATGAAACGGAATACACTAGGCATATATTCTCCCCATAAATCTCATTTTCCCCTCCCTGGGAACAACGTATGCACAATGGTCCAACCCTTTGGTCCGACAATTATCATATTCTAGTCCCCCTGTACCAAAAGCATACCAGGAAAAAGTCTAGAGTTAAAAGTAGACTTAGGGGCAAAAAACAAGTTCTCTGATTTTGGACACACTGCCTCTTGGAAAATAATCACTAGGGTAGTTCCCTGTCATTCGGTTTACAAAATGTGATGACCTTGGGATGATTCAAATGACAACTACATCAACTCCAAGAAAAAGAGTCTTAATTAGCAACCTAAACCTTTCATAGGTTTCAAGGGATCTACATTGGGGTTCACCCAAATTACATCCCCATTGTTTCGCCTAAGGTTAACATTGACCCTCTCTTGATGAGTCCAAAGATAAGGCTAGTGCAAATTGTGGATATTAAATGAAGGTGGATTGACGACCATTGAATGAAACGTGAGGCTGGGTTTAAGAATTTGGTGAATTGAAAAAGAAGAATATGTCCCTTGTCACATGAAGGGTCTTATCTTGATCCAAATTATAATACTTGAAACTTCTCCCTTGGGGTGTCTTACCAGTCACCAGAAGCTTCTAACATTTTCTAAATCCGCATAGGAACTAAATGTAGCAATTATTCTAGTATCTCTAACTGCCTCAAAGACTATGAAATATGAAATCACTAAATACCATACAACCTAGAATCTGGCCTTAATGTTTGAGTAGCTAGATTACTGATAAAAATTCACCATCTTACAAGCAATAATTATGGCCATTGTTCACTAAAATCTTTTTCCACCAGATACTCAACTACTAGAGTGGGTCAAGCTTTAGTTATACATAAAATCTAATGCCTCATATATTACAAATAAATACACAGTTATGCTTAAGAAATCTTTCACAGGTAGCGACGCCATGTAGGAATAACTGAGCAACTGCAATGACCTGTGTTAGGCAAATCTATTGTAGCTTATGCTGCAAATATACATGCAATCAATTGCAGCTTTGCTAGACCAAGATTTTCAATTGTGTTTGATGAGTTACTAAGAAATTCTAAGATAATTGTCCATTTCAAAGTCATTTAAACCTGAAAAGATTAATTATAAATAACCAAGTAAATTAGACAGGATAAACAATTTGAGCTGCTAACATAAAAAAAATGCAATGAAAATATTACCAAGTGATATGAAAGAAGAATGCCCCCCAAAAAACTTACTTGTATACATGGTCCAAGTGGCCTTGCTCAACAGCAAGATCAGGATCTTTCTCCTCTGATAAAATAACTACAGCTTTAAATATCCTGCCATAAAGCAATCTCCATTCCAAAGCAGTTCGTTCAACGGGCCCACTGCAGAACATTATAAGCACAATGTTCCCAAAGTTCTTTCTCCACCTAATAAGATTCCCAATCTCATAATTGACTGTCCCGGTCTCCTCAACCCCAAGATGAACAGACGGTAACTTTCGCGGGACAAAGTCCTTCCTGTCCCCATGACCAATGGTTGCCCTTGGCCTATCCAATTCTAGGGACAAAAGCCTTGGCTGCTGGTACCCCACTGCAATCAGGTCCTCAAGCCAAGCAGCAGTAAACTTCACATCCAACTCAGTCCAGAAGCCTTCCTCTGCCATAGTATAGCTCAATTCCAAAATTTTTTCAAACAGCCTATGCTTATTTGATCTCCATGCAATCAAAAACTTGATCAGCCGCCCCACATTCACATGAAGATCTTTCTCTTCTGAAAATGGGTAAGCCTCTATTCTATCATATCGATGGATTGTTGGAGGATAAAATACAACACAACCACCGATTTCCCACAAAATGCGCTGTGCCCAATAACCCCTCAGCACATCAGAAGCCATTGTGCTCACAGATACAGGAAGCATCATGGCCCAAAATGCTGAAGAATGGAAAATCGTATTGAAGGAATTCAAAGGTGCCATCATACCCTGCGGCAATGCCACTTTTGGCGCATTCTCATCAAACCTAATATCAAATGCTTCCAAACCCGATTTTCTCGTAAAATAGAAAACTGAATCAATGTCTGGAAGCCCATTTGAAATACCCTGTTGGATAAACTGTTTCCCACCAAACACTTCCGTGTAATACTCTTCGTGCGCAATTTCACCCACATTCTCTAAAGGCAAACCCCTAGGCCACACAGACCGTTGCCCAAAATGTATATACGGATTCACCACTGTCCGATTAGGGTTTTCATGTGTATACTGCAATATAATCTCTTGCCTAGCATCTTGCCCTACCAATTCTAAATCAAAATGTTTACCTAGATCACCATCTATTATCTCTCCACGGTCATCAGCATCGAAAATTTTCTTAGCACCATGCTGAATTGCAAACAGATAGCCAACAGATTTCCTAACAAACGAATCATATGGGAGATGATCTAGAATACGAAACCCTAATTTCGCTTGCTGTTCAAGAGAGAGATAAATTGTACCTTTAAGACTCCAATCAGCAGGAGTCTTAGAATTCCCAACAGCAAGCACTTGCCAGCCCTTGATTTTGGTAAGACTGCGGAGCGAATCGGACGGATAACTCGAGACAGAGACAATAATCCAGCGTTCAGATCGAAATGAGGAATAAGGAGAGGACTTATCAGAGATGGGTGTGATTGAATTCCACTGAATTTGAGGGTAAGCTATGGTTTCGAGCTGTGTGGTGCGAGATTGGAAGCAGAGAAGAGCTGCAGTGTCGCCGACGTTTCTGAGGAAGAAGAGAGCAGCAACTGTGGCCATTAAGAATATGATAATGACGATTCTGTAGAGATTCTCGGACACCCATGTGGAGAAATCGAGGTTTTCGGTTTCGGAGAACCGATGATTTGGGTGGTGCAGTGCGGGGAGGGTTGTTCTTGCGTTGTTGGATTTTGAGGATTTTGGTGTTGAACGATCTTGGATCAACATTGAATTGAATTCCCCAAAATTCAAACCCTAAATTTACTCACAATGCACTGATCGCTCCCTCTTACTATATCTCAATTTCTTGACTGAAGCTGAAGCTGCACAGACTTTCCCCGCTGGCTCTCTCTGTCTCTGTCTCTGTCTGTCTCTTCTGATTTCTCTCTCTCTCTTCCACTTGGCTGCCGACAGGTGAGGGTTGAGTTTCTTAGGCTAGAATTTAACAGCTAGTTGTTTCGTTTGGTGTGTCTGGTAGGGTCCTCTCTCTCACTCTCTCTCTCTCTCTCTCTCTCTACACAATTCTGAAGGTGTTGCCGGTTTAATTAAGTAATCAAAATTTGGGCAAAGCATGCGGGCAGTGGCAGTTAAAGCGTGTTATGGCCTGAAGAAAGTGACAAGCCACGCCGCAAATCGGATAGCTTCTTGTTAGTCGGAAGACGGTCGTCATTGTCCCATAGTATATACCGTAGATTTAAATCCTAATACAATCTAAAAAAAAAAAAAAAGAAGAAGAAGAGAGAGAGACACTCATCGCACTGTACATTTGCCTTTTTCTTATAATAATTGAATTATAACACATTAATTTTATCAATATTAGTTGATGCAACTGGCAAGGGACTGTACAACTTTCAAAATTCGACTCGGGATAAAAATAAAAAAAATAAATATTGAAAGATCCGTCCTGTAAAATAGATTTTATAGTGATCGATCTAAAATAATCAAAATGAAACTCTAAATAATGAACGATACCCTAACAAAAGTACCCAAAAAAAAAACTCATTATTTTTATTTTATAGTTGTAACATTCCTTTCGATTTTTCATTTTGCAGAACTTTTCAAGCAATTGGTGGACCTAACACTTTGGGAATTGATACATTTATTATGAACACCCTTATACATGTGCAACTTTGGGAATTTAATTACCGAAGCTTCTAAGCATGTTCCAACATTTGACAACAGCAGATTCTTGTGGGTGATCTATTCTATTCCAAACCACATGGAAAGAGATGCTCTGGTCTGCCATAATTTAATAAAGAACCTGACCGCAAAACATTAATGTATATTGTGGTATATGATGGTTCTACCTACATTCATATTTTTATATCCTCAAGCACATGCCTTGCCTTCGCTGGTTGTGTAGAATGTTTGGCATGTTTTCTTTCTTTGGTAACTGGGTAAATAAATCATCCTGCCCATAACCCAATTTCCTTGAGGAAGATACACCCTATTCCACCAAATCTAATGGCAGCTTTATTTATTGCTTTCTTATTGACCCGATAACAAAAATATTAAATTCTTTTAATCAAATAGTTGGATTTGAATCTTAAAAATATAAAACATAGATACTGAGAGAATTCGTTTCTAAATAGGTTCAACAATAAATTTAAATTAGATTAATCAAAATCAGTAAATTACTTATTAGAAACGAGGGATCTTTATACTTAGCAAATCATGATTTCTTTAGCCCACGGGTACTTAGGCTTTTTCTTAACTCGATCATTTTTCCCCTCTTTAAGGGATTTTAGACCGAAAGATTAATGATGATTTTATTATGAAGGTTATTATGCTCGAGGGGATCTTAAATTTATCTTAATCTCATCATTGTTTACATAGGAAATGAAATAAATTAAGTATCAAATGAAATAATATTAAAATTCATAAAAAATAAGATATTGATTCATTTTTTGAGTTTTCTATTTTATCTATTTTTTGTGAAGAAATGTTAAGAATAGAAAGATTTCAAGTATCCAAGAAAGAATGGTCTTACATGTCCAATAAAGACAGATCTTGTATGTTCAAGAAAAAAAGTTGTCGATAATGAATTTTTATTAATCCCTTTAAAAATTGAATTTTTGGTGATTATCAGATAAAATCTTTCATCAAAAAGAAGTTTATGAAAAGTTTATTTCAAGCTTTCTCATCTTTATTTTTTTTTCACTATTTTTATTGCAACTCAAGTTATATCCATTATTCATCTCTATCACTTTATTTTTTAACATAAATGCAAATTTTGGTTCAAAATACGTAGATTCAAATATCAATTCTTGGTTTTTCATTCTTGAGGACAAAGATATTCTCAAAAGAGGAAAATATTGTAACAACTATTAATTATAATGATTAATAGTTAATCATGATCAGTAAAAAGAGTTGATAGTTAATTATGAGATTATTAGTTAGTTAAGTAAAATGATTAAATAGTTAGTGAAATTAGTTAATAAAAATAGTATAAATAGTAATTCAATATATATAATGAAAAATAATAATGAAATTGTAATAAAATCTCTTTTTGTCTCTCTTATATTCTCTCTCTAGCTCTCTCTCTTTATCTCTTTTTTCTCTTCCTAACCTTCTCTTTCTCTCATATTCGGGATTGTGACACACACCTATTAGTTTCTCTAAACACATGGTCAATCTCCGCGATTCTCAGCTCAACCATGGTATTTCTACGGTCCAAAACCAAAGCAATTTCTTTTTTTTTTTTTTGATACATATTGAGATTCGAACTCGAATTTATTATATCGGAAATGGGGGAGGATGTCACTTGAGCCAAAACTCTATGGCGAAACCAAAGCAATTTCCAAAATTATTTATTTTTTAATAATTTGACCGTCCGGTATTCGGAGTTTCGTCCCGATTAATCTGGACCGATTAGTCTGTCAGGTCTCAATTGAGAGGGTTCTCTCCCAATAATATTTTTTTCGTATCCATTGAAAGTCGAACTTCTGATATGATAAAATGATGAAAGTATCTTTTTCACTTACGGTATCATATGTTGGTGCCCAAAATTATCAGATTAAGCAAATCCTTCCGGGACCCACTTAAGGCAACAAATCCAGCAAATTGGGTCAAACTTGTTGGATCAATCTACGCTAGCTTTGTCTTGCCGTAAACACATGGGCCAACTCTTGTTTCCAACCCACCTAATACTTACGGGTTTGGCCATTGGCTCAACCGTGGATCAACCTTTGCTTGCAAAATCTTTGGATGATCTTTATTTTGACTTATAAATTTATTAAATTTATTTTGAAGTTAAAAATAAGAAATCAAAATATGTTTAAGTAAATTAAATAAATTAAAATAAGTAAAAGATCATAAGTAAAATTTTTTTTATTTTTTATTATTAACTTATCACAATGGTTAGAAATATTAATATCAGACACTCGGCTCATCTCATGCCCCAATCTCTGTGGGACAAACCTTTTAAAGAAATTATTTATCTCGTCCCTTATTTTAAATTAAAGGAACGCTTTTTAAAGGACATGCTTTAGATCATATTTTTAAAGGAATTATTAATATAATAGTAATTATTTTTTGAAAAATTAATTCATTTATAAAATTAAATAACTTTTATTTTAATTATAAATATTATAATTAATATATATATATATATAAAGAATTTAGGAAAGGGTGATTAATAGAACGGTCCATACACGAGCATGCTTAAAAAACGTGTACTCCCACAGGGAAATAAAAATTGAAAAAGCTTAACTAACTACTTTCTCTCACACTCTCTGATTTTCAAATAATGGGAAAGAAGCGCCTTTTCTTTGGAGACAGTTTCGTTTTTCTTCTCTCTCTGAGAAAAGAAATGGAACCATTTCCAACTCGGTTAGAGCTTGAAGTCGCAGAAGTTCTTCTCCTTCTTTCTTCTTCATCATCTCCTTCTCTCTCTCCTCACATCCTCTCTCTTCCACCTCCTCTCCCTTCAAGGTTTATATGATCTATTCGTGAACTGCTTCTTCAACTCTCTGTCTTTGATTTCAATTTTGTAGCTAAAAAACTGTTTGCAGGATCTGTGTTTCTAGTGATTCGTTCAAAGCCTGTGAAAGCAGTAAAGGAAGCTTCATTATGAGTGATTCGAACTTCAAGTCGTCGTGTTGTTCGTCTGTTGCTAGCGATGGTTCATCTCGCGCGATTCGTGCGAAGAGACTCTTCATCACTGATGTTGTTGCTCCTTGTCACGATCTCAAGCTTCAGGTGATTTCAACTCTCTCTCTCTCTCTCTCTCTCTCTCTCTCTCTCGCTCCCCCTCCCCCTCTCTCCCCGATTGTTTTTTGAAATTATTTTTTTATTTGAAATTCAATTTGAACTCTGCTACTATTTTTCATAATTTTCGTGCGATGTTCAGATATGAAATATTCAAGATATTTGAATTCAAGTTTAAAATTGCAGTTCACGTATAACTGATTCTGCAGTCTTTCTCCAAATCATTCGCTTAAAAACTAATTGATCAAATTTTTTTCAACAGATTGCAAAAAAGAATCGATCGAAGAACTATCGGATTTCAGACTGCCGGAAACTCAATTCTGGCGAGATGTGGAAGAAGTATGGAGTATATAATTTTGAATCTGAAAGTCCGGAGTCTTCTTGTCTGTCAAGCACTTCAACCGCTATCTCCAGCGCGCGAAGCCGATTTAAAAAAGAAGCCGCGTTGATCAGGAACAAGCAACAGCAGCCGCAACAGTTCTGCTCGGGTCACTTGAGGCGCCGAGCCGAAGCCATACTCAGGTTCTTGACACGCGGCGGTTCTGCTTCTGAAGTCAGGATTCGGCAAGTGCTTGGAGACAGTCCTGACACTTCCAAAGCACTTCGAATGTGAATTCTCTCTCTCTCTCTCTCTCTCTCTCTCGTTTTAGAACACAACACGTTGACGGCCACGTGGCACTCAAGCTGGGGTTTTCGGGACGTTTGGAGACCAGTGGGATCCAATGGGCCTTGATTGGCAGCCCATTGTTTTGGCTCAAACTTCATTTTTGGAAGTCCCTTGATTATGCACAAGCACAAATTTTGAATCGTTGTCCTTCCTTTTTTTTTTTTAAATGTAGAAAGAAGGAATGTGAGCCAATGAGCTTTGGCTCAAGTGGCACCTTCCCCCGTCCCCCATGTAATAGGCTTGGGTTTGAGTCCCAATATGAACCAAAAAAAGAAAGAAAGAAGGAATGTGAGGCTGAGGCCAACCAAGAACACGGGCCAAGCAGAGGCCCAGGAACCAACCCAAGAATCGTTGTCTGATATCATATCATAACATACCGGAGAATCACTAGGCAGCCCATTAATTGGGTGTCTTATCTTTGTCTAGGGCAAAATTTGTAAGTTGGCCCAGTTCAAACTATTTTTTGGGTCTCGTTTGGGCTTCATAGTGCACTTAAATACCCAGCCAACTCGCCAAAAATTGGGACTAAGTTCTGCACAGCCCACTTGGTCAAAGTTAGGCCCTCGCCTTGGGCCAGGCACTCACGCTGGTTGCATGCAAACATTGTTTTGCCCCATCAAATTTTCAGGATAGAGGATCATCATATTGAAGGGAAAAAAAAAGGGAAGTCACTTGCAGTAAATTTGATATGGACACTGTTCTTTGGATGCAGGCTCTTGAGGCTGGAAAAAGTCAAAAGATCAGGAACTGGAGGACGTCAAGACCCTTTCATTTACTTGGTAAATGTACTTATTATTTACCGATTAAAAACAAAAAAACAGAAAGGATCTCAAGGTCAACATAACTCCAGTGCTCTTAAGATTCTTGACTTTGATGCTACTTTGTTTACATGTACTCGAATCTCCACAGGTTGCATGAACAGGATGGATATATGGATCGGGAAGGAGCAGAGAACAAAATACTATCACTTGGAAAGTTCCGGTAAATAACACTTTGAAAGGTAAAAATGAACGATTTCGGGACACAAGCAAGGGATAGGATGACACAATTAAAGAATAGGATAGGAACCCAATTTTGATAATTATGGGTTCTTGGATTCATTTTTACCGCCTATTGTTCTCTTATTTTTGCAAAAGGAAAGTTTCTCCACGGAAGTATTTGGGAAGGATTTCTCTAATCACATGCAAATAGATATATTAAATCTGGACCGCTGTTCTCTAGACACTGTGAAGTGAATGTGACTCAGGAAAGGGTACAAAATATTATCCCTCCACGTGACTCTTCTTTTCTCATATGGTAAGATAGATTCATCGCATTTGACCCAAATCCTAGAGTCTATTTCTTATTTTCAAAACTCATAATGCCTGCGCCGCCCTTTTCACATTCCGGTAAAAAGGGCCCTTACCACGCCAGATTTCCTAGAGTTGCATTATTTTAATGCCTGCGCCGCCCATTTCACGTTCCTAATTTATTCTTGGGTGGCATTTCACAAGTTTTTGGCCTTTCATCTCCAGATAATTCGCAAACTGTATTTTTATAAGCATCTCATAATTCTATCTCATTTCGAATGAAAAGAAAAAAAATTCTTTTTTTTCCTACGAAATCAATATCACCTGTCTGTCGTTTAATCTTGTAAAGTAATAATTGCGTGTTTGGTCCACACACGAGGAACGGACGAAATCGAAGTTAGGAACAACCCAAAACTTTTTTATTGTTTGAAGTGTACTATTCCCAACACAAAAAAGGCCAAAAACCAAACCGGAGTTAAAGCAACCTTTGGAGACATCGAATTGCTTCCAAGAATGTGTCAAACATGTTTAAGATCGAATTGCTTCCAAGAATGTGTCAAACATGTTTAAGTTAATTCTTACAATCACATTTTTATGCACAGTAAGTGAGAGTTTACTCCATCCAACCGTCATCTTTATAGGGTGGTGAAATAAGCAAGACAAATGAAATTGTAGTTTAGCCTATGCCCAATTATTCTGCTGAATTTAAAGTGTCCCAAGGAAAAACCTTGTTAATGGGACTAGCTTACATATGTTGAGAACAAGAAGCATCAGCACCGAACCTAAACCAATGATTTGTAAAACTAATGATAAAATATTAAAGTTTCTTTATTAAAATTTTAAATTTAAATTTTAAAAATAAAAAAATAAATGTTAAAAGAGTTATTTCATAATTGAACCCGTGACTATTTAAATAGAATTAATCAAAATTTTAAATAATGTTAATTAAATATAAAAAGAAAAAAATCATTGATTCTAAAGAATTTGGGTTAATAAATATTATATGTTTATGTGTGTGTGTGTGTGTGTGTGTGTGTGTGTGTGTGTGTGTGTGTATATATATATATATATATATGTATATATATAAAATAAAATAAAGTTTACTAGAATTTAGTTATGAAATAAAATAATAAAACATGAGATAAGAAATAAATGGATGAGTTCGTGACTCAAAATTGAATTTGATTCGTTATTTAATTAAAAGAATCATATGCAAGTAGGGTTTTAAGTTTTAGCACGTTTGTATGAGTTTTTCGGAGTGATTTTATTTAAAACTCAATTAAGGGGGTTCATCTAATTAAACAAGTTAGAAAATGGTAAGCATGTAATTTTCGAAGGTATTAGTGTCATTTTCTCACCACAAAACGCGGTCCATTTCGGCGGGCGTTGAAAGAAATCATTGCGCACCGTCAGACACCGGACTTGACGCGGCTTCTCTCTCTCTCTCTCTACACGACTAGTCGTAATGTCATCTTAGAAACTTCAAAAATGCCCTAATTAATTTTTAAAAAAATAAATTTTTTTCTTTAATTGTTCTCTTCCAGCCGTCCGATCAGTAGATGTTTTGACCCGCGAGTGCGGGTTTGTGACACTATTGACCTGTTGAATAGGTTCTCCACAATATTTGAGTGACGGATGGACCTTACCACGCCCGACCGTCCCACCACTACAATTAAAAAAGGTGAAGGGACTTGAAAGTGAAAAAAAAGAAAATTACTAAATTAGAACCCAAACACAAAAGAGTTTATTAATTTTCATTCATATCCTCAAGGTAGGAACACTTAAATTAAAAGTATTTTACTATCATTTTCGACATCATAAAGCTTGTGATCTAACACTTGACCTTTGTTTTAAAAGGAATATTGAGATTTTATAATTATATTTTCTATGAATAAAAGCAGATCACAAATATTTAATTTTACATGAAAATGTATTTATGATTAAATAAATGTGTGATGAAATTAGAATAAAAATTTTTAGTAAATTCTAAGAATAAAAATGACTGTTTGTCACTTAATGAGCAAGCGGGGCCAACTTGAATTCCAATAGAACCAAATGACTCTTCATACCTGAGTGAGCACATGGGGTCTGAATCTGAACAATACTGCAATGGTGTACAATTATAATTAGAGAGACATTTGGGGCACTTTTGGAAATTAGTAATAAATAACATGGGAAAGGGTTAGGAAAGAGAGAAGAAAGGAAAAACACGCGCAAAAGGCATAATCTCCCCCCCCCCCTATTTAAGCGATCAAATGTGTCTCCCCCTTCGGCGAACCAATCTCTCTCTCCAATATTATTGGGCTCTCTCTCTCTCTCTCTCTCTCTCTCTCTCTCTCTCCAGAATTCACGTATAGAGAGAGAGAAACAGCATCAAAGGATGAGCAAGTATATGGAGTTGTTAGACCAGGGGGTGAGAATAGCGACGCGTTTCCACTCTCACTGCCCACATACGGCTCGTATGTATTACCATCCTCCCTCCAACGCACACGACCATCACCATCACCACCACAACCATGCGCATGAAGAAAGCAGTGAAAGTCACAAGTCGATTCAGAATATGGAGTCTGCTTTGGGCTTCTTCCATAGTACACATCTCATTCTTTCCGGTGTTTACTGATACCCAGATTTAATGGGAAAAAAGGAATTTTATTTATATATTTTATTAGTCAGGGGGAGGGTTGGATTCATTTTGTTTGGACTTGAAATAGGCTGCCTTTTTGCACTCTGCCAAATTCCAATATTAATTCAATTTTGATTCTTTTCATTTGACTCTCTCTCTCTCTCTCTCTCTCTCTCTCTCTCTCTCTCTGTGCCGGAAAATTTTTCTCTCCTCAATATATTATGTATAATTTTTTTTAGAAAATAATAAAATCCGCGATTAGCTGGAAGTTAGTTTTTTTTTTTTTTTTTTTTTTTTTCTGGTTCATTTAGCTGGAAATTGGATGTCCTGTACACTGCACATGGCATCACGTGACGTGTGTTTGCTCCAGCTACATCCAACCAAAATTAGAAATATGTAGTAATTAATAAAATTAAATCAACTAACATTTTATTGTAATAAAAACCTCGATTACTTTTATTTATAATTTTTATAAAAAAAATAATAATTATAACTTTATTAAAAAAAATAATAATTATAACTTTATGAAAATATCTTTTATAAAAAATTATAAATAAAAGTAATCGAGGTTTTTATGGGTCCTATTGTTTTATCCAGAGGAAAAGATCATGAGCGTGTTTGAAAATGTTAATATTACAAAAATTGTTATTTTATATAATTAGAATCATAGTTTTCTTTTTTTTTTTTATTTTTAAGAAAAATTTGAGTTCTACTTATAATATCATTTATATTTTAAAGAATTGTAAGTAAAAATAAGTTGAACCGACTTGAAATTTTCCAAATGAGTTTGGTATGGTTCTGGTTACCTGTACGGAAAGCTTGGTCTGGTCTAAAATACATTTCATTGAGCCATTCAATTCAACCTTTGTGGGAGATGTTCTGGTTGCCAAGAATGTTATTGTTGGACGGATGAAATGTCAAACCTCGGAAGCCGGTTGGTGTAAGAACCAAATTCTTGTGATTAAAGCTAACCATGTTGGTTTCCTACCCCGTCATGATCCAATTTCAAGGCCTCAATTCTGTATAGAAATAGCTTTTAAATATCCAGTGTAGTGTGCTAAATACCCAAAGCATGAGCGGAAGATTTCTTCTCATAAGATACTATACTTGTTATTAATCTGCCCTTAGGAAGTCATATAGTTGGATAATCCAAGAAATCAAATGTTTTATTTTCACTTTAAAATTGGGCATTAACTTATATATTGAATTTCTTCCAATTTGTACCATTAAATAAACTAATCCTGATGACTGCCACTTGAGCACAGGATTTCTTTATATGGTTCATCAAGAAGCCTTCGTTACTCTGCTGATTCATCATGTTGTCTTCACTTGGGAATTTTGCTTTGGCGTCGGCACCCTCTCTCTCATCTTCATCAAATACCATTGGGTCGCTTTCTGACACCATGGGGGGCATCCATGTTTGCGCTGCACATGCAGCTACCGTATCTCACCCACTTCCGCACATACCACTAGCTAGTCTCCAACAACATACCCTTAATCCCACCCTTCATTTCCATCGTCATACTTTACTTGATCCGATCATTCCTCGAGTGCAAGTGCAATTTTGACCTCATCAACACAATCCAATCCCGTCACCCCAATTAGATCACACAATGGAAGGCCCTGATTACTCGTGACGTGGCAATCCAAAAGGGTCTATTTGGCAAAGGGAACACATTCTTTCTCATCATGTGGGGTGACAAGAACTTCTATTCAAATGTGCCACCAAGACACTCAATTGGGTGCCTGTCTTCAATGTGTTCACCGATGTATGTACGGCCCTAATGGCGAACACCCTCTATGCCTTTCCACACTGATTTTACCAAAAATACGTGAGTGTCAATTGGGTTTTGGGGGTGTGAAAATTTTGGCCACATTGCCTTTTGGGTCATTGCCTTTTTTCCTATGATTGTGATGGCTTTCTTTTCTTAACATAGAAAATAATGCGATTTATCCATATGGAACTCCACGACCACATGGAACTCCACGACCACGTGATCCGTCACAGAAGATCTATAAATCCAAACCTAGAAATCGAGTACAACCGTTATCCTAAGCTTATAAAATTCCTCCTTTTCTTCCTTCCTGGCTTGAGTAATGGTGAAGATCGCAGTGATGTAATCCGTTAAATTCAAGCTCAACAGACCCGAATGCAGGGGTTTCTTTTTATTTGATTCTCCGTGCGTGTCGATTACCCCGCTGACCTGAGCGATCTTCTCTCTCTCTCTCTCTCTCTCTCCATTGATTGTTCAATCTTTGAATTAAGAATTTTGGGGGAGAACCCTCAGAGTTAAACAATGAGGATAAAAAAGCTCCCTCTTCTGATTTCACGTTGAAAAATTTCCCAGGTCGAGTCGAACCATTTTTTCTAAAACGCCATTTCTGAGTTTGTCTCTCTTCCTCCCCCAAAGTTCTCTTTGTTCAATTATGTGTGTTTAGTCTTATCTTGTCATTCTTAGTTTTAATGTGTCCGTTGATAGTTTCATACGAACCATTCATATCACCTGCATCTGGCTTTTTCAGATTTTAACTTCTCTAAGTTTTTTTCATGAGACTTGAGAGTGGTTGTTAATTGTTTTCTGAAGGTTTTTTAGTGTCAAATTTAGGATTTCTTAAGATTAATTTCCAGGTTCAAGTTTAATATGTATGGACTAGTTCATAGAAGCAAATTGTTCAACATGGGAGTAATGGATGCTGAAAAGGGGAAATTGGCATCTTGGATAGTTGTGCTGTATATTGATGGTAGTGTGTTGCTGATGTTGGTGATAATCACAATTAGTCAGTAGCATGTTGTTATTGTAACGAAGCTGTGGATGGTTTGGTACTCATGCTAGTTTTGTTTAAGATAAAATTTTTGGTGATTAAGATTTGCGTGCAAGTATAGTTGAAGTTCTTGACTCATGACATCTAACAATTGCATCTTAGCTAAAGTCATTTTGTGGGGGGTGACTAGTGAAATTGAAGAACAAGTTTATAGGTGTTGTGATTGCACTTGCCATACCATACTTTTGCAAATTATTGAGCCATTCCTTGTTAATTTGAATATAATGAGAATTATGTAAAATTTTAGGACAATAGACCTGAATGCAAGGTTTCTTTGATATTTATTTGCAAGAGGAAATCCTTTCGGGTGATTCCTCACCTGTCGTTCTTGAGTTCTTTCGATTTGAATACATTGTTTAGCTGTAGGGTCTTTGTTTGTTCTACTTCTAATGCCCTACCCGGGTATGTTTAGAAGAGTTAATTTCTATATTGTCAAAGCTGATTTACTAATGTTTTCAATTTATCTAAGGCTGTTGATGAAGCAAATTGATTAATCCAACACTTGACATGATGCTGTTTCGCAAGGGATTTTACCCACATTGCTTCTGAATCCTTTTACCATTTTATTGGACATTTATATTTTATTGCCGTGGTGATGATTGTATTGTAGATAATGAAACTCTTAAGTAGTCATAGTCAATATAAAAGGCTCCTGCTTAAGTAGTGGTAGATGGAGAAATTTTGTTACTGTTTCCTTATATTGGTTTGTGAGTTACAGTTGTCGTATTATTTATGCTGGGCAGAACTTTTGGTGCACCAAGTAAACCCTATAGTGCATCCACAATAGACAAGATAAATGTGTGTTGCAACATGATTTAATTATATGGGAAACTGCTTTATATTAACATAGTTATGCATTTTGATCTTTTTTTGGAGCTTTGGTGTGTCTGTGTCATCATTGATGAGGCACCCACTTCGGATGCATCTACCATTTCAAGTTTTTGGATACGGCAATTTTTAGATGTCGTATCTAACTACCAGGTCATTTGCTGTCTACTAGGCAGATCGGAATATGATTACCGCATTGCCTCATACCATGCCATTTTTTGTGCGATACCATTTGGTCGGAGTCAATTTCGACTAATTCGGTTCGAAAGCTTAGTAGTCTTTTTGATTCTCAAGTTTTAAATTTGAGACTTAATTAAGGGATATAGTACTCTTACTCATTAAGACGACTATCTATTGATGATTTATACCATACCATATTAGTTTGAGTTATGATGTTATAATGAATATCATTTTCCATGGACAAAACAATCTTGTCCGAGGGTCCAGTGTTGATGACATATACCTCTTGAAGTCTATGAGGATTTCCTCAACATATACCTCACTCATTTTAAGGTATTAACTCTGCCATAAGTTCCACAATGTCCATGCTTAGGCTGGATGACGTTTTCCACGTGGTAACAATGAACTAATGCATTTTGCTTTCCATATAATGCAGGTTGGTCATGATGTTGTACTTGTGCACGAATAGCCTTGCTGCCGGTGAGAAAGTGGGAAGCACGAGTGAAGAATGTGATAGGGGCAACCCCAGGTGGGATCATAGATATTGGAGCGAAGAGGACTATTGGGGATAGTTGAAATTGGCCAATTTGTCAAGGTTGTTGAAGATTTTTTGTTACAAAGGAGGGCTCGAACTCCTTAGCTACAGGGTCAGATGAGGAGCCGAGGAGCCCTTGGTACCATTAGAACTGTAAGGTCCTGGCTATATTGAGGAATATTGATCTTCTGTAAACATTATTTTCTTTTTTTTTTTTTTTTTGGTTACACGAGATTTGAACATCGGATCTGATTATAACCATTAGGCTGTCCATTTGGGACATCTTCTATGAACTTTCTTTAAAATAGGTGTGTGCATGATCTTAGCGCCTTGCAAAGAGTGGGATGAGATGATCCTCATTTTTTTACCTTCGACTGTATTCACCATTAGGAGTTGGAATGTATCCAAACTTTGTCACTCTTGGGACCTTAACTCCTCACTTCTTTTTTTTTTTTTTTTTGGTACTGACCTTAATTCCTCTTTTCGTTTCTAAGCAAGAGTGGCTTAATGAAAACAGATGTTATTCGTGAAAACATGGTTCAAAAGGTTCCAGGTCAGGCATAAAGGGCCATGGTAGCTTGAGAGGAGTCTTAAAAAGCAAAAGTTCTAATGTCGTGAAAATTTAAATTAACCAATTATATGATGACAAAACCATAGAAATTTTAGTGCTCCTTTGTTGTAGAAGAGGCTGGATTGCTTGAAAGAAATTTTGTGAACCTTCCATGGGTTAAAAGCAAGAAAGAGAGTCAAATATGTGGAATTCTCTAATAAATCAACCCTTGTGTATCAGAGAATTCTCTCATATTCAATTTCACATTGTTTCTGGGGATAAATTAAGCAAATGAATCCACCTAAATAATAGACAAATTTATGTCTATCGTACATTCTTGGTGCCCTAAATTTAGTTGACATGCCAGCATAAGAATTTTAATGCCTATGGTTGCTAGGAATAATTAAGTCCCCAATAGAGATATTGATAGCATGACAAGGTCATGATTTGAAGCCATATGCCCAAGTAGGTTTGATTCTTTAAACCAAATGGCACTGGCGCTTTCGCTGCAGCTTGAGGACCTCTGCAGAAGTTCAGCATGTGCCATACAACACGCTCTCAAAGGATTGGCTGCATCTTACAACTTCATATAACCAAAACCACCTTTGAAAGAACCATAAAGAGGTTGTGATCTTTTGAAAGTGAAGACATCTTCTATTTGAGCCACATTTGGTCGATCCAATTTTCGTTTATCTTCATTGTACTCAGAACCATGATTGCACCCATACACTCGAACACTTAGAGATCTCTTTTGAGGTGCACCAACTTTGATATACTGGTTGAAGAAATCAATAAGGCCCTGCTGGGTTAGCTGCCTTAGAGCTGAAACCTGTTATGGAGACATTTGTCAGTATATCAGCAATTCAAAATTCTGCGACTTGAATAAAAAAAAAAAAAAAAAAAAAAAATTATGTTCATACCTCAGATTCTCTCCTGTCAAACTTGAGAGTACCATCGCAAATTTCACGCCAGTAAAATCTGGATTCCTCTTTTAAATTCTTGTGTTTCTCAAGTTTCATGTCAATTAGAGCATTCACGTTACTCTGAAACAAAAGAAGAGGGGGCATATGAACTGGTTGAGATAAATGTACAAGCCCAAGCACCACCTTTTGTTCAAAATTAGTTACATCAAAGAACAAAATAAAAAAGTAGATATGATTTTAATTGAATTACTAGGAGACGATCCAGAAAGAAATAAAGGCTCAAAGAACAGGTTTTGACCACGAGAAATAAGTGTAAAAGTTAAAAGAAAAAAAAACTCATGCAATGCAAATATCTTTGTCCTATCCGAGCGTCTTTTATAGTTTAATATGCCAGTATTTACAAATTTAAACAAAAAAATCTAGTCTTTTTAGAAAAACTCTAATTATGATGTTAAAAATATAAATAATTCTATTCTGCAGTATTTTTGGTAAAACTTCAAAAGGGTTTGGCTGACGACATCAGTGTCACGTGAGCTGACATTAGCACCACATTAATCTCCTTCTAAACTATGTTATGATCAAGGGAGTTTGACCATCCTACATGGTGCCGACATGAACAGTCAAACTCCTTTGACTGAAAATATCACACAACAACAACAACAACAAACAAGCTTTTATTCACCCATTAAGTAGGGTCGGCTATATGGATCATTCTATGTCACTGTATTCTATTTCATATCACATGCTTATTTATGTGATTTCTAATCATGCTTTTATCCCACTAAATGTAGCCAACAATATGGATACTTCTACGTTATTGCTCTATCTTGTATTGTATCTTCATATATATTTAGATAATTCATAACACATTTTATTATCATTATTCAAATCTACTTAGATCTCCCTCCCCTTGGTTAAACATTATTTATAATATCACACACTAGAATAAATATTATTTATAATTTTAGCACCATAATTAAGAATAAAAGTTAACAGTCAGAACCCAGGCCCTCTTTGGATCAATCCCCATAGACCAAGGTGCTTAACATTTTGCATCTTGGCATAGGTGGCAATATGTCATTCCCTGTTCAATATATAGACACTTGACCCGGAACTTTTTAAAATAACTGAATGAACAAATCTTGTTTCACCTTAAATTCATCTTCAGTCATCGCATGAAGTTTATTTTCAAACAGCTTGAGAAATGCCTCCACTCTTGAGTCACAATGCCCTGGACCCTGTCAAACACAAATAGTGTGTGTGTTTCAGACAACATAATTTTGAATATGTCAAGGAATGGAAGCTGCATTGTGTACCTTCACTGCAGATTGGATAATAACTTGCACTCCACGAATACCAACATCATTCCTATACCAGAGAAAAGAAAGATTGTAAGTAGTTGGAACAGATGTTCCGAGCAATGATGAGTGAAAAAAAGCTTCTTATTACATACCTTTGCATCAACACAGTTACGTATCCAAGTTGCTCAACTGATCTAAGTTGATGGAAGGCAGCTTGCTTAGCAATTAGTGCAAAAAGCTGAAGCTTCACATTCAGCATAAAATCGTCCCGATGAACCTGAAATTCGAACGTAAACAAAACATCCATGAGATATAAAAAAGCATATATTATATTTTACATGTCAGGATTTAGTAAGAGTGAACTCCCAGTAGTGATGCATTAATAAAGGACCATAAGTGTTCATTTTGAAGATCGCATAGGAAAAGAAAGGCAAACGTAAGCAAACCTAGAACAAGGAACAGAAAAACAAAAAAGAAGCTGGAAAGCAGCAAAGAATTCTAATCATCAGATTTTTACATAGATTGAAAAGAGAATCCTCCGAAAAACTTGCAAAGAGAAAGGAACAGATAATGCCATTGGGAGTAAGCCTAGTCTACCTAGGCAAGAGCATCTCTTAACATATATCCTCCTCAGACTCTTAAGAATTTCTTTGGCTTCCATGGCTAATGATCTTGATCTCCTAATCGCTTTTAGAAAGGTAATCTGCTCTTGTACCACATACCCTATTTCTAATTTTGTTTTCTGTTAACTCATTGCTTATTCCTTTAGGTCATTTCTCGCCTCTTCAATAGTTGTTTCCTATCCTAAGATTTAAAAGAGGTTCTAAGATATCCATGGCAAAATGCTATAAAAGACGAGAGCTTTGGATAAAAGTACCTTGGATCTGCAGGAAAGTTTCTATCAATTCCAAAAGATTTCAGAAGTTAACTTGAATGTTAGAATATAGAGTAATCATAAACATGTTCATAAGCAAGTTGATCCAAGAAAATTTTCTCTTTCTAACTTCAAAATTGTTGCAAACTGTTTTGACGAGAAACGAAAAGAAATCATATCCAAAGATCTTACTCTAAATATCTCATAAAATGCCTGCAGGTACAAATGGAAGTAAGGCAACACATGCAAATTGTTCTAGACTTTTAATTCATCGCAGTATTCTTAACCAACTTGAATGAACTATAGCCACCAAGAGAAAGCCATAAAGAACATGCACGAGAACAGAAGACCATCATGTCCAAATGCTAATCAATAACATGTAACAATAGCTCAATGCCAAAAGTTTATTTTTTCTTGTCTACAAAACAAAGTTGATGTAAAAATGAGGATTTTTGAGGTTTTCCATTCAGTGGTTACAGTTTCAAATGTTTTCAAGAGTTTGATATTGAACGTTGAGGAACACCATTTATCATCTCTGCATTTTAAGATCTTTCCGCTTTTGTCAATATAAAGAAGATACCATGTGATGGATGAGATAAAAATTCTATTAGGCACCATGCAGTTTTTAGCATCTACAGACATAAACAACTTGGTATTCATGTCCTACTACAGCAAAGCTAACTCCCAATGTCTGATGCAAAATATTATGACACAACAACAATAGTAATCCATATATAGCACAGCAAAGGAAATCAGAGCCGCAAAGGAAAATATGTTTTTAATGTTCATTTAATTCATTTTGATATAATTACCTGAATATAATGGACAAGGGCTGAATTCTCATCACTTGGATTTGAGCCTTCCACAGAGTAGACGCAATCTAAGCCAAAATCAAGCTTAACAATTCTGTTTGTCATGTGCTGGGATGATAATAGAGGCTGGCATACACACTGGGGGCCCTTGAAGAAAACATCTTCAATATGCTGAACCATCGATTCTGCTTCACTGGGTTCAATGTTTCCTGGGAAAATAAAGTGTACAAGACAGAAGACAGAGTGTTGGACAACTGGCAGGCATGCAACAGTAGGACGAAAAAAACAGAGAAAACTAAAGAGAGAAAGACAAGGAACCTGATATATAACACTCTAAGAAGGCCCTTGAAAGCATCAGAGGACAAAATTTCACGAGATGGTCGGCTTCAAGATTGGGAAGAATCTCAAGTCCTTCCATCCATGGCCATGCATGATCCTGGAGAATTAATAAGCAATGATACATGGCTTGCTGATATGGCTGTTGAAACTTACAGTTCTGATACTCCTTAATGACCATTTCCTGAAGACAAGATAGTTACACACAGGATGTTAGTTGCCAGCTTTTGCAAAACATAGATTGAAACATGCTTCGAGGTTTTTGGGAGCTTGTATTTTTTATTATTGAATTCCAAAACAACCAAAATTTACATCTCCTTTTTTAAATGCCAATTTTCTCTGTTTTCTATCTTTGTATTTTTATATGCCTCACAGAGAAGAAAAGCGTATAGGAACTAGACTTTGATAGAGATTGAAGTTGAAGCATCTGGATTTCCCTTCAATTTGTTCAAGACCAAACTGAATGAATTTCAAAAAGCATTTTACAGGAACGACATAGATCACACCATTACCATTTGCATGCATGTGAGTGCAGCTTAAATTTTCCATTAGAACAACCATCAACAGACATTTACTAAGCTTTAAGACTGAGACAACAGTCAAATGAACCCCATATTCCAAAAAGATTGTGAACAATAAAAAGAATTCCGAAGTACCACAATTGATCCTCTAATTTAATCAAACTAGAGTAGGGTGCTCGATTACACCTAAATCTAGAGCATCCAGCATAATGTGAGAATGCTTTTGAAGGAAGAAGTCATGAAATTACCTTCATTACATAAAACCTGTCTGGCTTTACTGTAAATTTTGCAATCTTCTCCATTACTGTCTCCAACAAGATTCTCAATTTGTGATTGTATCCAACCAGAGTCACCTGAATAAGAAAATTGTTGAATTAAAACAGGCACCAGTCAAGAAACTTAATAGAGTGGGCAAGCATGTCTAGGTTTTTGACAGAAGGTGTTTAGGTGCAGAGGGGGGCTTAAACAATGAGCAGTTTTAGCCAGCATACAAGTGATGAAAGTGAGATGATAGACAAGCAACACAAATTTAGGAGTCACCTACAATTATTTTGAGAGTCTGAAGTGTGCAGTTTGTCCCATAACTTATGCCAGGAAACCAAGGTATCAACCATTAGAATCAACCACGTAAATTTGTTGAAGTCATTCGTCTTAATGTAGGCAATGTTGCCCATAGGTGATGAATCAACCACATATCGAAATTGAATTACATACATTCGCTTAAGGGGAATGGCATCGTTAATAGATATTCCCCCATTCCAAACATACAAAAAGACATGAGTAAATGAACCAACAAGAATAAGGCCTTTCTAGAAGTGGCCCAAACTGTTAGATCTAGTCCAGAACCTAAAGGATCTATCCTGCATATACTTACAAAAACTAGACTTGAGGAGACCTGCAACGCCATAAATATAACCAACTAAGAAGTGCAGCAGTTATGCCACACATCAGACAACTTCCGGCACATTCAACTGGATAATTCAGATTAGATCAAACATGTCATGATACTAAAAGGGTCAAAATCCTGCTTCTCGTACCTTACACCAGCGGTATTTTATTCTTGTTGGCCTTACAACTTTCATTCAAACTTCTTTGGCTAGTTGTCTCATTGCACTGAACCCTTTACAAGATCCTTGTTAGGGTTGCAAGGAAACTTAAGGAGGTGATGAGGGTTCCCTTGGGCCTAAGATGGGTATGAAAGGGCTTAGTAGTGCACAGAAGGTTTATCAATCCAAGGGAGTTTGAGAAATGCCATTTGTGAGAGAGAGAGAGAGAGAGAAGAAAATCCATTTGAAGAAAAAGAAAAGGAATTTTAAAATTCAAGAGAAGAAAAAACCTCCAGAATCAGTGTGAACTAGAAGAAAAAATCTGGAACACCATTACAGCAAAAATAACACCAAGAATTTTGAGAAATCTGGCTTGACCTCTCAAATAAAAGAGATTTAACATCATTATAGAAAAAATAAAATTAGCTTCATTAATGTGCAGAAAGTCTCATGGCATCCATCGCCACAAAAAGGAAAAACCACAACCAACAGATATTTTCAAGGAAAAAAGAGATTAATTTTCTCAATAGAGAAAAAATAATAAAAAGAAAAGAATTGGGAACATTTTTCTCCAAATCAGCATAGAGGCCATTGATATAGAAGCCAAACCTAGAATAGGCAGAAATGGAGTAAACTTTGATTTAGCATCAGCTCATATGCAACGCCCACTCTTATGTTTTCAGAGCACCAGTAATCAGTATTTGATGCTTAACAGGAAAAAAGAAAATTATGAAAGAGAGTGATATCTCAGCACAAAGGTCAATATTTTTTTGGGGGGGGGGGAGAGGAGATGAAAGTGCACATAAATAGGGTTGTGTGGTGAGTCAAGAGGGAAGGTAAAGAGAGGCATGGCTGCGACTGGGTCCCCCCCCCCAAGAACCAGCTTGCATCCTTCAGCATGGCATTGGCCAATGAAATGTCCACTCCAGACCTAGCTTCTAAGTTTTTGTCCATCTGATAGAGTCATACAATCCAGTGTATAATCAATTTTCCCTTTTTTGACTCTGAAAGTGGTGTTATATCAACACAACCAGCATGTACTGACTATAAAAATTATCTTCATTATTGCATAAGTCATAAAATAAAATAGAAACCCGCAAGCAAGACTTGGAGAGAATTTTAAGTCGTGATAAAAAGCAACACCCCGTCATTCATTTTCTAGTTAAAATGGAAAATCTTTTCTGCATCCAGAATTCATTAAAAGGAATTTGAAACTGATTGGGAAAAGATCAAATAGCAAACATAAGTCTAGGAAATTAGACATCGGTGAGCTATTCTCAATATCCTCAACCATCTAATTGTCAGTCTTTTCAGTTCAAACTTATAGCCATTGTATATATCCATTTCCAGTTCAAAGAGCTTTAGAGACTTATTTATTCCAAAAAGGAAAAAGTGCATGTACAATAGCTGAATATAGACCTGCACATTGAATAGTTGGATTTGGAACAAAATTGTACAGAATATGAGATGAAATTACCTCAAAACCACAATTGGTCAGGTTTATTCCATAAGAAAGACCAGCTATCTGAGCATAGTAAGCTGAGAAGAAACCATAAAAATTTTACTGAGAAGAATTGCTTTGAACACAGAATCTTAAAAATCTAAAATCAATAAAATTTCCGGGGGAAAAGTTCATGTGAACAAATGGATTTTCAAAGAACTAAAATAATCTTCCATAAACGAGGGAAGCACGGGGAATTTTCATTTAACCTGTACATCCTAAGCAGCATACCATATTCATTCAAGTAATCCATCAAAAGCCGTGTGAAGATCTCACTGAGCACTTCTGCTTCAGGGGAGTTGGTAGAATATGGGCAGTTAAACTCTATCTTAACAAATGCCTTTGGGGTGCGGAACATTGCATCGGGCTTATACCATAATCTTGTATATGATGATTTTCTTAATAGACGAGGCAATTCAACCTGTTTCTGGAATATTTCAGAATTTATGAGTTTTTATGGAAAGATGAGAAAAAAAAATACACATGGAGTAACCATTATACCTTGTCTTCTGCATTCTTTATTGACAAGTCAGTAGGAATAAACACATTAGGTGCTGGTAAATGCAGATCTTCATTAGGGGAGTTAAGCATCCATTTCTGCCAATTAAAGAAGGATACCACAAACGCTTAAGTATGTAAGATATAATTTAACTCTTCCTTCTAAGATGCTTATGCAGCTAGAGCAAGGATAACCTCCACCAACCGTACCCTCTGCCGCGAGAGAGAGGGAGGGAGGGAGGGAGGAGGGAGGAGGGAGGGGGAGAGAGTAATTGTGATTAATCATAATTTGCTTTAGAGGTGTATAAGCATTTTGAATAGCATCAAACAAACCTGAATGATTGAGCTGTCAATATTCTCAACAGAATACGCCGTTCCATACCATGGTTCAACCATGTTAGTTTGGCCATCAAATTTCTTCGACTCCCAGAAAATTCTGAAACTCATAAGTTAGTTGAATGTGAGGTATATCCACAGTAAGAAATGATAACCGATAAGATTAAGCAAGTAAAAAGTTCCAAGAAAAACAGCCTCCATTTAACTTGTAGACACAGTGAAAGCAGCGAGTAAAATATCTAGAAAGGAATGTGCAAACACTTTTTCTCCGATCTTTATTTCGTTAGGGCAGTATAAACGCTTTTAGAAACTGTAAAGAGTTGAAGCAAAACTAATATGTCACATTTGAGGGTAGATATTAGAGCTTCAAAGAACATTTCTTGTCTTGATTTAAACATCTTTAAATAATAATTTCTGATGGATTACCTCAGGAAAAGGAGCACAAAAGTATACTAATCAACAATTGGCCCCCTATGCCTCTGGTAAGCCCCTTGGAAACTTTTCAAGGCATTGATATTATTTAAATTAGCCTAAAAAGAAATCTTAGTCATTATCTAAGAGAGCTGTTTACAGAAGCAATATGCAATGAGAATATTTTCTTTGGAGGACCTTCTACCACTAGCCACTTGTGGCCATGCAGTTATGAATATGAAGGTTCTAGGAAAACAGCAGGAAGGCTGGAGAAACATCCATTCAACATGGATTCAGAACAATGGATATAATAGTTCTTTTCTTCAGTATGTGCCAGCAGGAATCATTGACCATGCACCAATGATGGTACAGTTTGGCAGCAAAGTGAAGTCAGGGATTAAGCCCTTTAGGATCAGCAATATGTTTACTGAACATACCAGGTTCCTGGAAGTTGTTAATGAGGCAATAGGTTCTGTCATTATAATGCCTTTTTCTTTTCTTTTACTACACTTCCCATGAACCAAGGATTTCCTTAATATTCGTTGTAATACCACTAGCAACACATGAAGGAAGGTGTACAAACAGAGAAAGCCATGCCACCCAGGATGGTCTATCAATCTTGCAATAACCAAATCATGAAGTGGGTCAAGGGAGGATAATGCATGTGGGATAACCACAAGAACTGCATAATTTAGAGAAAGAAATCAAGAGAGGATCGGTAGGAAGTTACCTGACATTTGTTGGAGAGAGCTCATTTAGAACCTTTTGAATAGCATTAGAATTGAACTCAGAGGGCAATGATGATCCTACCAGCCAATCTTTTGGAGGATAATACTGGAAAGCACAATTAATGACAGAATTAATCAAACCAGATATCAATGATAGAACATGAGAATCATAAGCACAATTATGACATAATTAACTACAAATATTGGCACCAAAACCCTTATCTATGACAGAAGCAAAATCTTACAAGTTCATCACCTTGTTATGTTGACAAAAACAAATACCAAGAGCAGTGGCTTACCAAATGGGAGGGAAACCCAATAAGACAATAAACATAGTGACATAGTTGAAGATCGTCTCTCGCAAGTCAATTAGGTTTGTCTCTTGCAAATCAATTAGGTTAAGTAGACAACAGATTTTGCAGCCTCTTTCCAATAACGCCAACAAGAAGAAGGTTTTGTTTATTGAACATCCAGGACAAAAACTTCTTTAAGTTGGTAAAGTATTGAACCTAAATTTTTCCATAGGTCAAACTCAAAAGATGCTAATGCATAGCTGATATACCATTCACAACATTGAAACCTCCTCCATGGCCCCAAAAAAAGTAAAGATTATTAGGGACGATACATTTTGTATTCAGCTTTTAAAGTTCTATTAACTCTGATAAAATTATTGTTTTCCTATAATGTATTTATTTAAAAAAACTCTTTGTCCCCCTCTTTTTACACTTTGTAGAAGAGCTAGAAAAATTATTTGTAGTTTCTTTTTATTTTATCTCTTTCTAGAAAGATAATTCATGTTAAGACTACAAATTTTCTACAATATGATCCTGTGTCATTGGCTTGTGAGGAGTCCTGTCAAACATACCATACATGTCTACTTTGACCAACATTACAAATAGTAGAACAATTAATCTAACAAAATGACATAGCCAAAAATAATCCCTACTAGTTAAATAAATTTAAAATTATTGGCAAATTACCTGCATATTTGATGCAACTTTAACCACAAAATCAATAGGGGAGATTTTATCTTGATAATGGAACACCGTCTCACAAATGGCTGAAAGCTTCATTGAAACACTAAAGTGCCTCAGAACCACAAATTATCATCAGAAATATGAAAAATTTAAAGCATGACAGGGTATGGAAACACCGAAAATTTTACAACTAGCAAAAGCTTGCGGCAATATTTTATAGATTAAGATAAAAGCATCATATAAAATATAATCCTGCAAATAGGAAAATCTTGTTTGTTGTAATTGCTGGCCATTGTAGTCATAATTTACCTCTAAAAATGGGATTTTTTCCCCCAGTACTATCAAAATTCAGTTGCTATAGAATACAATTCTCCACAAAAAGATAAATGACAATAACCCTTACTCATAACCATTCTATAGCACATCTGCTATGTTCCTTTACTACCCAAAAAGGGCATTACATACACAAGAAAATTACTCTCCAGCACCTTATATGCCAGAGGCCTGTTCATTTTAGCTACATCAGCCTAGAAAGCATTAGGTTCTACATCAACTTGGTCAAGCCACCATTCAACTAAGGCAGACGCCCCGAGGACTTAACTTTGATGTTGCAAACTATTAATATATGGAATAAAAAAGGTTTCATATTCTGACTATTTGATGCCACAGAACCAAATATACACACTCTTTATAACTGTGTTATTTTCCTCAAAAGAATGACCATACCAATAGCTTTTTCGAAACAATATAAATGCTAAATGTTAATATCTTGCTCAAGAAAGAGCAAGTTATTATTTTACAAGATCATTAACACTAAAAACATTCTGTATTCACATATGACAGAGAGAACTGAAACCACAGGGTTTCCCACAGGAAACCTAAGTCCCATCAGTAATAAAAAAGGCTCGCTCGGTGCATAAAGTGCTCCCCAATTTAGTGCGGGGATAGGGAAGGGTGGACATATATGTATGCAACCTTCCCCTTACATTTTTGCAAATAGAGCTATTTCCACGCAAGTCCCATCAGTAATAAAGAGAATAGAACTGCCTATCATTAAATGCAAATCAGAATAAAAGGTTATTTCCACCAGTGAAAGAAGTGTCAAAAGAACAATTTAGAGCTAACAAAATACTTGCAAACATTCATCTGCTAATGATCTTGCCAATGAACTTTATGGCATTGGAGTCACTTCACACTGTTATTGCGCCATTGGAAACACAATGAGAAAAATGAGGAGGAGACAACTGGCAATCCTTGAGTTGGTTCCCAATATATAAGGATCCTTAAAACTTTCACGGCCACGACCAAGCATAGTTTTGAAATGATAATTGCTATATTAAAATGCATTCATGAGAACACTTTACAAAAAATTTCTACCAATTATCATAACAACAACATTAATTTTTTCTTAAAAAAAATATATACCATGTTAGAATTATATATTCAATTTAGTATTCTATTTTTTTTCCCCTAAAAGCTTACGCATCAACCCTCAAGGCTTACACCTTGCCTTATGTAAAATGCATTGCATTGCACTTCCATTTTTTGAAAACTATAGTGCCAAGTGATGGTTATTATGTTTTCAATTCATCCCAAGAACTCTTAATTAAATGTTGATCTAACTTGCATCTTTCACAATTTGGGATTCCTTGAGTGGATAAATGTGTCTAATCTCTAAAAACTTGGCAATGTGCAGACCTTTGACCTAGTTCCAATTCAAAATGAAGTGTCAATTAGAATGTTTTGTCTGTTCTCAACTTCATTTCAAATACAGGATTCTTATGCAGATAAGTAAGACAATCCCCACCATCACATCCAATTTTCTGGAGTTACCTATATACTCCACCATCCAGACTTCCTTTCTTGTCATTAGATAAAATGTCACCAGATAATTTCCAATTATACAATCAACTCAACTCTCAACTCGTGCCACGCCCTTCTCATAGAAATATCTCATACACACACACACCAAACTAGTTGCATCACATACCAGAGCATGAGCGGACCAATCAATCTCCCAATTCAAACACTAAGTGCACACTGTTATCATCGAGCATCAAATTATCAAATTAAAAATTATAAACACTAATTTTCTTCCAAAAAGGAAACTTTTCAAGCCACTCATACCACCTAAACTAAAATGATGACAAGAAATTTTCACCATGGAAACCATCTCCCTCCTTTCCTTTCCACGAGGATAATCCGACAACTAAGTAGTAAGTACGAACCAGGGAATCTTGACCTTCAAAATTGTTCATCTCTTAGGACACGTGTTCCTCATTCAACAAATCGAAAGACAACAAATAAGGATAATGGGCAAAAAGTCATCCAGAAAATCAGATACAGCAAAATATGCTCATATGTGCCGTCAATCGAAAAATAAGTGATATATCAACTAGATTCATAACAGCCAAAGAAGCACATGGACAGTCCAGAACTGATGCATAATGATGCCAAAACATTGGACCACTTTCGTAACTTTAAAACTGACAAAGAACCATCAATCAGCAGGTTACACATGCAAAATGCACTCGGGGCAGCAAAATTTTCATATAAAAAAGTATGGCATAACCTATGTTCCATATGAGTTAGCTAAGGCTTTAAACTGGTAGGCACATCTAAGCGCACATCAAAATCAGATTCTTGAGTACCAACCAATTACAAACAACAAAAAAGTGCAGATCAAATCTTGGCATAACAAAACTAAGAAACAGAAAATCACACCTCATCAAATATCCATCGGCAAGCACCAGACTCCTGTAAAAGGTCAATATACTTGAAGAGTAACCCAACAATATCTTCCATGTGCTCTGCAATTCAGGAAATGGAATCCAATCTTGGAATCAGAAAAAAAAATTAACTGACGAAAGGCCACTTCTTCATACTAAATATAAAGGCTTGGGAAGCTTTGCTAGGTTAAAACATTATAAAGCAAGAAAAACGAACAAAATGGAATTGGAAAACAACTAACCATGACCAGCATCAGTAAGTTCAATTGTCACTTTAAAGAAAGCATAGTCATACGTCCACTCCCCTTCACCTGCAGATAAACTTGTAGCCCATCCTGCAGAAGTTATATGACAAGTCACAGATAAAAACTTTTGAGTTGGACCAATATTATGGTAGAATATTTCTAGATTCCTAAGTATAAAAGATACAAATAAGATTGAAAATAAACAGACAACATGAAACAGTTTGTCTCATGACAGCAATCTAAACTCAGAAAAATGCATCAAATAGGGGAATCAGACTTCATTGCAAAGGGAAGCCTTAGTGATGGAGAGGATTAAGTATCACTAACAAGTAGTTAACAGACTCATTTAACAATATTAAGTGACAAGATCAGTGTGACAAAATGTCCACTCTGGTGCAAATATATGGAAAGGAATGCAAGGATCAGTGAATCAAAATGTCTAACAATCATCCATGACCCACCCTTTTTTCTAGTTTAATATCCTAGCATAATTAATGTACTGTCTGGTTTTAGAAAACACTGCTTTTACACAATATCAACCCAGATTCGAGAGCTCCATTTTCCTAGTCTTTTTTGTTTCCCTCATTTTCCTTTTATTCTAAATAAGGCTCCCATTCCTCTGTTACACATTTGCAGATGGTCCCTGATTAGTAGATATATCATACTAAATGAGGACAGTTGAGAATGACACTAATGATAATAAGGAGGCGACATGCACATCATACAACCTGATACTTTCAGAATCCAATCCTGCGGAATTGACATTCCAATTTTGAGTCTCATGGTCCAACAGGCAACAGTTAGGCAGCACTTACCCAAAGTTTTCAAGGAATAAAACAAAGAGCCTTCTCCTTCGTGGCCAATGAGGTGACCGAGATATCTGCATGGTGCTTCTTTGTAATTATAAATGCTCGGAGTAATTGGCCAAATTACCCTCAATTTATGACCTTGTTTAATTGGAACAGTCCTGACCAGAATCTACATTAAATGCCACAAAAGTAAGGACAAAATAAAGTACATTGAGATTAACTATGAAAACATGCAACCTTCTGAATGACAATTACCTGAAGATGTTCTGATGTGCAAGGCTGACCAGGGCAGTGAAAGAAGCTTCTGTCTGTATTCCGAATTTCTTGAAATTTTTGCTCGACCAAGCTTTGAATCTTGTCCAGACTCTCTTGATTATTCACACAATAAGATCATGATCGTGAATAGATCCATTTGTATATCAATAATGATAAATTCCCAGAAAAAATTTTTGAAACAAATAATAGACCTTTTGCATAAATAACCAGGTGCATAAGGTTAGCTGAATAATTCTCCTCATAAAACTTGAGTAGCTCAGTTCTTGTGTCAAGCCCCTTTGCTTTTGGTTGCACCTCTAAGGTATCCCAGTTACCTATACTTTAAAACACAAAATCAAGCACGATCAGAAAGGGCAAATGATTTGAAGTTTTAAGTATCAACTATCACGTCAAATGCATGTTAAAACATATTTGGCATAAACTATAAGAAAATATAAACTGAAAGCAATCTGGGAAAGCAACAATCAGAAAAATCAAAAAGAAAACAAACTGATAATGAAGACCCATTTCCTTATGTAAAGAACAACCAACAAGAAGTTTCTTGAAGAAAGTATGGTGCATCAGTCCAGGCTCAGACAAGTTTCCGTGCTATGAAGTTGGCAATTACTCTTCTATTATCATTGATTCCAAACTGCAACCATCACTATCTATAGAGGAATCATCTATTGGACCTTGGACTTGGATAACTGTAATGATTTATAAAAACCAAGTGCCTTGCAGGTAAGAAGCTGTCAGTCTCAAAAAATTGGATACACCACCTAACACAGCTGACAATTGTCAAGTGTCGTGTCTAACACCATAACACATACCAACAGTCTGGTAAAACAAAACTTTCTGTTTTTGAAGCACTTTTGTTACATGGTCCAGTAAAATCTTCCTTAAGATAAGGTAAATTGCTTTGTTTACACTAACTTGGGGAGACATTGTTTAGAGTCTCAAACCGAAAAATGCAAAATCAAATACCAAGAAACAATAGTAGCCACAGACACTGTTCTGGCCATGTCTGCCATTGTTAATGCAACTATATCAGCTGCAAATAGTCACACAATGAATTTACTCATCCTAATAGCAGAGGAGTAGTCATCATATAATTGTTGCCATTCCAATACAACTGCAGAAACAATTGCTTTGCCTTGCAGGAATTTGCAGCACCAATGATCATAGCAAAATAGTTTAGAAGACTGACCTGTACTGAATTTATGATATGGATGATCTTCAGCACTTAAATGCTTTTGAAGCTGCAGAAAATGAGATCAGTATCAAAATTCACCAAAAAAGGAATACAGAAAATTACTTGGGCACAAATGTAAGTACTTTTAAACAAACCAAAGAAGCAGGCTTGCTAATTTTAATTACAAGAGAGATCCCAAACAAGCTTCTTCTAATAGTTCTATTTATGCAAGTTTGATAAGCAAAATTGATATTGTTGAACCTTAGATTAATCATTCACCAAATAATCATCTCCATAAATTTCACAAACTCTAATTAGTATCAAAAACTCCGCAAACTCTTTCCAGAATAACTCATGCATCACAGTTTTTAGCCATTCCACAAAGATAAGTCACTTCCTTAAACACTAAATTGAGGGGGCGGGAATTGTAGGCACAAGGAGTAAGAAACATATTTTTCATGAAGTGCCATCTAAATATGGAAAATGAATATCCCATCCCCCCACACCCAAACAGGCAGACATGGAACAGAGATTCTAAAATAATGCATACCTGACTCATCCTCCAGGCATCTGAGAGTAAATTTTTCTGATTCTCTGTAGTATGCGTGCAAAAATGGTGATAATTTCTCCAAAGCAACCCACAAATTTCAGTAAAAAGAAAATCAAATAAAACAAGAAAAAAAAAAAACAAACCAGAATCAACTGCTTTAATTTCTCTCATGGTAGCATCAGGTGACATCAAAGGTTTGATAAAGAACTGCGCAAATCTGGACAGTATACACAAACATTCATTTTCACCAGCTCAGAAAGAATATCAGAGTGCATTACAGAAAGAAGAGCATTAACCTGTCCACAGCCTCATCAAAGCAATCAGTGTTAACATCAAAGTGGAAGTTGGTGTGATCCGAAGCAGTGTAAGCATTGGTGGCACCTCCATGCTGTCGATCAAGAAAAGAAACCATGTAACGAGCAAAGATAGTGCAAATACATCAGAAATTGATAGCATTAAAGAAACCAGCATTGAAGGTATCAAATTTAAGCCCAGAGTATTATTTGCTTCTTCTAGCCTATGTCCTGGCTAGATGATTCATTTCTACATTCTGTTTATTAATTATTGAGGAGAACTGGACTGAGATTTTACTTCATTCTTTTTTCAAAATACTCGATTAGGAAATAATCTTTTCAAACTATTGCCTACCATCACTTTAATCCTCCTTTTTCTCTTCGCAATGTGCCCTATCTCTGATTCTATACACTTGCAGACCCTAGTTTACATAATTTCACATTTTTTAAAGCATTACAATAGCAAGACGAATCTCATGTCTTCCATAACGCTTCTTTATGGCTCAAAGCTACAGAATTCTAACTCTTCTCCAGCAGTCTTTTCTTGATCACATAATTAGTTTTCCAAACACTTATGTTTTTTTCCTTATCTAGTTACATTTTGAACTCAAGGGTCCCAACGGGACAAAATTACGCCTGTTGTTTGGCCAATCCCAACAGAATTAACACCAAAAGATCCTGCAGATTTGAAGCCACTGAGCTTCAACTCCTCAAATTGGTGTGATATGTTAACAAACTAATAAGACTTGTCTCTTTCTGATTTAAGAGCTCTACTATCCTAATCCTTTAAAGGCTATAACATCTTCAAAGGTCTTCGCTATCCTAATCATTTTGTTTCCCTTGATTTCATTTTCTTATTTTTCTTTACTATGAGGATACCCCATCCTCAATTTTCTGTTTTGCCTTTACTCACATGTCCAAACCAAAATATTCTTCTTTTATCTTGAGGAGACAGAAAAGCAGGAAAAATGTATTTATTTGTATATCTTTCTTTCCTCTAGTTGTCATTGCATTTACTAGGACCAATCAGTTATAAGGAAAAAATATTAATAAAACAAAGAAAAGCATGTTCAATATCCATAGAAAAAAGTAACCACTATAACAAAAGCTAGCCAGGATGTCTTGCTAGTCTTGATGGTTTTTATTATTATCTCTAATTGCCATCACACTCACTGAACTCCATCACTCATTAAGAAAATGTAGTTGGTAAAACAAAGAGGATCCTACCAAAGATCTATTAAAAAAAGCAAGCAAGAGTAGATATATTAGCATTATGAATGTCGCACCTCTGTAATATATTTGGCATAACTATCTTCTAATGGATATTTTTCGCTGGCATAAAATAGCATATGCTCTGCAAGACAACATGAGAAAAATCTCAAATATAAAAATGCAGACAGAAAAACTCAATTCATAAAAATGATGCTTCCCTTTTGTAAAACATAAAATTCAGCAACATCAAGCGAGACAACTGAGAAAAAGCAAATTATGCTTGAATTTCTTGGAAAATTCTCACTCAATATGCATTCAATCGATATGCATTCAACAGAAATTAACTTTCAAATGTCCATTATTATTCTTCAGGTGAAATATATGATACAACATTTTATTCCCAAAAAAAAAAACCCATCAAATTAACTCCCAATGTCCTAAAGAATAAGGCCTTAAAGTGTTTCCCCAGTGCCTTAACTTAAAGAGTTTTAGGTGAAATTCAATGCCCTAAATCAAGTAGCATACCTTTTATACAAAGAAGAAAAGAACAGAAATAAAAGAGAAAATGCAGAACGTGCAACCCTTTGAACCTAGAAACAATGCAGATATGCATGCAAAATTAGCAGCATCCACATCTTCCTATCCAACAAATAACCAAAAGAAGACAACTATTTTGATTCCCATCTGGATAAGAAGTTTAAAATATGGAGCTATTTTTTATAGCATGTCTCTTTAAAGTGAAAGTAGAATTAATCTCTTCCATTTCATTGATTTTGTCCATATCTTCCTTTTTCTTCTGAAAAGGGGGTGACGAAGGATAGTCTTTGATGAATCCCTTTTGTTCCTCTTTAGTCCCCTTGTTTCAAAAGTTATTTCTATTTCTACGTTTCTTTCTTCCGTTTCTTCCTTTTCTTTTATTTTTAGGGTTTAAGCAAACAATCCACAAATAAACTCATCTACCTTTCTAAATCCTCCTTATTACTCACCCTCCGTGTGATCCAAAAAACCCACAGATGATACAGAAAATAAGGTTCTCTACATAAGACAATACCAAATAATGACTGGAATCAGCCATTGCGTAACAATAATAGCAGCCACCACAATTATTCTTACCCCAATATGGCGGACAAAAGGATCATAAAGAAAATTAATGACATGATAGAACCTTGATGTAAGCATGACACTTTTTCATTGTACAACAATAAGCCTGGAATTCATGGCTCCACTTAAAAAATATATAAATCATGAGATGAAAGCTCAGCAGATTTCAGACATTCTTTAAACCAAAAATTCAACATTAAGCTATATTTTTTTATGAAATCAAACTGTCAGACATCCCAATCAAACAACGCATCACAGGGTAAATAAATGTGGACACTAGCAACCCAAGTAATATAAACACATGGACCTTCTAGAATTTGACTAAGAGATAATCCAAGAGATAAGGAAATTCAAAAATGAAAATTCAAGAATAGTTTTTCTTTCATTTACCAAGAAAATGAGCGAGACCCTCGAGACCCTTGGGATCAAGAAATGAACCCACACCAACGGACATAGAAGCGGCCGACTAAAACCCACAAAAAAGACAAAAAAATGAAACAACCAAAATTCAATTAACGATTGATAGACATATCCGAGAAAAAGAAAATCAAATTACTGACCTTGTCGGTGTCGGGATCGCTAATGAGTAGGGCTTGGAGAGAGTTTTCAAGGACGATCCTTTTATACTCTCTCTTATCTGCTCGTGGCTTCACTATCTCCACCTCTTCTACGCCCACCCCCATTTTTTCTCTCTCTCTCCCTCCTCTCTTCGGTTCTTTGCTTGATCGAGGGCAGAAGTGAAAGAACGCTTCGAGTTTATAGAGAGAGAGAGAGAGAGAGAGGCCGTGTTTGAGGCCTTGGAGTCAACCGCGGTCAACCATTGAGAGCGGTTATCTTAGCACTTGCTGAGCTGGACTCCGAAATCTTTATTTTTTAGTTACTTCTATTTTTTTTTCTCCCTTTTCACAATACTTTTTATTAATTTCACTTTATAAAAAATTAACCTACTGTTTTCAACGGTCAGATTCTTGTTTATTTCTAACAGAAATTATTTTTTTTATATAATATTATTCTCATTAAAAAATATTTTATATATTTTATTCTGTATCTCTCACTTTTTCTATTTTGGATATTATCTTTTGAAATTACTTATTTTTTACTTACCTTTTTATATATTTTTATGTTTATTTATTCAAATTATATATATTTGTATCATTCAAAATTTTATAATAAAAGAAATAAAAATTATTATTTATTTGTTTTAATGGACCCAAAAAATACAGTAAATTTGATTTTGTTATCCTAATCATAAACTTCATGACTTCAAATAAAATTATTAAAAAATTAATTTCTATGATTAAATATTTAATTAATTTTTGCTCTTTGCTTAAGTTATTTTGATTATTTCATGTAAAAGAATTTAATTAATTTTTTTCTTTGCTTCTAAATAGAAAAATAAAATAAGTTAGACCCTTAAATAATAATATAATAAAATTTTGCCCGTCATCATTAAAAAATTTACCGTTCGTCCTCTTCTCTTCCTTGCCCAAACCCTAATTACAGTTTCCGAGGGATCCAAAATCAGCGGAATCAGAAACCCTAAAGCAGAACTCCGGATCTAAAATGGCGATTGCGAGGACGGGAGTTTTCGTTGATGACTATCTTGAGTGTAAGACCTCGCTTTCTTTTTCTCTCTCTCGCTATATATATATTTATATGTATAAATCTGCATCTAATTTTGTTCTAACTGCAATTTGGAAGATGCAAGCACATTGTCTGCAGAGCTTCAGAGGCTTCTCAATACCATCAGAGAACTCGATGAACGATCTCAAGGTTGTCAAAATTCTGAAACCCGCAATTTAGTTATACCATTTTCTATGTATGTTTTATGTATTTATATGTGTAATCCTATGTTTTTTCACATTTTTGTTGCAGCGATGATAAATCAAACGAGGCAGCAGACAAAGTACTGCTTGGGGTTATTTTCTCAGACCTCAAAGAAAGGAAACAATAATATTAATGAGGAAAATGAAGAGGATGCATTTGAGAAATTGAGAAAAGAAATTGAATCTACCCAAGACAATGCTTTGAGCCTTTCCACTGAGAAGGTTTTGTTAGCCCGCCAAGCTTATGACCTTGTATGCCTCTCTTTCTCTCTCTCTCTCTCTACCCGACTCTAGCAATGTTGAATACTTTTAACTCCATTAATTATGCGAAGAATATAACATTTTCCCACTTGCAAATATGCTTGTCTAATGCTCTTCCTGAACCGAAATCCATGCACATATTCATATAGGAGAAAGCACTCGGCCAAGTAAGCACATTGGGCTTCCTGAGAGATAAAATGGTCTAATTGTTATGCACTTGGGTGGCAATGTTTATTTGAATCGGCTAAACCTTTGTTGGGTGATCGTTTACTTTGATAGCCATAATGGTCACCATGGCTTTATATTGGCCATATTATAGCCATCTATGCGAGCGCATCAGTTATTGGCATATTTGGCCAATGCCGTATTGCATTTGCCAAAACCAGTATGTATAAGCAAATACAGCCAAATGTGTAACTTGATAGTAAAACCATGTGCTAGGCCCAAAAGTATGAAAAATAACACTATTGAAACAAAGAGATGTGTCAGGGTGCATAATGGAGGAATCTGTGCTCCATTCCTTCTCTTAGAACCATGGGATTGGATGATTCAATTTTCAACTGCATCAGTGCCATATATGGCTAAGAGTTTGTATTCTCTAACAATTCTTTTTTTAAGTTTTAGTATGCATTTCTACTATTAATGTTCTGCATCTTTGCTTTCTTTCAGGTAGATAGCCATGTAAAACGTCTTGATGAGGACCTGGCCAACTTTGCAGAAGATCTAAAACAAGGTATGATTTTAACATCATGAATACTTATTCTGCTGTATCTGGTTCAAGCGTGATCAAATGTAGTAACATTGATAAATTTATATCAGTTACGTTCTGTACTAATGGTGCTATAACTGCACTCAAAGGCCAACAGAGGAATCCTGAAGTCTATTTAGGATATACTTGTTTCATACCTTTTTCCTTGATATTTGGCTGCTGTGATTTATTCTGGTCAACAAATTATATTTCCAAGTCAGCTAGATAACCTTGTTATATGTTCCAAATCAAGAAATGACAGTAATGTTTTTCATTCAACCAACCAAAAACGTGTTCTCCGAAAATGCTTTTTAGGAAAAGATGCTTGTTGGGAAAATATTTTCCTTGAAAGGGTGATATCCCATGAACCATGTAGAGCCTTAATTTGAATTAAAAATTCTGAAGGCTACCATAGCAATTTGGTATGATGGTGTCTGAAATTTCTCCGACTGGTGAGTATATCAGGGAGCTCAAACTTTAAAATCTACACATCTTTTTTTTCATTTTTCTTTGTTTTCTGTTTTTTGTTTTATAAATGAGGTAGAACTACAATGATTATTTCATGCACCTCTGTCCATTTGAATTTACGTTTTTTTCTTTTATTTTGCTAGTCCAATTGATGTAGTTATCTTTCTTTTTACTTAAATACTATTTTATATTATTTACATGGGTTCCTTTCCTTTTTCCCATTTTACAAGAGGGAAAAATACCACCAGATGAGCCTGCAGTTCTTCCCCCACTACCCATTGTGCCCAAAAATGAGAAACAGCGAAAATCTCTCTATGCAACGCCCCAGCCAAGGAGGTTTGATTACAGGGATCGGGATTGGGACAGGGAGCGTGACCGGGATTTTGAGCTCATGCCTCCCCCAGGCAGTCATAAGAGGGATTATGCTACCACTGTTGATGTTGATCAGCCCATTGATCCAAATGAGCCTACATACTGTGTCTGCCATCAGGTTATAGGATCGATGGATGACTCTTCTTTTCTTTTTCATTTTTTCTTTTAATTTTTTGATATTGTGCTTGTTTTTTCTTTGGGTATGTTAATTAAACTACTACAATTCTCTTCCCCTTTCAGGTGTCTTTTGGGGATATGATTGCATGTGACAATGAAAATGTAAGTCCATTTGGTCCTTTACTGTTGCTTCTTGCTTTCTTGGAGTCTGTTATGCATCTTCATATCACAAAAGTAATTTCTTGAAGGCTAGACACAGTATATTTGGCATTTATGATATCTGCCAATAATCATTGTCAGGTAATGCAATGTACATAAGTGCCGAATAGAAGAAGAAGACGCACAATCCTCCATCTGGATGTGGTTGTGCTTTTAGGATGTTGTTATTAAACTAAGCCTGCCTGCAACACGAAGAGAGATATCAGACAGGAATGCAATTTAATTTGCATGAATACTTCAAAATGGAAGCCATACTACCCATATTGAATATGAGAGTTGTAGGACACATGTAGGATACTTCACGTGGCGGTTTTTTTTTCTTTAAATGGTGGATACATCATAGATACTTCATGTGAACTTTCTTCAGACAACTAATGACACGTATACTCTTTTTATTTTTTATTGGAAATGAGAAACTAATTGTTTTACTTGTCGTATCTCAGTAGCACCCCACTTGAATTATTTAAATGACTAATTTGCTAAACTATACTTCTTAACAAACATAAGGATTATAAAAAAATAGGTAAATTTTAGTCAATATTAGTATATTAACCTTATCATTTTAACGTTGTATCCCTGGATCCTAGTTTTTGAAAATTTTCTGAATTGGTTCCTCATATCGTGCCCAACGCAATACCCATACATGAATCTATCCTTCTTAGAATGCAACATAATTTGTTAATCAAAGTTGTTGTAGAATTTCCGTTGACCTTTTGATTAACTCATGCTTTGCAGCAAGAATTGGTGAATAAATTACTGATCCTCTTTTCTGTTACCCTGAGATATTTATATTGAACATGGGCGATTGTTGTGAAAATGGACATGGTTTATTGGTTGGACATAGGAAAGTAGGCATACAAAAGAATATTGCTCAACCTGTTTGGACTGACCATGCACCATATAGTTTATTGGTTGTGTAGTAACTGGACATAGGAAAGAAGGCATACAACAGGACCAACTATGCGCCTTATAATTTTATTTGCTTTTGCGTTAGCTTTGTAGCAGTTCTTGCTTTTGGTTTCAGTGCAAAAGATTTCTGGATAGTTTGATTGAAGTAGGGCTATTTTCTGTTAACAGTGCCAAGGAGGTGAATGGTTCCATTACTCATGTGTTGGGCTCACACCGGAGACAAGATTCAAAGGAAAGTGGTATTGCCCCACCTGCAGACAGCTACAGTAACCACCTGTGTTACTCGAACTTGTTTGTGTTGGTCAATTTCAAGTGAAACAGAAAGGAAATGGTATTCGTTCTCCAAAGTATCCATGTATTTTGGCTTACAAACTAGGTATCCTAGAGTGTTCCTGTGGTCACGTCTTTGGAAAGGCCGAATTAGAAGTCATTTTTTTTTCTTTTTGAATTGTTCATATATATATATATTTAAATGTCTTTCTACCATTTCCATTTGCACCCAGCATACATGCCTCTAGAGATGAGCATTTTCCTGAATATAGAGTATGCACATCTTGTATGGATGAAATCATATTTCTTTTTTTACCAAAAAAAAAAAATCATATTTCTTTTTATCCCTCCACTGTTTCTTGCGCACTCTGGAGGAACAAGAGAAAGTGAAGCTCTTGTTAGGATTTTTATATGCTCGATCCAATTAATAGGTGATAGTGATAGCATTTGTTTTTTTTTTTTTTTTTGGGGTTGTACAACGATTTGAATCTAGAATCACAAAGTTGGGGAGGAGGTTATACCACTAGGCACATTTTTGTTATGATGAACAGCTATCATCCTTCCAAAAGAATGGATAATCAAAATCCTTTAGTGGCCCTCAGCCCAATCCTTGGATTCAATCATGGTTCTCCCTCATTAGAACCCTAATTTCACCCCAAAACTCAATCAGAATTCTTGAAGTTTACACGAAGAATGAACTCCAGAAAGGATGAAAAAGAATTTATGCGGCCTTAGCTATAAACAAATTTAATGTAAACATTAATCTTAAGATGCATACTTATTTAAAAAAAAAACACAATAATTTAATTTCAGAATTAATATGGGGTAAAATAATTAACTCAATGTCATTAGGCACATTTTTCTGATGTGTTAGATAATTGCACGTCATTAACTTCAAAATAAATCAGGACCATGATTATCAAATCTCTATCAAACTCATAGCATCACACAAGGATGCCAAAGGATAAATTAATTTTTGATCTCCTATTATTTAATTTTATTAATTCATATTTCCACAAACAGACACCAATGACATCAAGAGTAAAGCAAGATTTCTAACAAACAGGACAGAGGAGAGAGAGAGAAAAGAGATGAGGTTCATCCCATATGAAATGTCCTCAAATAATAAAATTCAAATTTAAACATTTTATCTGGTGTATCAAGTTTCTTTTATATATATATATATATATATATTTAGATTTCCGAAAATACCCTTCAAGATAATCCCATTAACAAATCCTAAACCTAATTTATTTTTAATTATCAAGAGATAAACGTTAGTCCTTTTTTGGTTAGTTAGTATTTCTACTAAATTCTCATTATATACTTATATATATATGGGGTTTTCCCCTGTTAGAACATGCAGCAGAGCAACAACTCCGAGCATGGCGAGAGAAGAAAAAAACTTGAAAGATTGTCCACCTGGTTTTCGATTTTGTCCAACGGATGGAAAATTGATTTCCCATTACGTGAAGAAAGAGAATCTTAATCTACCTTTGCCATACAGTTCAATCACTGAGATCAATGTCTACCACTACCATCCTCAACAACTTCTTGGTACTTTCTTGCTACGTTTCTTCTTTTAATTCTTTTTGGTTTTTGTAATCAACTACATTATCTTTCTTCTCCTTTTTCATATGCAAAAAATATACTTTAATCTCACAACAATGCATGGCAGACCATGCAAGAATTTGCCAAGAAAAGATCATAAAACTTATCATCAAGGGCGTAACCGATCATAGACATCCATACATATTGTGGAGCCCCGTGTTGATGATCAGAGTGTATATTAAGTGTTGATGATCAGAATGTATATGAATCTGCAAGTTTGGAAGATGGGGAGGAGGTTGATCTACTACTTGTACTGCCATTATTTTTTGAGTATATTGTAACATTAAAGAAGACTAGAATCAAAGACCTAGTTCCAGAAACCTATTCTTGATTGGGTCAAAACATAATAAATACACCGAATCCCATGCAAGAAAACACATAGGAAAATATAGAAAAGAAAAAAACAGAGTGGTGGATACCAGTCATACATGTGCACTGTTCTGAGATTAAAGTATATTCTTTGCATATGAGAAAGGAGAAGAAATATTATACAGTTGATTACAAAAACCAAAAAGAACTAAAAGAAGAATGGTGGCAAGAAAATACCAAGAAGTTGTGGAGGATGGAACTGGTAGATGTTGATATCAGTAATCGTAGCGTATGGCAAAGGTAAATTAAGATTCTTTTTCTTCACATAATGGGAAATCAATTCTGACAAAATCGATAACCAGGTGGAAGAAAATCTTTCAAGTGTTTTTCTTCACTTCATTATATGATAAATTATTTAGTATAGCACGTGTTTGATTTCCATTTCTTTGTACTCTGATGGTTTCACATAGATGCAGTTGTTGATGTCCCTACCGGATACTGGAAAACATCTGGAGCTGATAATCCAATCTACAATCAGAAGAATGAGATAATTGGATTCAAAAGGGCACTCAGTTTCTTTGAACGCCCTCCACCTCCCTCAAATGGGAAAGGTCAGAAGACAAACTGGATTTTGTATGAGTACACGACTCTAGACGATGCTGGTAACAAGATAATGATGCAGGAGGTAATTTTAGTTTTGCTCCTAGTTATTTCTTTAATTTTTCTGCATTTTTAGTAGCTTATTTTAGTGTGTGCTTGATTCATTCATTTGTGACTATTAGATCGTTATTAGTTAATATTTTTCATAAGACAAAATAATAAGATGAGCGTTGATAGGTAGATTATAATCTAGTGATAGACATAAGAGTTGATTCTTATATGGAAAGAAATCTTTATTATTATTATTATTATTGTAAATTAATCAGTATAGCATGTGTTTGATTTCCAGTACATAGATGTAGTTATTGATGTCACAGGTCCTGGGTACTTAATAAAATATACAAAGGAAGACAGATGGAGAGAAGCCATTCGAAAGTGTAAAGGCAGTACAAGTAGTAGATCAACCTCCTTCCAATGTTTCAAACTTGCAGATTCATATACACTCTGATCATCAACATGGGCACCACAAGTTGGCTCTGCCAATTCATCTTCTAAGGCATTGGTTGATGATGAATGATTAAGTGATGTCTATGATCTGTTTTCATCTACATGCCCTTGATGATAAGTTCTATGACAATTTTAATTATATAGTCTCAAGGGTAGAATATGTTCGATGTGTTCTTTTCTTGTTAAATTGTCTTATATAATCCGAATCAGAGGGGAAAAAAATGAAAATATCAGGCTGAAATTGTGATGCTTGGCCTTCTTCAGATCCCTGCTACCTAATATGCAAAGGACCACATTTTGGGGTGAAAGTGTAGTCAGCAGGTGGAGCTACTTTTTTTAGTAAGGTAAGAATAGAACAACAGCTAACACAGCAAACCCAACCCAGAAGGCATACGCACGGAGGAATTTCTTCCTTGCCTTAGGACTTTTTCCTCAACATCTCCTTCAGAATAGGGATCAAAGCTGGAGGAGGGAATTCTTTGAACTCAGCGACTGACCAAGGGAGGCCATGAGATCTGCACAACGGTTTCCTTCCCTAAAGGTGTGGTACACGGCAATAATATTGACATGCTGCATGAGTAATTTGCACTCTTCCACCATCGAGGATGATCTTTGACCATGACGGTTTACTGTTCTTTCAATAAATGGGCGACATTTGGGCTAGCCCCATGGACAGCAACCACCTGACAATTTGACAATTTGTGTGGGTCTGTTTTGTTGTGTTTCCCCACCATCACCATATGGGCCATCCAAATTGTGTTTGCACTTGTTGCACATAATGGAAACTAGCTGAAAAACAAACGGCATTTAGAATGAGCTATTAGATTTTTTATATCTTGAATTCAAAATTTGAGAATAAAAAAAATTATATCGAAAGAACAGTCTCTTAAATAGAGTCTGCAGACGCTTGAATCGAATAAATCAGTGCATGCTTTAAAATATTGGTGGTAGGTGAAAAAATAAAGGGATTAGCTAAAATGTGAGGGATAGCAACTGTTGGACTATAATACACATTATAAGTGATTTTTTTTTTCTATTTTTAAATTTGAAAGAGGAAAATTTAAAATGGAAAATTAGTTTTATTTATAAAAAATTTAAAATAACTAATTTTTTTCTTAATATTATTTGAGTAATTTTGTTATTTAAAATAAGAAAGAATAAGTTCTGAATTATGCATTCTGTCATATTATATATATATATATATTTTTTTTTTTTAGTCTTCGAATGGTACTCGAAGAAAGTGAACGAGAGAGAGAGAACACGCACATATATTCTTAATAACTAACAAATTAGAAGGATAAATGCCAATAAATTCTAATTTAATTGATATCGTTTCTCTCGTCCCTTGTATTTTTATTCTTCGGAACAATAGCCAAGGAAAAAGGAGTATCATCTATGGAGAGAGGGAGAGAGAGGGAGAGAGGAGAGAGGAGAGAGGGGATGGAGGTCCCTTGATGCCCTGTGGAGGTGAGACAAACCATGTTACAAGGCTCATGATGCATGTCTAGTAAAGAAAGGGAGCAATCTCAGTCAAAGGAGATTCTACAGTGAAATCCCAATTACCTTTTCAGTACGCTTTTTCTTCTTGTCATTTGGACGACAATGACCTAAAGTGTATCTTTTTCCCCACACCCATCACCCCTACCACATGCTATTGATTGGCATACGCCTATAACCTCTCAGGCTAGTGGAGTCACTTCACTTCCTTGTTTTTCCAATTATTTATTTCTTTATTTATCTTTAAATAGATTTAATGTGGGGTTGACGGGGTTTGATTTAATTTAAATATAATTTCTTAGTCATACAACACAAGGATATCTGTTTGCTGATGAGAACTACGTAGTTTTATATGACCCTGTCACTGTCATATTTTATATTTTGAGAAAAAGGGTTTAGTGTCATTACCTAACAAAATAAGCTAACGATGAATTGATGCGGTAAAGAATGTTAAGTTTTCATGAAATCAAATTTAAAATTTAAAAATAAAAAATTATATTAAAAAAATTATTTTTTTTTATATTTAATATCAATCAAGATAAAATTAATAAAAAAATAATTTTAAATATCGATAATAATAAGTGATAACGTTAGGAATGTTAAGCAAAGGGGATTTTGTTAATCTAAAGTTAGGTGTCATGTCATTGGATTGCTACTGATGTTACTATCATTAGTCCCATCGGATTGCCTACGGCCTATTGCATCATATTAGGTGGCTAATATAATATATACACAAATTTATTTAATACTACCAAATTTCAAACTTTACCTAATTTTAAAGCATACCCACTCGAGCATGCGACATATAATAGACAAAATGATGAAAGTAATTGAATGAAAATAAAAATCATAAATGATGAGGAAAAGGAGGAAATAGAGTATTTTATTTTTTCCAAAGAAAAAGTAAGATATCTTGACATTTTTTTTAATAAGCATGTATTTTTAACATATTTTTAATTTATCAATAAGTTATGTGATTATGATTTAACTTATATGTAAGAAATTCTTTTAATGAGAATAAGATTTGAATATGTATGTTTTTTAAAATCAAAAATATTTTTTAAAGTTGTGCGTCCGAGATTTAGTTGAAAATTTAGAAAAAAAAAGAAAAGGGAAAGAAAAAGAAAATAAAAATAAGCTCCAACTAAGAGTGGTGGGCATGTTCCTTGTGTGAACCGCGATGCTAAATCCTTGATTTTCTGCACCATTCTCGCCTAATGACATGCTTCTTTTTAATATATATTATTAATTAACTAAATCCCACGCAGACATAACCAACGACTCATTCTCACTTAATCATGCATGATCGTTAATTATCACCCCAACAATAAGAGAATAGTTTAATGAAGGGGCTTTGTCGAGTTTTTTGCTTTTGTTTCAAAACATGGTACTTCTAGTCCTACCTAACTTCTTTGTTTAAATCAAAATAGCAAAGACAGCGTGACTACCTTAATCACCTTAATAAATTTTTTTTTATATTTTATAAATCATAATATTCGATAATTATATTATATATAACTATATTCGATTTGAATTGAATTAAATCACTCAAAGACAAAACTCTCCCCTCGTCGATTCGATTCTTATCATACATAATTTTTGAATTCAAAATCTTACCTCTGACCAATTGAAACAATTAGACATTTGCTATTAATAACTTTTTATTTATGTTGAAATATTGAGATTATAATCACTATTTTTTTAAAATGGGTTAAACATCCACATTCTCCTTGTTAAAAATAAAAGTATAGTCAAAAAGCTCACCATTATTATGAATTTGTTTAATTATAATAAAATTTATTTAATTTCGATAAATTTTGAGTCATTGTTTACCCCAATAACTATATTCTGATTTAAAAATTATTGTTTTCTCTCAATTTATTTTATTTATATTATTTTTAATTAAAGTAAAATATTCAATAAAAATATAAATTTTAGATGTAATTTAAAAGAAAAAAAGGGTCGGTGGTTTGTGGGTGTAGAGTATGATGTTTCTTCTCTTTTTCTAGCCAAACAAAAAATAGTTGAAAGCGTTTGTCCGGAAATTTCTTGTATTTCTTTTTATTTTCAGACTTGACCCATCATCGAGTATTTAGAGTTTTATTCTAATTAATTTCGATTGAATTACTATCAGATCCCAATCGGGAGAGAACTTTTTAAATATTATTTTTGTTACTATCAAGATTTGAACTTTGATTCTTAATGTGAAGTGTTAGTATTTTTCTCACTAAATTAATGAAGCAACGATATAAGCTTCTTGCATTGGGGAATGTGAAAATTATTATACCCTTTTAATTATTAATTTTCTTAAAAAGAAAAGAAAGAGAAAAAAATTGAAAGAGGAGCGGCGGGTCAGCTAAGTAAGAGACAGACATGTCATGTCTCCACCTGTCCCTTAAATGCCCCTGACCTTTTTCCACTGCTGTGGGGTCCCACGTGCTTTCCGCCATCCCTTCTGGGTCCAACAAGCCATATGCAGAATAATGCATTGTTTGCCCTCCCTTGTTTTTATTTATTTTCTTAGTATTTGTCATGATAGAAAATTTTGAATATTTCATTCATGGACTGCTTTTAGTTGAGCTTTAAAAAAAAAAAAAAATTCCTTTTGCACTTCGAAATGGTTTTGTGGGCATCTAACACTTCTAGAGACCTGTGGTCAAATAAAAAAAAAATCAAAGCTTTACTCTATACAAATATACATATATAAACACACACACATATATCAAATACATGCAACATGATAATTATAAATTGATAGATTTTGTTTTTTCTATATATATACATTATTCTTCATATGGTTTGTACCAGTTTAACAATTTATAAATTTATATATATTAAAGTTTACGATAAAAGATAATAATTCACGTCTCCATTCTCTTATAAAAATCTCGAATTCGACCATTCTTATATACTAAAAAAAGAATATATTAAATACATGCAACATTATTATAATAAAAGGTAATAAGACCGATGTGCTTTTTCTATAATAATGTCCCACAACACAAGAAAAATACAAATAAAAATGTCGACAAAAATGTTTGAATGTTGGCTAAGAAAAAGTGATTCTCATCATGCATATGATACAACAAAATATCACCAATATTTGCTGTGCATGCATTAACGCAGATGAACACAACTTGCATGCAATGGCATTAATCCCCCCCCCCCAAAAAAAAATTATATGCCTTAATGTTTTTTCTTTTCTTTTTTATTATTGAACCTTACGAGTTTGATTGATGTACACTTATTGGGGCATGCTCATAAGGTCCCATTTAGGAAATTTGGTTTTGTCTGGTTTATCATTCTTAACTTTCATTGAAGTTAGCATGAAAATATTTAATCCAACTAGCTAATATCTTTGAATTCTATAGTCAAATTTTCGTGGGGATGGACTTTTCTATGATGCAAGGGATGGGGAGTCTCAACCTTTCAGCCTCATGAACCACCGAAAGTTTGTAATTTATTGTCTTTCACTTACTTTTGATGTCTTAACTTTTCCATTTTGAGTTTCCCACTTACCTAATATTTAATTTGAAATATTAAAATACGAAATCATGATATAGGATAAAGTGTGCATGATAAAATTTTTTTATAAATTATTGATAACCGCTAATCATTTTGAAACAGATTAAATTGGATTAGATTTTTTAGAGGCATCATTCTTACGACACATATTTTCTTTATAAATAGTATTAGAATCCGAGATATCACTTAAGGGATACCAGTATCCAATTACTGAACCATCAGAGCGTTGGTTGTATGATAAAAATAAAAAAATATATATATAGTTTTCTTACTTTATTCTCATGTCGAGGAGGTATAGAAATTTAGTTTATTTTTGTTCAAAAAATAGAGACAAATTTTAATTTGATCTCCATCTTCATTTTTTACTTCCTGGATACCCTTTAAGATGCTATCTCCTAGTTGCATTAGTTTTCATAATCACAAAGAGCAAATTTTCAACTACCAAGATGAATACTCTGGTGCATACATCAAATGCTTAACCATTTTGAAATCGTAGTTTTAAGTAAAAGTCCAAACAATTATGATTATGAAATCGTAGTAAATTTAATCAATTTTGTAAATTTTTTTTTGTAAGAATAATAATTATTATTCAAATAAAATATTTCATAGTAAATAAAAGTTTAATCAATTTTAATAATTAAACGAGACTACTTGGTCTAATCTTACTAAACATTTTCTCCTTACTAAACATTCGGTTTGGTTATCAACGGACAGTCAGTTAAGTAAGAGTATTAAATTTTTTATTCAAATTTTAAGTTTAAAATTTGAGAATAGAAAAAATTATATTAAAATATTTTTATCTAAATTAAATTTAATAATATTTGAATTGAATTAATTAAAATATGATTCTGAATATGATTTGAACGAAAATAAAAAATCCAGCCTTTAACACCGAGAGCCCCACAAGTAACAAAAGGACCCAAAAAGAAAAAGGGCAATATTGGGAAAAAGTGAAATGCCTTTGAAAAGTTTGCCCCGTTGCAGTGACCTGTCCATCTCCTCTGTTTCCCTCTTTTTTAAGGGAGAATCCATCTTTACCGATTTGTATGAGCGAAGCCTTCATCTTTGGAAATTTGTTGGGTTACAAATTGACAAGTCAAGAAATGGTAACTCTCTTGTCATAAAACTTGGATTCACCGAGTAAACAAAATCTCAACTCACCAAATAATATTTAAATTTAAATTTTTAATAATTGAATTATATTATTAAAATAATTTTCAATCGAAAAAGATTTTCTTTTTATATTTTCCTAATTCACATGATCTCTTAAATTACACTTAAATTACAGAGCGTACTTTATCAATTTTCTCGTCCTATGCCCATTATATATATATATATATATATATACATATATTTATATTTGTATGTATTTACATAAGAAAAAATAAATTTTTTTGGTAGAGAGGAACTATATATTCTTTAATTTGTATATCAATGGTGAAATATGGAAGGACCCTTGAAAGTAACGTCTATGCATTCACCCGTGGAGGCGGAATCCTAGGTTTGAATTTGGACACTTTTGTTTCACACTAAAAATCACCATTTCGTTTTAACCGTTGTGTGACATTAAAAAAGTTTCAGAGGATTCCTAAATAATCTATTTTGAAGTTGGAATTTTTGATTTAGCTCATGTAATTAGTTAGGTCTTTTTCTGGAAATATTAAGATTATGTTTAATTAAAATAAAAAAATATTATGAACATATATAAATGAAAATATAAATTATTTAAATATAAATAAAAATATAATATCAGATAGAATATAATTACGGATTCCACTTAGTGAAATAAAATTATGATTATTATTATCGTATAAAGAAAAAAGTCATATATGCGAGCAGATAATATGAAATAGAGTATAATGGGATGAAAGAATTCATACGCGGTTCGGTTATTATTGCTATATGAATAAAATAAAATAAAAATAAAATTAAGTTTTCAAAAGAGGATCCTAGTAACAACCCAAGGACTTATGAAAATGCTTCTACGCAAATAGTGTAAATTAACTAATTAAATGAATTTTAAAATTCAACATTCTAGGTGAATTAATTTCTCAGAGGTGTTTTGTACAATCTAACCTAGAGATCTATATTTATTGAATGACACCGGATGAAATTAATAAAATTAATAAATAAAATAATTAAATTTGATATACGTGATAAAAATTTTATAATTTTTTAAAAATAATTGATTATTGTTATTAATGATTTTTTTCTCTGTGATTTAAGTGCAGTTAATAAGAGGGATTATTTTATATATTTTACTAATTAAATTTATGATTATTTAACATTTATTATTTCTTATACAATATGATGATAACAAAAATATAATAATAACACTGAAAATTGTAAAAAAAAAAAAAAAAAGAATCCCCTAATATGCTAATAGGAAATCTAGTGAAAGTGGTGCAAAGTATGAGACAAGGAGGAAAAGGGTTAAATAGTTTAATTTGGAAGTATCCTTTGGATGCCCAAAAAACATGTCAGTGGAAGTATCATGTCTGCAGATGTGACATTTGCATTTGCATTTGCATTTGCATATGCATATAGTTCCCCACCTCCATTCATTCATTCATTCGACTGCCCATTTCTCGTGAAGGCTGCGGGTGCAGAATTTCCTCCTATCCTACCCCAACTCTTACCCTGTCTTTGTCTGTCTGTCTGTCTTTCTCTCTCTCTCTCTCTCTCTCTCTCTCTCTTCTGAAGGACCGAGAAAAACACCTGGTACCACTGCATTGTTGTTGTACTCTTTATTTCCTCTTCATTTCCCATTCATTCCCTTGCGGACCAAAGTCTGAGTTTCTGCTTCTTCCAAAACCATCCCTCTTTGATCAGATTGCGTGTTTCTTGAAAACCCTTTCCCCTTTTCCTGTAATGTTGCCAATTTGTTGTTTCTTGGTGTATTCAACTCTGTCCTCTTATTGAAGCCGGGAACTTGACTAAACAAAATGTCTTAAAGTTTTGACTTAAACCTTAGTTTCCCAGACTTTGTTGCTGAAATTAAGGAGGTTTTTGTGGTCTCAGATGCTTGCATTTCAAGAAATTTGAGATGGGTTTTGTTCAAGTGTGAAAAATGAACAAATTTAGAAGAAGGGTTTCATTGAAATCAAGCAGTGGTTTTCGATGATGAAGGAACAGAAAAGAAAAAGTTTGGTTACTGTTTGAGGGTTTTGCATGCAAATCAGAACTTCACTCTGTGTTCAATTTCAGCTCTGAAAATGGGGTTTCTATTCTTTTTCTGTCTTCTGTTTATTGGAGCTTTTTCATGCTCTCAGCTTGTGATTGCTCAAGTGAATGATCAAGCAATCATGTTGGCGATCAGAGATGAGCTTGGAGTTTCTTGGTGGGGTTCCAACAACTCTGATTTCTGCTCATGGATTGGCATTCACTGCAGTTTGGACCAATCAATGGTTGAAATGCTTGATCTTTCACACCGCGAGCTCCGTGGTAATGTGACTCTCATTTCTCAGCTCAGAGCTTTGAAATGGCTAGACTTGTCCAATAATTTCTTGCATGGTTCAATTCCTTCAGCTTTTGGTAACTTATCAGAGCTTGAATTTCTTGATCTGTCATCCAATAAATTCGATGGCTCGATTCCTATCGAATTGGGTAGGCTAAGGAACCTTAGATCATTGAACATGTCAGATAATTTGCTTAAAGGAGAGATTCCCAATGAACTTGGGGCGTTAGAAATGTTGCAGGAATTTCATGTTTCACGTAATCGGTTGAATGGTTCGATACCGTCTTGGGTGGGGAATTTGACCCATTTGAGAGCTTTCACAGCATATGAGAATATTTTGGATGGTAAACTTCCTGAAAATTTAGGCTCAGTTTCAGAACTTCAGCTGCTGAACCTTCATTCTAACAACCTTGAAGGGTCAATTCCCGAGAGCATTTTTGCACTTGGGAAGCTTGAGGTTTTGATTCTGACACAAAACAGATTGACAGGCAATATTCCCAATTCAATTGGGAAATGTGCGGGCTTATCCAATGTTCGGATTGGGAACAACCATTTTGTAGGAACCATTCCGAAGGCAATTGGTAATGTCAGTAGCCTTACATACTTTGAAGCGGATAACAACAATCTCTCTGGTGAGATTGTTCCAGAGTTCTCTTCTTGCTTCAATCTCACACTCCTGAATTTAGCCTCTAATGGTTTTACAGGAACAATTCCTCAAGAGCTTGGACAGCTTGCAAATTTGCAGGAGCTCATTGTTTCTGGCAACAGCTTATTTGGTGATATTCCAACAACAGTTTTAAAGGGAAAGAATCTTAGCAAGCTCGATCTAAGCAATAATAGATTCAACGGAACAATCCCAGGAGACATTTGCAATAATTCAAGATTGCAGTTTTTGCTTTTGGGTCAGAATTCTATCCGAGGGGAGATACCCCCTGAGATTGGCAATTGTGTGAAACTACTTGATTTGGAACTGGGAAGTAACTATCTTACTGGTACTATACCTCCCGAGATTGGTCATATCAAGAACTTACAGATAGGCTTGAACGTGAGCTTCAATCACCTCCATGGATCATTGCCTCCTGAGTTAGGAAAGCTCGACAAGCTGGTTTCTCTTGATGTTTCTAATAATCAGCTCTCTGGGAATATTCCTTCTGCACTCAAGGGCATGCTGAGCTTGATTGAAGTTAATTTTTCAAACAATCTTCTCACAGGCCCAATACCAATATTTGTGCCATTTCAGAAGAGCTCAAACTCGAGCTTTTCAGGCAATAAAGGACTATGTGGTGAGCCATTGAGTTCTTTATGTGGGCTGTCTAACAGTTCCAATAGTGGGAACTACCATCACAGAGTTTCATACAAGATCATATTAGCAGTCATTGGTTCAGGTTTGGCGGTCTTTGTTTCTGTAACCGTTGTTGTTCTGCTGTTTATGCTAAGGGAGAGACAAGAAAAGGCTGCTAAAGAAGCAGGAGTTGCAGAAGAAGGATCTAATAACCGGCCATTGATAATTGCTGGAAATGTCTTCATTGAGAATCTAGGACAAGCAATAGACTTTGATGCAGTTGTGAAAGCAACTTTAAAGGACTCAAATAAGCTCAGTAATGGGACTTTTAGCACTGTTTACAAAGCTGTTATGCCTTCTGGGCTTGTTCTATCGGTGAAGAGGCTAAAATCCATGGACAGAACAATTATTCATCATCAAAACAAGATGATTAGAGAGCTTGAGAGGCTGAGTAAGCTCTGTCATGACAATCTGATGAGACCCATTGGATTTGTAATATATGAAGACACTGCTCTTTTGTTGCATCATAATTTCCCTAATGGGACATTGGCTCAGTATCTTCATGAATCTACCAAGGAGTTGAGTTACAAACCTGACTGGCCTACTAGGCTTTCCATTGCCATTGGAGTAGCAGAAGGCTTGGCTTTTCTTCATCATGTAGCTCTAATCCACCTGGACATCTCTTCAAATAACGTACTTCTGGATGCTGATTTCAAGCCTTTGGTTAGTGAGATAGAGATATCAAAGCTCCTTGATCCTTCCAGAGGAACTGCAAGCATTAGTGCAGTTGCTGGCTCATTTGGTTATATTCCTCCAGGTATTCACTGACTCAATCACGTAGCTAGATCTTTCACTATGCCTATTAGAATAGTTTATTAACATAGTGTTCCTCGTAGGCTTGAGCTTTTTGAGTAGTTGATTTTTTAACAATTACTTAAATATTTCCTTGTAAACCCAGTCTTATCTCGCTGGGATTTTGACAATGGCATTTGTTGTGTGTGTCTACTCAGAATATGCCTACACAATGCAAGTAACTGCACCGGGAAATGTATACAGCTATGGAGTTGTGTTGCTTGAGATCCTAACAACCCGTCAGCCAGTTGAGGAGGATTTTGGCGAGGGGATAGATTTGGTGAAGTGGGTTCATGGTGCTCCAGGAAGAGGTGAAACCCCTGAGCAGATACTTGATGCAAAGCTTAGTACAGTTTCTTTTACTTGGAGAAGAGAAATGCTTGCTGCATTAAAGGTTGCTTTACTTTGCACCGACAGCACACCAGCCAAGCGGCCTAAACTGAAGAAGGTGGTGGAAATGCTTCAAGAGATCAACAATAGCTCATGAGGTATGGTTTGATTACTAGTTTCCCTCAAGTTAAAACGTTGACAGGTTCATCAATCTGACAACTACAAAGACCACCTACATTCAGGAAGTGAAGTGTACTTGTATCCATGAACTACTTTTGTTCAGATGTCATCAATGTAGGAGTTCAGATGGTCCCATGTTTGCATGTTCATGTTATGGGATACTTATTTTAATTTGTTATATCAAGGGTCAGAGATGAAGGTTGTTTTGGTTCACATGAATTGGTAATAGGATTAGTCTGTAGAATACTGCAAGAAGGTAGCTTCAAAAGGATTTCTGAGGTTCTGCGTACAAGGGCTGTAATTTGAAGGCTGAGGAGCTATTCATTCTCCTTATTTTTTTATGTGGAGAGGATTATAAACAATGGAGAGTTATCTCTTAATGACATCAAATGCCGCCGTTCATAGTGTTTTGATAAATGGAAAGGATCATATATGTTAGAGAATTACCCAGTCAAGTGTTACTATAACATTTAGGATACCATCATCTTAGCATCCAGCTTTTTCTCAAATAATGTTTTCCGCTAATTTTCTCAGATTTTTTCCTTCTTTTTTTTTTGGAAGAATTATGCCTGAGAAAAGATGTTTTAGATGCTTGTGTGCTCACAGCTAATCTCTCAGCGCAGTCCCACTGAGCACGGTGCGGTCTATATCTCAGCCAAAATTTCAGGCATCGGCGTGGTTGGCTTTAGCTAAATGGCATAGTTTATAGGTGTACCAACGGATAATTGGCCTAATGTGATGTGGTGTTAGGTCCTTTAATTAAGTTCCCGAGTTCGACTTGCGGTTTGGGTATGAAAAAAACTACGTTGGGAGGGTAACCTTCTTAAATGAGTTACTGCAAATCTCGAATCGGATTAGTCGGAGTATAGGTTCGGATACCGGTTGGTATAATATCAAAAAAATAGTTTATAGGTGTAATTAGGTTACTAAAGAACGTGTCTAGTAAGGACGGGCTTCAACAGAAATGGATCGGGAGTGTTCAGAGATAAATTGAACAATATCTCAAGTCCTATAAGCAGAACTTCTCGTAGATCCAAGAACTTTAAAATGATCCCTAGTCAAGAGTCACCCTTAGGAAATGGGCAAATTACTCCCTTTCGTCTCTCTGGACTAAATAATGCGCTCCCCAGTCCCCAAGGGGACAGACTGATAGTCACAATCCCCTCCTCCAATCCTGAAATCCAGGATTTAAATTTTTGTGTAACCAAAAAATTAAAAATTAAAAATAATGCACTCCCCTCAAGTCCCATAAACAGAACTGGTCCGATAACTTTAAGATAATCCCTAGTCAAGAGTTACCCCTTGGGAAATGAGCAAATCTCTCCCTTTCGTCTTTCTCTGAACTAAATTAGCGCACTCGCCCCTTCTTTTTGTGCTCAGCAATGGGAAGAGAACTCGAAGACTACTAAACAGGGAATTTAAAGTCATTTGTGTAGCTATTTGAATCAAACTTCATGGTTGCATAAAAAACCTCTTAAATAACTCATAGAAAGGTAAAACTTGGTTCTTCAATTACCAACAATAATCATTCCTAGGAAAACTATGTTGAACTTTTGCACAAATATCCTGCTTTATTAGGGTTAGTGCTTGCTCTTCCTGAAGTGCTTTTGTTCGGGTTAATGAGCTTAATAAACAGTAAAGCTAGCAGGATGAACGAGTCGGAATCACTCAAATGTATGTATGGTTCCTTGTTTGCTTTAAGACGCTGATAGGTAATATGCTCATTCAAGATTTAATTGAAAAGGAAAATATTGAATTTCCCTCAATTGCAGGAGAGTCGCTTTCCCCCAAGTGGCATCTTCACTAAGGCACGACATTGGGGTCCGAAGGGCAAGTAGCTTGCACCTGACTGTAGCAAAACTGATAGAATAATTGATGGCATCGTAATCCAAATTTCCTAACTCTGCATGTATTATCATTGATAAGAATCCATGCGCAAGAATTCCAAGTGTCTGAAACAAAGGTTAATACATTTGCTGGATCTACATACATTTCATCAAGTGTAAAAAAAGGAAAAAAAAAATACAAAGACCTCTTTATACATTCTTTCAAAAGAATTAACTCAGGATGGCCAACACTGACAAACTGTAGAGACTAACCATCCCCTGAGAAAGCTAATCCAGATTTTGCCGACTCATATTTTGGGAACAGATTAAAACAATCATTATAAATGCAAAAACTAAAGAATAAAAGAATCATTATGACTAACCCCAGTTGAATCAAACTTCATTTAGAGCTGGACCTCTCTTTTGGTAACATGTCAGCTCTGCAAGGTAACACATGTATGCCCGCGTATTGGGAGACATCAGAGCTTTGGACACCAATTAGTATCAGTTTCTCATCTGGATCCTAAAGACACCTTTTCTATGCCTGACTTAGATCAACACCCAGCAGCCTTGAGAAAGTTATCATATGGACTTGATGCTGGTAGCCTGAAGAACTGGGGTTGCTGCTGAAACTCTGTAGAGCACGGCATTGGAAGAAGAGGTGGTTTTTGTGAGTTGACACTCGGCTGATCAATGAAAGGATTGCCAACCTGCATTACAAATCAGATAACTCTTTCAAGATTTAGAGAAGAAATATAGCATTGCAGTGGAATGAGGTGAAGATCTTGACACTCGGAGACTTGGTTCCCAGCAAGCACGAAGGCAAACATGAGATGCAATTATATTGCTTGTTACCAACATGCATCACACCTTTATCACAAAAAGCAAGATATAATACCATATGATATGGCAATAAAACAGGCTGTTGATAATCTTATAACTTTTAACCAATTAATGTTTTTGCCTTATTATAAATACTTATAACCTATGTAAACATCTCTAGAATTTTACAAAAGTAGTTCACCAATCAGTAGTGGCATAACCAAGTGAACAGTTGTACATATATGTATGGCAACATGCAATTATCAGGTATAAGGGCTCACCTGGTGCACAAAATGCTCCCCGGCTTAGTGCGGGGGTAGGGGGAGGGAGGGTGGGGTAAAACTGCGGGTGGCTAAAAATATATGCAATTATCATGTATATTGCAAAAAATAGAACAAAATAAAATAAAAACTGCGGGTGGCTAAAAATTGGTTTGTTTTTTACATCAATGCCATCTCATGTAGTTTCTTCCACGATGTATTCTCAGTTCAAAAATAAACATAATAAAATAAAAGATCAATGGTCTAGGCCTTATGTCATGTAGATCTTTCCATATTTCATTCTATTCCACGTTGCCATTCCTAAATGTGTTCTCTAGCTATGTAAGTTCTTATGTAACATGATTTACAAAACTTACATCTTAGAAGGGAGGGGGAATGCTTGAAATCCAGTTGCAGGGGAAGGATAAAGGAAATAGGAAGCACTCGTCTGAGGGGCCAGTGATCATACATAAGGAATTTCTATCTCCAAAAGTGCGTTTAAAGTTTTGCCTACATACCACACCTGGAATTCCATGTTAAGAGAGGTTAAATGAAATTTTAGTTTTTTAAGTTTGCAGTTGACAAAAGGGCCCCTTAAATTTTCTTTCCTCACGATATCGATGGTTATGTAGTTTGGGTAATAATAGTTCCTCATTTGCTGAATTTCTTTTTTAGCTTATGTATTCTTAATTTAACCTCCGTTACCGATTTTTTCCAGTTCCTCCCCAGGTTTTGGGGGGGGGGGAATCATTAATATGGAAATTCAAAATCAGTAAAACTCGCTTTGGAATAGTTCTATGTCCATAGCACTGCGGTTTCCAATCAAATTTGTTTTTATGTGGGCATGAAGTATTTCATAAGAGCTATCTATTTCTGTCAATCTGGCAATATGTTTTTGGAGCTCCTATAAGCATATGGAAACATGGCCACCTAATTAATCCATAAAGGTTTGGAATAGACACAGTGAAGAACCTATAGCTAATCCTGAAGAAAAATATTTTCTCTATGTGTCCATAATGAAGAAAAGAAAACACACACATTGCGAAGTCAGCATCATACATGCTAAAATTTGTACAGTTACACACAATCCCTCAGACAAACCAACATACCAATTATAACACGAAATTTTAGCACCCAATGCTGTTGACATGAGAAATTATGGGTGCCCACCATCCCTAACAGATTACTTTCTTTCCTTAGAAGACATTTAAATATATGAATATCTTACACAGTATTATGAACCCAATATCTAACCATAATTAATAATATAGCACATCTCTAGAGGAATTGGAACCAATTTTCATTCCGTATTTCATGCTTAAATTCACTTTTTGTGAATCATGTTATGCATAGTTGCAGGTTGAGGAGAACAAAAGCAAGGACTTACCCCATGAACCAATACTTTTGCCTCATCATCATGACTTTGAAGAGAATTAATAATTGAGCTTTCCGGTTTCTGTTGGACACTCATCAAGTTTGACATCTTCTGCTGCTTTCCCATCAGTAGGGACTCGCAGTGATGAGCCATTTCCATGTAAGAGAAATCAGGCGCTGTTGAGACCGAATATCTTCCAACTTGATGTGCTGTCTCAAGGATCTGTTGCATTGCGAGCATAATCTTGGTGATTCCACAACAAAAAATAGAAGTTTAAAGGTGAAGGAAATAACATCCAACACAAGAATGATACCAACCAGAATTGCCACACCTAATGAGTAACAGAAATAACCTCATCATTGAAGTCCAGGAGAAGGAACATTACAATTTACTACCCAAAAAAATCAGATTTCCAGGTAAAACATATAATGCCCAGAATAAGAATGTTACTGCTTTTGCCAAGGAAGTGGAACGAGTGTGACAGTGAAGCAAAGTTCCAAAATTACCAAAAGTTTGTAGGTACTTACAAAAGCCACAAATACCTCAACAAACAGAATAAAATAACGAGTAAGACAACATGAGATAGGCATTCATGGGTTCTAGCTCAGAATATGCATATCATAAACAGCAATTTTGATGCTGACTTTTGAATCTGCAGGAAATTTCAGGGAGCATGGTGAAGCTCTTCCTAATCAAACATTGAAGTGAAAAATAGGATTGGGACATAAGATCTAATCAATCTGATAAGAGCAGTGGCTCCTTAAACTTGATTTCTTGCCAAAACTGTTAATTTGGCAAAAACAACAAACAACTTGACTCGGTAAGAAGAATATCAGGCTCAATATGGTGTTGGTCTCCCTAGTGGATCACATCACTTAGTTATCATCTCAAAGTCCATTCCAGGACACATATCACTTACTCAAGAACCATATTCTTCAATATCTTTTGCAGTAAATTTTCAAGATGCCTAGTTTAGTTGCCCATTTCTTTTTTAACTATAAGTGACCTTTGTTGATTACACATTGTTAATTTCCAAACTTAGCAATTCACACACTAATGTGACTATTCAATCCAATTAGGAACCAATAATAGGAAAACAGATTTATCAAGTCATTTTCAAATTCAAATCAGCAACTAATGCCACAATAATGGTTGAGCTGCCAGTGCCTAAAAGGCAGCCCGTAAGAACCAAATTTAACCAACTCAATTCAGCTTGATAATGTAAATTAAAACCACAAGGATGTCCAAGTCACAAACTAAAAATGCTCCCCTGTTATCCAAAATGACAAAGCCCACAACTGAAAGAACCTAACTTCCATTTCTCAGGCCTGGCAGAAAAGAACCAGAAAGGGGGGGGGGAACAAAACAAAAAAACTACTTCCAGGTTTCAAGTATCCACATAGACTCAGCAAAGACACCATTTTAATTTCTAGTCTAACAATATCATTTGAATAGATAAATAGAGGCTGCTGATTTCCCCTATATCAATGAGAGAATAAAGCAAAAGAATGGCGCAAGATACCGATTCAAGAAGATGATTAACACTCAAAAGATCAGGGTTCTCCAGGGTCAGGAGTTCATCTGGTTTGGTCTGACTTTCAAAAGAATCTGGTAAACCATCATCATCAATTGTGAAAAGTGGAGTAGCCTGCAGAGTAACAATAGAAATTATGTAAGGCCAAGGTTGATGTTGTAAGTGCAATTTGTTAGATGCTGAGGCATCTAACCTCCACTTTAATTGTATTCACTCTCAAGTCCAGCTGATGCAATTGTGTAGTTAGTGGACACACGTCATCAGGCAAAAATTCATTCAGCAGTAACTCCTCCCTTATGTTGGAAGACTCAGACTGCACAATAACGACACAAATGATTGACTTATTATAATCCTGATATTAAAGCTTACAAACTTGAAAGAATTATTACCTCTGACAAATTTTCCAAGCTGTGGATGATCAAAGAAGCAAAGGATTCCTTTGTCTGGTCCACGGTGATTTTTACTTCTGAAAGAGATTTTAGGGCAGAATTATCATCTTCTTTAGATCCATAAACCCGCGTTTCAGGGTTAATGGCTTGCAACTTGCTATCGCCAACCAACTGCAGATAGGGATCAACCTGCCAGAAACATAGTACTATATTTAGCCATGATTCAATTTAAGACAACAGAATTGTACTTCCATGAGTCAAAAAAACCAGTAGGCTCAACTGGCTTTCTGATGCCAAATTCTATTAGATACATAGAAAAACTTTTTCTCTTTGTCACTTCTTTCCTAAGGGAAGAGATACTTTGAATAAATGCAGTTATAACGAGTGAGCAACGATAGGCTTTACAATCACTGTCCAACTTTCTTCCAAAGTTGCAACATGCTCAGGCAAGTAAGAGATGAAAAGTATTAATTTAAAATGTAATTCTTTAACAGCAACAATCTACCAAGTGCACGAATCATGTCAGTTACTTGATATATTTTGACATTCCTACAATGTCTATTCTAGTTCAATCATTGGATACAAAAGTGGCCAACGAGGCATCTTTTGAAACCCCACACCCCAAACCCAACCATGGGGATGCAATTGACGAGTTAATTCAGAGGTTCAAAACTCAACCTAATGGATGGAGAATGGGAGGACATTGTTCATTTAATCAGGTTGAATTTATCATCATTTAATCAGGTTGAATTTATCATTCTATCTTTCCAAGTGAAGAATGAACATGATTTCAGCTGCTGTTATGATAACATTAACTAACATAATAACAGCATCAACATTGTTATTGTTGCACTTTCACTAAATTGTCAATAAACATGTCACAAAAGTCTGACCTTGCCAGGGCTGTTCAGTTATTTTCTTGATTAAAATATGAATACGTTGAATTGAGAGCTATCGCAAAAGAATGGGTAAACATAATAAGCATACAGTAATGTCTTGGGTACTTAGTGCTTAATTGTATCTAAAGTAAATGCTCAGTAATTGTCCTAGCTAGCGAGTTCCCAACGCAGTATGTCGGGTGTCAACCAATTGAATATTATTTAGGGAGGCCATTCTCTCCTAGTGGATGTCATCATGGATTGGTGGCCTTGAATGCATGAGCACTCATGTAACACCAAATAGCTCTAAAAGCGAGCTACTTCAGAATATTGAAATGTGGCTTACTTGACAAACGAAGGAAGGAAATTTGGTCACTAAGCAACTTGATAATTAATGCAGAACTATATTTTGGTTAATTGGTAGAAATAAAACAGCAAAAACACAATGAAACCCAAAATGGAGGATACTCCATATGCATGGCAACATGGCAAAAAAAAAAAAAAAAAATCTAGAAGTATTATCATAAATGGATGTTAGCCAGTGACATACTATTTTATCCATAAGCGCTGCCTTGGCACAAGAAACAAGTGGAAGAATATTGTAAGCTTTTGATAAGAAGATCATCATAGAAGTTGCCAATGTGAAGAGCGATCTGCGACGTGAAGGTGGAAGTTCCCCTGCTCATAAAATAAATAAATAAAAATTATGAGAGACCATCTCCAGTAAACGTGACACAAAGTTAAGATGTCAGCTAAAAATAGAAAATGTAAGTTATCATCTGCAGAGAACATAAGATCACATGAACTTGCTCTACGAAGCACGCCACTTTAAATATGGGAAATGTCACAGCAGTAGCATAGCATCATACTTTTACTAGTTTTATATATACAACCTAAGAATCTATAACTTCCCCCACCTGACACCACTCTTCTTGTAATATTGAAAATGACTTGGACAAACATCCTTTACTATATTGTGACTCATTCATTACCTGTTCCTACTAAATGACAATTAACACATAAATTACAATTCAATCCAAAATCCAGCTCCCTCCGATCCTATAACTTCCAATGCAGTCAAGGACATCAAGATAGTTACTAATACACAGTGAACAACGACACAAATGCACTCTTTAATGACAACTGTTAACATAAGAAGCAACAGCTATACCAAGTATCAGTTTGAAGTAAAAGGAAGCAAGGGAAAATGTAGTATTTAATACACTTTATTCTATTCAAGAAAAGTTGGCCAGACTTTGAGAATTTACCTCCTTCACTGAGAGAAATACTTCGTAAGGACATTGCCAAGTGAAAACTCCGAACTAGAATCTCATGACTGGATTGCTGCAAGAAAAAATAAAAAATCATCTCTCATTGGCTGTCAGACATTAGCGTTCTCACACAGGTCAGTCATTGCAATTGGAACAGAGAAACATCCTAAAAAATTTAAGTAAAAGAGTAGCAATTGCTCATGACAGCATCTAGATCGCATGTAACAACCATTGGGATCTTTATTTTAATTCAGTATCAAGTGCATTAAATCTTAAGGATAGCAGCAAGCATAGGTGCAGGTTGAACGCTCTACAAGGACGTATGGGTCGCAAAAAGGAAATCTAGGAAAACACCTGAAAGGAGGGAAAATTAATTACTCCTGACCAAATAATAATTTGTATGGGAAAAATATAACAAGCTTTAGAAAACCACAGATTAGACCTACACTAATGTATGGTACTGAATACTGGACTATTAAATAACAACAAGAACAAAAGATGGCTGTAGCAGAAATGAGGATATTTAGGTGGATGTGTGGAAAAACTAGAAGAGATAGAATAAGAAATGAAGAGATCCGAAATAAGTTGGGGGTTAGTTCAATTGTGGATAAGATGCAAGAGTGCCGTCTGAGGTGGTTCGGACATGTGCAACGAAGACCCAATGATGCGCCTGTTAGGAGAACCGAGAACTTAAATCTAGACAGTTTAGTAAAACGTAGAGGTAGACCGCTGAAAACTTGGATGCAAGTTATCCGCAAAGATTTGAAGATTAAGGGTTTAGAAGAGGAAATGGTTTTGGATAGGAATGGATGGCGTAGTAGAATCCGCACAAATTAAACCAATATGTTTTCAAATATTTATCTATTGATTTATTTATCTATTTTTCATTGTATTTATTTTATTTTATTTTATTTTTATTTTATTTTTATTTTATTTTATCTTTATTTTTATTTTATTTTATCTTTATTTTTATTTTATTTTTCTCTCCTTTTCAAGTTTGTCTCTCAAATGGCCGACCCCAACTATTGGGATTAAGGCGCAGTTTGTTGTTGTTGTTGTTGTGTGGAAAATCTAGAAGAGATAGAATTAGAAATAAAGAGATTCGTAACAAAGTAGAAGTTAGTTCAATTGTGAATAAAATGCAAGAGTGTCGTTTGAGATGGTTCGGGCATGTGCAAAGAAGACCCAAAGATGCACCGGTTAGGAGAACCGAGGACTATGAGAGATCTAATAAAGCGGAGAGGTAGAGCGCTGAAAACTTGAATGCAAGTTATCTATAAAGACATGAAAGTTAAGGGTTTAGAAGAGAAAATGGTTTTGAATAGGAATGGATGCGTAGAAGAATTCATACAAATTAAACTAATATATTTTAGATATTTATTTATTGATTTATTTATTTACTTTTCTTTTTCTTTTTATTTTATTTTGTTTATCTATTATATATATACATATATATATTTTATCTTCTTCAAATTTGTCTCTCAAATGGCCGATCCCAAATATTGAGATTAAGACTCAGATTGTTATTGTTACTGTTTGGACAGAGGTTTAACCTTATCAGTTGAACTCAAGTTAAAATAAATCATGATAGAAGAAGGCTTTTGTAACCTCATAAACCCATCATTAACTGTTCCAATTTTACACAACTTGAAAATAATATGTGATACAAAATCATCTACTTTTCCTTTTTTGCAATAAGTGCTATATGGATCCATCAAGCTAGCATAGTGAGGGAAGCTCTAGGAAAGAAAGTGGCCATTAGATTTTATTTCCAAAATAGGAGCAACAACTAAACAAAGACAACAATAGAGATGATAAGAAATCTTATCAATGTCAATAAAACAATTTACCTTTGCCCTGGAGAACAGTAAAATTAGGCCATAGGTATGAGCAATAGCTTCATAATTTTCAGGCATATTAGCAGGTGAGATTGACTGTGACCAAATTGATGAAAGTAAGAGGCTAATCTGACGGCTACTCAACCTCAGGGAATAGGCCTCCTGAAATATTAACAAATGAGCATGTTATACAAATTCTAGGTAAAGAAAGCAGCACAAATATTGATCTGGAATAGGACTTGTTAGATGAATCCTAGAAAGTAGAACTCTGAATTGTTGATGGAGTCCAGCCAAAAGCCAGGATCAGACTTGAGCTTTGGTTTATAGTTTGTCCCATGACCACGCGCCCACAAAAGCCAACACTATCATAAAAATACTATAGTGGACTGAATATTTAATTTCCACTGCCGGACCAAAATGCATTCCAAAAATGTTTGAGAAATCAAACATTACCCACCTTTTCCTTCTCTGAGATAGCTGTAGAATTTCCTTCCATTGTTGAAGGTACATTGAGATGTCTTGAACTATAAACACGACTATAGGATGACTTCAACCTATTCAACATGCCATTAACACTGCTTTTAGCTTCTCCATCATTAGGATTTTTTTCCTTGTCTTGGTTATTTTCCCTTGAGGAAAATTTTTCCCTTCTCAATTTGTCAAAAAGAGCCGCTGATGAAGAGAAGACAGAAACAGTCCTTGAAAGAGTCCTTGGAAGACCTGAGGCGTTCTTTGACTCAGGAGTTCCAGAACTGGGACGAGGGCAAACAGAAGATGGCACAAGGACAACAGAGAATATACGGTGAGCTCCGACACGAGTTTCATAATCTGGATGGAGCATAGATAGAAGTAGCTGATGAAACAATGCCTCAGGGAATGCCTAACAAGGGAAATGACATTAATATTTAAGATGCCTGATTGAGCATAAAGATCAAGAAGAGGTGGAAGGTAAGCAAAAGATTTCCCTTGCCTTGTTTTGGTATGACAAGTTAGGTATTGATGCCACAATTTGAGCTGTGCGATAAACAGCAGCAGTTGTAGTTCTGGCTATTACTGTAATAGTGGAAATGTTCTCCAACATTCCGGCCATCAAGTCAAGAATTGGACCTGCATCTCCAACCTGTTTAATGGCAATGCAGTTTAAGCACTTCTACATAACCCAACACTGATAACAGATATCTGAAAATTCACAGTCTGGTTATTCAAAATAGTACAACTACTTTTAGACAATAGCGTAAAACAACCACTTAAAGATGTCCTCGTGGCTGTTGAAATTAGATGCAAGAGATGAACACAACCTTACAGGACAACTGCACGAGGCACTCATCCACTGCTTCTCTAAACTTTCTGTTCCACTTTATTACGTCAGCACCCAAATTATCATCATCAATTGAACAGTGTATGCTTTTCCGCAAATGCCTCATGACATCACTGACTGCACCAATTATTGCCACTGAACTCTGAACCTTTGCATGCCGAGCAAGAGAGGTGGTAACCTCAACAATGTCAAGCTGCATGTCAGGTTGTTTAAGGACATTTTTGTGATCCAGATGCTTAACTAAGATGGATAACAGATAGTGCGTGTTTTCTCCTGTATAATAGAGAGAAACCCAAGAAATTGAAAAGCAAAGGTCAGCTGATAATCCAAGCACAGTTAAACAAAAAAGAAGAAAATAGCAACATCAATGACAAAGAAGATATCTCAAGGCCCTGAGCAAAACAAATAATGTGCTGTAATATAGCCAAGGGTGTATACCAGAACTATCCATTAACAACTGCATGTCCATGAGAACTGGAAGTGCAATCTCCTTTTCCAGGGACCACAAATTTCCATTATCAAAGTACCGGAATAGAGATTCCAAAACACGCCGTATTGTTGTGGCCTCCCTGGCTAAATTGGCCATATTGCACAGGGAAACCCTTGACCAAAAGCAAGGATTATTGGCATCATCCCTGTGGAAAGAAATTTAGAATATCAGGGCCTAACTAACAGCATAAAAGAATTTAGATGTAATTAGATGATTTGAAGCAAAGAAGATTACGCTGTAACATTTATCTCGCCTTTCTCATTCACAACTGTCCTCCATGAAGGAACCTTTGTCATGGCATCTTGAGATGACGAAATGTCATGACCTTCAACTTTAGCCACCTCTTGAACCCATCTGTTCTCATCATGGCCAGCATTCCCAGAGGCTTTTGCAAGGTCTCCATAATTTTCTAGGACTACTGAAACAATCTGTTCCCAGGAAAAAGGGTTAAGAGAGTCAAAATATTTACAGATATAAAGGATGGAGGGACAGACACAAACAGGCCTAACATAATTGAAATCGGCTTTTGCTATGAAAGCAATTTTCATATTATTATGTAAGAAACTGCAATGAGAAAAAACCACAATTTCCAAGGTGAGCTTGAAAGAAAAGGCAAAAAGTTCACCATAGAACAACAGTGAGGTGATTGACGAGATCATGTTGACTCCATACCAGTCGATCTCAGAAGAAAATTAAACCTGTTCAAATAATTTCAAGGGCAGTATTAAGTGGACCTTGAACCTAGCAGGTGGTTTGTTGTCAGGAAGTAAAAAGAATCTACAAGCCAGTTGCAGTGAAAAGAAGCCACTCAAACCAGCCAATCTTTTCGTGGACCGGAAAAGGGGTCACACAGCAGCTGTCGTGCAATGATAATTACCATTTCCAACTACTGTTACAGGCAAATATATCACTCTAGGACTAATTTGTAACCATGCTGGCTGCCATCAACAGTTGTAGGTAATCACAGCCATTTAACGTCAGCTCTCTGACTTTCAAATCTATCTGCTGTGAACAAAATGACCGAGTTCGCTGCATATCACCCAATATGTTGACATTATTCTATCAGCAACAGGTTTAGCAATTCTGGGTCAAATTATGTAACCCATATGCTTCTAAAACTTCAAAAAAAAGGCATTCTGTCATGCACATGTTCTTTTTCTGCTTCCAAATTGCTACTAAAGCTCACAGAGAGTTCCTCCATAGCAGTTAGACAGTTGAATTATAGATGAGGGACTCCAGAAACAAGAGCGGCATGCAGCAAACCTTGGAGGTACAATGTCAAAAATTGGCAGTAGGTCATTTTATCTTGCGTACACCAAACTTCTGATGTTATCTCATCATCAACATAACAATTCCAATTGGTCATTCAATTCAAAGAAAATCTTAATGTGCTCCTTGTCCCCAAACACCATGGTACGAACAGGAAGTAAATGCTCAGGTTTATATTCTTTCCTTATATAATAATTGTCGAAGGCAAGAGAATGGAATAATAAAAGGAGAACCTCATTGCCATACAACCAATTGATCATGGATTATGAATAAGATATATATAATTATATAACAGAAATAATCAGCACATAAGAAACAAGGTTATATGGTAATGCCAAAAGATAAGTTTGGGATTGACCTAAAATTACCAAGTGATAAAAATCAGTCAATAAAATTGGAGATCAACAAGTTTTTGATGGCTTACATTATCAAACTCAACTGAAATGTGAGAGTGTTCACCCATGAACCAGACCTGCAGAAATAGGGATGATCATAATTAGCTGATCCAGATGTCAATCTACAGTATATCTAGGATTGGAAAAGAGACCAAATTCAAGTAGGTGAGATAACATATTGATTTCCCAAACAGAGAAATAAAACAGAGTAGTTTTATGTAGTCTTGGTAACATTGAACAACTTACATTTGATCTAGGTGGCCAAGTACTAAACAACTGCTAATTTATGTTCCATACTTGTCATGAAGAACGACATATTTCAAGAAAATTGTAGACTGAACTGATTTTTGAGCTTCCATGGCACAGGTGTTATTTATCTTATCTCAAACCCGTCACAACACCTCTGTCAGCGTTCAATCATGTATGCAGCCTGATGTTACTTGTTTAATTCGAAATTAGACAGGTTTAAAATGCCACTGCTTTTCAACAAGTATGAGTATAAACCCTAATAGCTCAAATGCATGAAATCTTGCGTGCACTTGTGTTACCAAGTTCTTTTGAGGAAGTGCCATACTTTTTCTTTTCCCTTTTTAGCATTGACAGAGATAAGTAGGTGCATTGTTTGATCAAGATTCAACAGAAGCTAGATCAACATTTTAAGGAAACCAGAGATAACAGGGGGGAAGGAATTACCCAGATATATTTGATAACTATTTTATGTAAACAAGATTACTAGTAATATGCATTCTATCAGTAGCAAATGGATTGAAATTTTTTGTTGATCCATGTGTCACATATTCAGTGGATAATCAAATAAATGTTAAAGACAAAAACTAAAATGGAATTTGACAAAATACCATGGATGAAATGGCTTGGAGTGCAGCAGACCGCAGTTGTTGTGCACTGTCATCCTCGCTCATTTCCTGAGCAAGCTGACAGAGTTTTGGAATAAATCCTTCTAAGTTAAACATGAAAGTGCCATCTTTCTGCAAAATACATAAAAAATGAAGTAAATTCCAGTATGAAAAATGGTTAAAACTTGACCCTGAATACTGGATAGATTCATAGAATATAAGGAATCCATAAAAAGGAATTTCAACACTGACCTGATTATTTACAAAGTCAAAGAGAGTTTGGCATCCTATAACTCTCATCTCATCCTGCCGAGTTTGGTCAAATAGTGTCTGCATAACACTTAATAAGCTACTTGCAAACAGAGGCCTGTAAATTTTGCAACCTTAGCTCAGAAAAGAGATTTAGCCCTACAAGTCAAGCATTTTTACAACAAACTCTAGGAGCAACTTCATGCATTGCATTTTTCACCAGAAGAAGCCAATTTTCTGATACTGTAGATGTTATCCATTGACAGCTTCTCAACTCAGCACTTACAAAGCATAAATATATATAGGTTTAGACACCTCTTTTTTGTGTTTATGTGTGCTTTGCATTATATACCACGTGTACAAACTTCATTTTGAAATATAATTATCAGTAGTCACTAGTTCAAATCCATGTGGAGCCGACACATAGGTCCAACTCTCAAGTTGAATACTCATATGTATTGGAAACTTGGTCCTTATTATTTTCTATACCAAGCTTCTTTAAAACGATATAGTTGAACCCAACACAAGATAAATGTCATTAGAAAGGATTAATTAAGTGTAGACATGGAGCTGCTAATTCTCATCTTTTACTATCTTCCTCCTCTCAACAGCATAAGGCTATGATGCAGATGAATATGTAAAGCCTTCCTTCACCCATGCCATTTGAACACCAAAAAGGAAATTCAGATCTGCTTTATGCAGATTTCAACATTTTTATGATAAGCAAAGCTCCTTCAGAATAAGCTTAAATTTGAAGCTAAAATTCTGAGTCCTTTCCCTCCTTATGGTCAAACACTTGTATTGGAAGAACAAACTCCAAGTCACTAAAATGGAGTACACCGCTTATTATATTAGGTCAAAAACCTAAACAACTTCACCAACAACTACAAGCATTTTCATATATGGAAAGCAAAATGAGATCTTACTGTAAGGAACTCACATTTGGTCTTTGCAAGAAATTAGCAATTTCCTAAAGATACACATAATGACTTTCGCAAATCTGAAGTTCTCATTTCTCAGTTCTTTGTAACACCTTTGCTCCAGAGAAGTTGTGATCTGTTTAGCACATTTGCAACCTCATTAGAAGACCAAACAGAAGAAGTATTAAATCATCTTGAAACTCTTAATTAGGCAGACAAATGGAATGCAACAAGCACAAGAAATGAAAGTAATGAGATGAAAAAATGCACACAGGAGAGAATCACCAACCATTATTCATAAAGAAAGTTATATTTATTGGTATCATGAGTAGCCATACATAATCCTTCACTCAGCCACTATTTTCTTTGGATATCTATGTGGGCAAGACCTTTCTAAGGAGTCTTCTTTTTGCCAGAGACCACCATCAAGAACACAAACTCAAAGACTTATATATGAATACCACACTTCTCAGCCTTGTCCAAATTGTAAATGGCATATTTTCCAACCAGACACTCTCTGGTAAATCCAGATACATGTTAGAGACTTCGCAGACACATGATAGGGATGCTAAATCATTTAACATATGAAAACTTCTGAAGCAAATACAACGGCATAAACTTTAACCCAAAAAACTAAAGATCAAAACTATTAAAAAAAGATCTCCAGGAAAAACATTTTAGGAATATAGGAATGATTAATATTCATTAAAAGCCAGAAACTGCTAATGATTTTTATTTTTACAATTGTCCATTTCTTCTGATTTCTATTCATGTTGAAAGTACTATTTCAGTGGCAAGTTCGAGTCTTTTTTGGTCCTAAAATTCTTTGAATATTTCAATCAATGATACTCTGAGTCTTATCTATATGTTAACTGAAGCAACTTTTCTGGAAGTCTATGACTATTATTAGGGTATTCTAGCATCATAAATATGCCTGGCTTGATGTAAAAAAGATAAGAGTGAAATGAAATGAACATAAGAGTTTAGTATCTTGTTATTTAGGTTGAAAACAAGTTTGCACCTGCTTTCTCTTCTTAGTATTATCTTCCTCTCCATCATCTTCCCTATAATTCTCAACACACTTGCCCAAAGAGGGGGGGGGATGCAACATTAGACAAAGTTTCAGCAACTAACTTCCCTGTGAAACAAAAGGAGTTCAATTCTCTTTCATCAGCAAACCCTAATTTTTTCTAGCACCTTCTAATTTCGATAATCCGCACTATACATTCATAATATTTGCTCCCACAATTCTCCCAATAGGCAGCCCTACCTTCTATATCATTCATCATCTTTATTTAAGACACTTTACAAGAAAAGTATAAGATGACAGGATGAAAAGTATATTTTTTCTGCCAATTTAAAGTGAATTTAAAAAGTAGTGGAACAAAAAATACCTTCGGGATGCGTAGAGGATTCTTTGCAGCGTACTCACAGAGTTTGCCAATTTTCCTATCATTTGGCTCTTCATCCTGTTGATGCATGATTGAAAAGCATGAATACCATCAAGAATCTAGGTCATGCTGTCCAGATCAATAAGCATGATACAAAACAAGAGCAAGCCCACAAATATTCCTCTCAGTTTCTTAAAAATGGTGTTACATCCATATTTTTGCTTCTATATTCAAAAAATAGTTTACCTCAAATATAATATTCTAAGCGATACAAGTGATCACGTTGAATATTATATTCAAAAACTACTTTACCCCAAATTTTGATACATTAATACCTCTTAAATCACGAAAACAAAGGACCAAGCAAGACAAGTAATTCTAAATTCAACCCGTATGATCTAACACGATTTAAATAACCCACCCCCCCCCCCAAAAAAAAAATGAATCACAACAGCTTATAATCCAAAGTGGCTCAAAATAACCAAGCGCCACCACCCACCAAAATGCAAAGATTGTAGATCAAAAACATGAATAACCCCCAAAAAATTATTCACAAAAAATAAATAATAATAATAAAAGAATCAAAGAAAAACCCACCGGAGAGCGAGGAAAGATATCAGCAATGAGCTTCTTGTAACGCTTGACTGGCTGGCGAGAGCGAGCCCTCATTGCAGGGCAGAAGAAGCACAAACTCCCACATGCCGGTAACACTTTCCTTGAAATCACACCTGATACCACGCTCATTTTCCCCCTCTAAATCTCTTAATTTTATATACAAAATCAAATTGTCTCTTCTTGCGATCGAAAACCCTCAAAATTCAACAAGAAGGAAACATAATCCTCTCAAATCAATTGGGCTTCTGAAATTGACCAGCCTAGGATCACCTCAATAAAAAAAAAATAACCAAAAAAATTTGAAGTGTCACAAATCTTAATCAAGCAATTCAATGAACCAAAAATCAGATAAATAAATCTTAATCAATCAATTGGGAAACAAAAATTATGAAAGAAAAATCACCTCGGATCAATGCTGGGGGAAGCAGATCAGAGGCTGGAAATTCGTTAAAACCTATGTAAAATTTTCCGGCATCCCCTTCTTTGTGCCTATGGATACTCTCTCTCTCTCTCTCTCTCTGTGTCTCTCTCACTCTCTCTCTCCTTTCTCCTTTTTCTTCTTTCTCTCTTTTACATTTCCCAAATTAATCTCTCCCCCGCCCCCCCCCCCAATGTAACGGATTTTTCTCTCTCCCCTCTCTCTTAAAAAAAAATCCACAGCATTATTTTCTTCAACGGTCCATCAGATCCCTAGTGGAATTACCATATTGTCCATCTGCATACAAATGTCGTTATTTTGTTATAGCCGTCCGATTATTTGATCGGATGGTTGAAATGTATTGTTTGAGAAGTTTTATATTTTTTTTTTCAAAAACAAACAACGTGGTTTTTAGTGACAGCTGGACATTATCAGACCGTTGAGACTTACTTTTGTTTTTATTGCTAATTTTTGTCGCTGTCTCGTTAGTTCATGTGTTTCACTTTGTTAAAAACCAGAGGATATACCAATTTGCGATTTTAAATTCCAGTAGGATATACCAACTTCTGTTTTTAATTTTTTTTTACATGATTTAAAAAAATATTTTAATTAATTTAAAATTATTTAAAATTTTTAAAAATTCTTATATTTTGTTGATATGAACTATTTATATAAAATTCAATTTTTAAATAATTTACGTTAATGAAATTTTTTAAATAAATAATAAGAGAGACTCAACATAGATATCTTTGTGAACATAAAAACTCCATGTAATACTATAATAGAAAATTTTAAATTTATAATTTTTACAAGTTAATAGTATTATTATTAGTGATGCCGATATATGTTATTTTCTCTATTTTTATTTTTTAATTTTAATTATTATTTTAATTTTATATTTTCATGAATAATTTATTTTTAATTCTCTCTTTTTATTATTATTATTATTATTTTTTAATATTATCTTCTCTATTTTATATTTTAAATTTTAATTTTAAATTTTTTGTGATTATTATTTTTTTCTCTCATCTCTTAAACGATCGATTCCAAAATTTAAAAATTTTATTTATTTATTGATTTATTTATTTTTCCTTAGAGGCCTATCCTCTTATGGCAATTGGGAGGACTTTTTTTTGTTTTGGTTTTTTTAATTAATTCGATCTGAATATTATAAGATAATTAAAGGTTTGACTCTTTTAAATCTTATTTCATTTATTTCTATGAGTCAAACTTTGAAATGTATAATTAAAATAGTACAACATTTTATTGTAATATCCATGGACTTTGGTATTGAAGGCTCTTCTCTCTTCCTAAAAATGACAAGATATCATTATAAACAGTTCACCAAAAAGACAATGGTTGGGTTTTTTCTCTCTCATATAAATAACGAAGCTTAAAATTTCAATAAATTGGAATGAAACTAATAAAAACAATTTCTTTGCTTTTAAACCAAAAGAAATCTAAAAGTTGGTAGAAAATTATATTATTATTAGTATTAGTATTATTATTATTTTAAATGAAATCTACTGCATAGGATATAGGATTTTATTTTTTTTCTTTTTTAACCTAAAGTCTTTGGACTTAAAATACTCAACTAATATGAGCTAAGCAATGTGATGTTACACCTCACAGCCATGATGGAAACCAACAATAACCCTTTACCCTGAATTGCTTTTGGCATCCACATTGATCTCACTTTTGACAAGAGAAACATCCTACTTATTTTGCCCCCCTTGAAAAAATTTCTCCAAAAAATTCTTCTTCAAAAGTATTATGACCCGATGGCGGCAGTATTTTATTTTTTGGAAATGGGTTAGGTTTTGTTTGGCAAACCCTTCTCTAGAATAGGATCAAATTACATCTTCAGCAATTTAAATTTACATTTTGTTGTATATTATATTTGGCTAAGTGGTTTCATCAACCTACATGCTTCCTACAATGAATGTGATGCTCAAAACTTGAACACAGAAGCATTTTTCCTAGTCAAAATATTTCAATGAAGCTCTTTTTCGACCATTTGAATTCTGGTTTGAACACATCAAATTAGCACACTTCAAAATAATTTAATTATCAACTAAAACAATTTAGTTTCTATTGGAAAACCAACCCAATTTTCCTCAAATCCTAAATTTTCTTGTATATTTTAATTAATTTATTATATAAATTAATTTGATTTGATTTATCTGATATTAATTTTATGAATCATCAAAATCAAATAATGTTACATAAATTAAATAAACCAAATACTTATATAGGGATCCATATTGATGTATTTTAATTAATTTGATATGATCTAATTCTAATTTTATGAATTGATCAATAAATATAAAAATTTTTGCCTAAAATAAAATTTGAAGGATTTAGAAATTCAAATTCTATTTTCTTATATTTTCTCCCAAATACCCACCATTCTTTGAGCAAACATAGTGATTATGGCTGAATACCCCGGAAAACTCAGGTAGTCTGTATTGTTGCTCGTGTCATGCTGCTATTATGAGCGGTTTGATGTTTGGTTATGATATTGGTATCTATGGGGTGTTGACATCTATGGCTCCCTTCCTGCAAATGTTTTTCCCATCTGACATGAAAGAGGAAAATCAATCCACATTTTCCCTCTCCTCGGCTGCGTTGTCCCCGTCTTTCCAAGCTTCTTATGTTACAAGAAAACTGGCCAGGAAGGTGTCGATGGCGTTTGGAGGTACGGTTTCCTTGTTTTGTGTTCCCGTCAACGTCGCGCCTATGGATCCTACCATGCTCATTTTTGGTAGGATTCTTTTGGGCATTGGTCTTGGTTTCTCTATTCAGGAGACACTAGTAGTATGTTAGAGATAACCATGTGTCAAGATAGTTTGAACTTGATAGGAGGACTTTGAGCTTAGCCTCTGGTATCATGTTAAGAACTTTGGTTACTATCTTAAAAGATTCAATTCTTTTACTGTTTATTTAGTGACAAATATACGATGAAATTTAGTTTTTGTCTGTTTAAGAAATATTGACAAGGTAAAAATAATTGAAAGACTGTTTCTGAGATGGCTCCCTACAAGCACTGGGGCTCATTGAATTTGCTTTTCCATTATCCATCACCATTGGCACTCTGGTCGCTAATATTGTTTACTGCTTTACCAATGAGATTAAGGACAACTGGGAGCAGCGTGTCAGCTTGGGAGGTGCAGCATTTACCCGCCTTCTTCTTTGCAGTCACGGCCTTATCCTTCCGGATATTCCTATCTCCATGCTTGGACATAGCAAGCCCGAGCAAGCACATCAGCTGCTCTGCAGAACAACATTCAGACCAGACGGAAGTTGATGACCTCAAGGCTGCTGCTGAAGCCTCTCAGAGAGTGACACATTGGAAGATCATAGCCACGAGGAAGTAAAGGCCTCAGTTGACAATGTCTGTTCTCGTTCCCTTGTTCCATCCAGCAACTAAAGGTATCAACATTGTCATCTTCTTTCTCTCAGGTTAAGCAAATTCTTGACATCTTTTCTACTTTTTTTTTTCCTTATTTGGGTATTAAATACAAACGTATTGATTGTATCCTATGTATACATATGTGTAGATTGTTGTGGCTGTTCTCAGAGGTTGGAAATTTGGAGTCTCAGGAGAGGCGGAAAACTTGCCAAGTGGAATCCGTGCAAAGTGCTGGGATGCATATGCTCATTTGTGTTTGCATTCGTCTGGTCATGCGGACCTCTTGGGTTGTTGGTTGGTGCCTAGTGATATCTTTCCATTGCAAAGCATTATAGTTTCACTGAACATGTTCTTTGCCTTTGCAATGGTCCCAACAATTCTTTGCCACCTTAAATAAGATCTTTTCCTCTTTCAATGCTGCCTCCGTGCTTATCATGACTCTCTTGAACATTCCAATTGAAGACATGAATCGTGTGAGGAAGGGACACCAGTAATAGCGCAGATTTGTTCCTATTGACAAAGGGCATTCCGAATGAAAGACGTGAGTCGTCGGTAGAAGAAACACTGCTCATGAGCAGATTTCTTCCTATTGAAGATGAACCTCCTAGAGTAGCTGCCATCTGAATCAGTTTCATTTGTTATTTCATTCTTTCCATTACTTGTTATATTTGTAGATTACTAGATTAGATAAGATTACTATTTTTTCCTCTTCTATAATGCTCATCCGTCTTCTCTTCACAATCTCTTGTGATGTTTTAGAAGTTGGGGGGTCCCGAGGGAGGGAGGTTATGGGATTCAAAGGGTGCACTTAAAGTCATTATCAATGAGATCACTGAAGAATATTTGGAATCTGGAGCTTGTTATTCTGTATTCTGATCGTAAATATTTGGATTCCATCCCTTCTATCAGATTTTGCAGCTCAAGTGCAGTTTGAACTTTTGATGTCAAATTAATGTGTCATTGCTTGATTGATTATTCCTTTTTACAGCAACAATGACACTTGTCGGCAAACATTATGATTTTCAAGATCAAACTGTGATTGTTTTAACACATATGAATACTTAATCCATGTTTTATCATAATTTTCTTATAAATGCCAAAAATATCATTCAAGATTTTTCCACGCTTGTTAGTTTAAAATGGAAGCAAACTAGATAAGGCATCCCCCCATTCGCATCACATATGATCATATGCCTTGCAATCAGACAAATGACAAAAAGACATAGAACATAGAATAACATTTTGTCTCAATTTCTTCCTCTTCAAAAGTAACATTCCACAGTTTTTGAACACTTTTTTTTTTCCTGTTGCAAAATGGGAACGATCGGAAATAGAGATACAATAAATATGACACTTTCAAGTAGAAATGTTGTTTTGTGAAACAAAAGACTTCTAAGCTTTTGAGGTACCTCCATGATCCCTCTCAACATGCTCCACAAGAGATACAGGATCCCGAAATCCTCTACTACACTTGGGGCAAACATCAATTGTCACCTTCTTAAGATTAGCTCTGACGCCACTTCTTTCATGGACCTTTTGCACATGCTCCACAAGAGTAGTGACGGAAGAAAATCTGGCATTACATTGAGGGCACACCTCTGGTCCTCTTCCCCTGCCACTGCTGCTGCTGCTTGGTCCTACTCCATCCCTTGCCATCTGCAACGCTTGGCTAAATTCACTACTCAATTTTGACATGCCAGCTTCTGCACCGGCTCGGACACTAGAAGCAGCATTGAGAATGCTACTGGTCCATTTGGATGAAGAAGTGGCTGAAAGTTGTTTGGTCTTTGGCTCCTCTTTCAGACTCCTGCTAAAAAGACCCCTAAATGGGAAAGCAGTCTCTGGTTTCTTTGGTCCAGGACATTTATGGTCAGGGCCAAATCGATGCTTTAAGCAATGATCAACATTGCAATTCCGACACTTTATTGTATTTGAGAATGTCAATAGCTCCTTGCACCCTTGAACAGGGCATTTTCTCTTTTTAGTAGCTCTCTCATAGTTCGATGGGTCACACTCAGTGTTAACATGGGCCTCCCACGTTATGTTTGGGTCTTGATCAGGTATGAGACAAACTCCTTTAGCACAGAGGGGGCAGATGACAACAGTTACATCTTTTCCATCGGCCTTTGGACAATTGTGTTGGACATAGCTTCGGTGCTCTAAGCAGAATACCTGTAAGAAAGTGTTAGCATTATAGAAACCCAAGAGTTCTACAAAAACATTTTCTTGCAGCAACGATTCTTGTCCATTTCTGCCCTTTTTCTGCTCATATCTAGGACCTTATTATACCACATCAGAAGCTTGCAATTGAAAAATTAAATTAATTTTTCATGAAACTAAAATTCAAGAAATAATACAAACCAAAAAATTTCCATTAGTCGCCCAACTCAAGTCAACTAATTGTCAAATCCCAAACTTGTAAGTTCAGCAATATGGGTCCTGTTTTCGTAGTTTAGCTCTATTTCATCCCACGATCAAAATTCAAAGTTAGCATTATCACATTTCACCACATCTCCTATACTACACCTCTGATTCAGATTTTGATTGCCAAGTGGCATAGATGTCAACAGATGTACTCATCCACATTTCACTAAAACTTTTTATCAGAGTTCACTGCATCGTCATTGAACTTGCAAATGTGGAAACCATAATTGAGGATCATGATCTAAAAAAATATGGTCAACATGACAATGATTTTTGGAGTTGTGTAGGATTTTCTTTTGGACTATGAATCAGGTCCAAGATAACGCAATAAACAGTAGAATTAACAACAAGATACACTAACGTGGCTATTCCCCTTATTTTTTATGAGAATCAAATGGGGTTAGAGTGTACAAAGCTGAAAAGTTTGTTTTATCCTAGATAAGAAGGCAAATGGATTAAAGAGCTTAATGAGTAAAGCCTCATTTGGAATGGTACTAGAGACATGAGTTTCTGAAGTTGCCTGGAGAAAAAAATAATTAAAAATAAAAAAGAAGGCAATTTCCAGGACCTATCCAGGAATTTGACACAACTCATTTTATTTTTTTTGGTTCAAAGTGAGAATCGAACCCGAGTCTTTTACAAGAGGGAGGGGGATTGGTGCCACTTGAGCTGAATCTCGTTGGCATTTGACACAACTCATTTGTATAGTAAGCGAATGGACAATTCACTCTTCATCAATTGTTTTGTATGGAGAAGGGCACAGGAGACAGGATATTGACACAGCAACATGACAAAGTTTCCACAATTCGCCTAGTCTATGTTACAAAATGTCGTATTAAGTGCCCAAAGGACACAACCGGGAGCTCATGTCTAGAAGTGTCTGGGAAACATGGATTGTTCTGCAGACCACCTTTCTCTGTTGTTTTCTTAACAAGAACGTATATAAATATACACCCCCATTCCATCGTATAAAAGCGGGTATATATTAATAGCTGTTTTGTTGAAATAAATTTCTCAGGGTCTGAGGAGTGTAAAATGCCATTAGGGCTTCAAACTGATTTCCTCTAAAATTCAAGAAGCACAACAACTTCATTACAAAATTTGGCTCAAAATACCTGAGCCCTAATTATTCCCGATCTAAAGCTAATCGATACGTCCTGAATACGCAAAAGCTTCCTAATTGCCTCATTTTTTGTTGAAATTAATGATTTATATTTCATTTACAAACAAAATCAAACCGAGAGCAATTAAAAAAGAAACCCTAATTCCGAATGAACCAAAACAGAATCCAAAGAGAAACCTTGAACCGTATGTTGAATGTAATCAAGAAGCAAAAACAGAGAGAGAGAGAGAGGGACCTGTTGGCAACGATCGCAGGTAAAAGGCAAGAAATCGATCTGTTTACAATCGTCGACGGTGCAATGCTTTCCGAGATTTGGAAATTCTGGGGTTCCCATTGGCCTTGATTTTTCAGAATTGGAAGAGATTCTCAATAACACAGCAATTACAATAAAGAAATTGTATGAGGAAACGTATGATGAAGTATGGCCTTGCAAGTAAAATAAACGCCACAGACCTGTGCCGAATTCCAGGAACAAATTTCTGTAATGATTGCTATTTGATTTTTTGTCCGCGTTAAATTAGAGGTCGAACCCAGGGAGAAATAGAGTCAATGTTTTTTCGACGAAACTTCTCTTCTCTCTCTCTCCTCATAAATCTTTTTTTTTTTTCCATTTTAAATGTTTTTCGGAGAGCGACGTGAGGCGAAGATCTAGACGAAACGAGGAATCATTCGCCGTCTTCTTCCCCAACTCTACCTGGTCTCCTATTGGGTTTTTTTTTATTATTATTATTATTGAAGAAAAAGGGGACATACTATATAAGTATATATATTTGGGTGTGGAGACGGTAATATTATTTTTTCTTTTTTTGTCATTATTATTATTGTTATCTTTTTAAGTTAGGAAACCAAAAAAAAAAATAATAATAATAATAATAATCATCTTGCAATGATACGATGCGCATTTGCACCCACTCCTTTGTGGCCAAAATTGTTATCGATATTGTTATTATTATTATTTATGAAATGGTAATCTCTCAAGCCCAACTTCCTTTGGTCAAATCTTCTACGGTCCTTTTGGGAGCCTTTGAAGGGTTGGAAGTCTGCAACATCTTTCTTGGTCAAGCTCGATTAAGTTCTACTAGAAGATCCCCAAGTCTTCAGGAGACTCAATCCATGTAGGAGAACCCATAATTCTAGCATTCTCCCCAGTCGACGGAGAAACCTCTAACCTACTGGCCTCGTTATTTTTAATAATCTCTCTTGCCTTAGTGTTATCCATAATTCTGATCAGACAATCATCCACGTTTAGCATGAACACAATCGGGTTCTCTTGACGCACCTCATACTTGATGGCTTGTTCGCATTTCTTTTGATATACTCTATGTTAGCCGTCTTTGTATAGGATTAGGTTGGTCGGCACCAGTTCGCACCGTCTCAAGTCACAACTACTCCTCTTTTGCCAATGAAGTAAGGTCGTAAGGATCAATCGACACCGTTCTCCTTGTTCCGAGTTCACAACTACTCCTCTTTTGCCAATGAAGTAAGGATCAATCGACACCGTTCTCCTTGTTCCGAGTTCATATCTTCTCTTGAAATTACGACATGACACTGTTCAATGAATAGTAATGTCGTGACTTCAAGTCACGACATATATGTTTTAGTTTTGAAAATATTTTTTAAACGGTGTTATTTTAAAAAATTTTTATATTATTAGGATTATTTCCGCACAAAGCTCGACTTTTGTCATTCTAAAGCGAAAGGCACTAATTGCCGAGATTATATGGAACCATGCAATATGTGAACTAAGTTATATTGTGCAGCACGATTGTATAAACTAGACCATCAAACCAAGAGGGGTAACGCCCAATTAATTTATTTCTCAGCACAGTAGCACCAAAGGCATCACACATCCCAGAACATGAGTCTGAACATCAACTTCTCAGTTCAAGCCACTTAATAATGACCCAGAAAGAATGGAGTTCACTTCTCATCACAACATACTCAAGCAGGTATGCAGGAGAGAAATAAGAGGACATTTGATGAACATCAAAGAAGAACCAACATCCACAATTAAAAGAATCCAGAAGTGACCAAGCAGATGACATTTAGAGTTTCAAAACATCCAAAAAGAAGCAACTTGCTGTTCCTCAACGCAACAGAAAACATCTTTAACCATCAAAAGCCTATAGATAAATGAACCTAGCAAAATATAATAGAGCCGCCTCCACAGCCTACAGTAGCTTAAGCAGGGATTCTCTCAGCATCTTCAATGTAAAGGGCCTTGGTGGGTTTGGACAAGAAGTCGGTATGCTCTTGGAAGGGAGATTTTGAGAAGCGAGTCTCCCTCCAGAAGTCTGGGGTAAGGAATCCATAGGTCTTCAACAGACACTCAAAAGTTGCCTACAAAAGAACACACAAATATATCAGATATCCAAATGGGTCCCATCTATCATTAAGAACACAAAACTAGAACACAAGAACCATCTTACAAAAGGCATGGACATTTCGGTCATCTCATATGATAGTGAGAAATTTAACATACCTACTCAATTATGTATAGAAAATGTTATTAACAATCAAATAATGAACCAAATTCCATGCTTGTCCTATACTATAATGTTTATCAAGACACATTGGCTCAATAAAAAGTAATTTCCAAAAATCAAAGCACTTAAGACAACTGACAAGCAATTAAGAATTTCTAATAGAAAGCTAGACTAGACCATATTTTCCCAGCTCGCTGAAAGTACACCTGACATAGTAAAGGGGATGTAAAATTGATAACATAACATCAATTTTCAAAAGGCTGTGAGGTGTGAGATAGACATCAAGCTAGATGAAGAATCATGGTGTTAAATCAAGGGTGAATGTGCATTAATCAATGGGTATTCTAATTCAAGAAGTATTAGCTGATTTTCTCTCCAAATTATATTTCCAAATTCATGCTGAAACTTCTACTCACCAAAGTATAGAATTAGATATAGTGAGAATGAAAAGTCACTTCTATAAATAAGCATCATCAGACATCAAACAATAAAGGGAATCATTAAGGTAACCATAGACTACAGTCATTGTTAACACCGTCCACTTCAGAGACATGGCTGGCAATTATGGTTAAGAAGCATTTCAAAGACAAATGAAAATGAACAATTGTTCACTACATTTCTAACAAATGCAAAAAGAAGGAAAATGAAGAAAAGAGAGAGAGAGAGAGAGAGAAATTAAAAATCCAGCAAGAACAAGATCACAAGGAGAGCAAATCACATAGACAGCTCAAGGACATCTTTGCTTATTCAGAAGACTACACTCTACAGAGCATCATTACAATATACATTACACAACTGAGCACAAGGGCCCATGCAAGCAATATGATTGAGCACTCTATCCTCATGTTACAATAATTATTCTGTTAATAATTAAATTAGATCAACTGTCAACAAAGGGAGAAAAACAAGTGATAAAAGACCCCAATCAATAAATCATCCCCTTAAATCATTTCCAAACTTGTGATCCTCACAAAACAAAACAACAAACTTCTCAGATCAAGTTAGATGAAAGGCATTAGTCTATACAGATCCTAAAACTAAAACCCTGATCAAGCAATGACAACCTTCACTCCAGTAAGACCACTAAGCTTCAACAAACATTATAAATCAGACGACTTATTATCTCTAGCCTACAACCAATCCAACCCATCAACTATGTGACAAGAGAAATATCCCATCGCGCAAAATCATTAGCAGATCATGAGAATATATCAAAATTAAAACCAGACTTATGTCTCCAGGCTACAAGTGAAATCAAGCAAATCTATCAATCCAATTGACAACTAGACGATAGTATTAAGGTTAGAAATTATACCTTGACGAAATTTCCAAGGGTTTTAGTAGAACCACGAGAAGAAGTAAACACATCTTCAATACCAGCAAACTGAAGAACCTTCTTAGGAACTCTAGCGGCGACGATTCCAGCACCACGAGGAGCAGGAACCATTCTGACGGTGACAGATCCACACTTTCCTGTGACCTTGCACGGCACAGTGTGTGGCTTTCCGATCTTGTTACCCCAGTAACCTCTCCTCACCGGAATAACTGACAGCTTCGCCAATATGATTGCGCCACGTATCGCCGTAGCCACTTCCTTGCTGCACTTCACTCCGAGTCCAACGTGTCCGTTTCCGTCTCCGACGACGACGAAGGCCTTGAACCTAGTCCTCTGACCGGCACGTGTCTGCTTCTGAACCGGCATGATCTTCATCACCTCGTCCTTGAGTGATGGTCCGACCAGGGTATCGATAATCTGATACTCCTTGATTGGAAGAGAGTGGAGATAGATCTGCTCCAAACTCCTAATCTTGCCCTCCTTAACGAGACGGCCAAGCTTGGTCACCGGAACCCATTTCTCTTCCTCTTCGCGCCTTCCGGGTCCGCGGCGGCGCCCACGACCGCGATCTCCGCCACGGCCACCACCGCGACCGCCGAAGCCCCTTCCGAATCCACCGCGCTCTCCTCCTCTCTCCGCCATGCTAGGTTGCTAGGGTTTTGTAAGTAAGGGTGTATAGGGGTGTATGTAGAGAAGGAAAATGGGGAATGAGAGAGAGAGAGGCAACAGAAACCCTAGAGCATGCGAGAGGGAGAGAGATAAAGAGTTTATAGGAGGCAGCTAGGGTTTGGGCATTATCGGTCTTGTTTGGTTTCGAGTTTTGAAAGTTCTAACCCGGATAAGGATAAACTCCGTGCGTTTTAATCTAATTATTTTTTTTTCCTTTTCTTTTCTAAAATAATCTTCTTTTCATAATTTGTCACGGGTTGTGGTTGCCAATGCCATCTGCCTTAATTGATAAATAATTTTAAGTCAAAATTAAGAAATATATTTAATTTTATCTATATTAAATTTTGAAAATTTTTGTTAATAATAAAAAAATCATGACTATACAGTTCAATTATATTCAAATAAAAAACTTATATCGAATAATTGAATTTTCACGTAATATTTTTGTTTTAAGAATTTAATAGATATTCTCTCATTCAATTTAGTTGGCCAAACCATGCATCTGTACAAACTCTGAATAAATAAATATAGAGATAAAAAAAATAAATAATCTCAAAAGTTTCGTAAATTCAAGAATATAAAATAAAAATAATAGAGATATTTAAAAGTTCAATAAAATATATAATAGTACCCTTATAGAAAATTTATTTTTTAATTAGATGATATTGACTAAAAATTATTTTGTTAGTTATACATATATATATATATATATATATATATATATATGTATATATATATATTATAGATACAGAGATAGCTATAAAGGAATGGTAAAATCTCAAGAGTCAGTTGAATATTTTAAAATCACTGAGGAAAAGAAAAGGTAAAATGCTAATACCGCAATAAGTTTGTCGTCTGCTATTTTATTTTTTTTAAAGATAATTAACTTCAAATAAACATATTTATATAATTTCATTTTTTCATATGTCTGTAGGTGGTGTGTGTTTTGAATTACTCTTATTTGCTGAAAATACGTAGTGACTCATGTGTTGAGGCGATTGAATGGGTGGTTTATCATCCATAATTTTTTATAATTGTTTACGTATATTTGTTATATTTGTTTACAAAGTATTTGATTTTTTTTGCCGATCAATATTGAAATTATCTGATTAATTTGATTTGAATATTGTGAGAGTCATTTAGAATTGATTCTATTTTAGTTTTTTTGATATTTGAATTTAAAATTTTAATTAAAAAAATTTTAATATCTTTATCCCTGCATCGTACCTAAAATATTTGATTTTAAGGAGGAGATCGAGCGGAGGAGAAGATGAAGCTGGCAAAGCTCGTTGGCCAAATCTCCTATCCAGAATATGCGATCTTTATGTGTGGATTTAGGTAGGGTTGTTCATTATTCAGGTCAAACTATTCACCCACATAATTCATTATAAAATCGGGTTATTTGGTTCGAGTTAATAAAAATCAAGTAGATTGAATAATTTTACCTGATTAAAAATTTGGGTTAATGATTTAATTTGAAAAATAAAAATTTTTATTCAGATCCCATTTGAAACCCGAATAACCTAAATCAATGAAATTCAAGCCATTTATTCAAATTAATGGTTTCATTTTTAAATAAAATTTTTATTCGAGTTAATGGTTACGTGAAATTGGTTCTGTGATTTGATTCGATTTTTTATTAGATTTTTTAAAGTTCATAATTATAATTACCCGAATTGAATAACCCGAAAAATCGAATATCCATCCGAACGAGCACCCCCAAGTTTAGGCCCACTTGTCGGTGGATATAGTATCCGCTCCCCACACGCCCATCCAAACAAAACCCACAACTTGAGCAGCCCAGAAAAAAAAAATTCTCCCACAATTCTTCCTGGGCCAGCTCAATGGACTTGTCCATGGTGGAGATTATAGTCCCATCCCAACTTCCCTTCTCCAGTTCCATGCCGCATCTTGCGTCCCCCACCTTAAGTTCGAATATGCCCTTATCTTGGGTCCCGCCCCTAGTTTTTCCCGGTGCAGGGGTGTTTGATCTCTCCAATCAAGATACAATATCTCTACCCGTAGATCCCCAACCCAAGGGTAAGTATAATTTAATCTCAAATTTTTTTTTTTTTTTTATCAACTATAAGAATTTTAGCAACTTAACGATCAGAGTCACATATTCCACCGAGGGAAAGCAAGAGATCAACCGAATTTATGGAATCTATTTTGCCCATTCAATTTTCAAATATACAATTACACTAAGAAAATAAAATTAACATGTAATTAATGATCTCGACTTAAGTCTTATGTATATATATAAAAAAAGTCAAGAGGATAGTTTTGTCTTTTAAGATTTTAATTTGGCTTAAATTAGATTTAGTTGAATCCAACTTGATTACAAGATACCGATAATTTATTCCAAAAAATAAAATAAATATCATAATATTTTTACTAAAATATACTTTTTCTACTTAAAAAATCACTTAAGTATACAATAAAAAAATGATGTAATTACAATTAAGTTTTTTATTTTTATTAAAATAAATTAATAAATTAGACAATTAAAATAAATTGTACAAATTATACAATTCAACAATTGCTATATATTTGAAGTTCACAATTAAAATGAATTATTTTTTGCCCTGAAAATGAAATTGCTATGCGATTCTGAAAGAGTTGATTGTTGACAACATGACTTAAAACAACTCAACTAGAAGAATTCATTCTGATCTTCATCTTTTATCTTCACCTTCACAGTTTAATGAAAACATAATAAGGTCACTTCCCTTGTCTTGCTGAAAATTCAATGAGCAATCCAAGACAATTCAATTGCATGTGCATGTGCCATTGCCTGCGAAAACAACACAGGGAAGCCTCAACAAGCAAACACTAAACACCTCTGAAATTCTTCTCCATGCTGGCTCCGCAGTCAATGTTCACTCTTGATGATCAACACAGAAGATCTTTGACAATCTAAGTCCCTCACAACTTCACAAAAAAAGCCAACAATATCACAGATATTGTGAGAGAGAGAGAGAGAGAGAGAGAGAGAGAGAGAGAGAGAGAGAGAGATTGGTCTCTCATATAAAGGAGAGAGGATAATAGAAAATCACTGAGCAGAGAGTGGGAAGGTTTCAAAGAATGGGGAAATATATAAAATCCAATTGGGTCTTGGGAGGTCACAGGCTTGAGCGGACATGACAACACTAACGACAAATTGGGAAAGGAAATCAGAAATATCTTCACTTGGGAGTAACATAAAACAATTAAATAAACACACATTTACATTGAAAGACTAGCCAGAGTACCTTTACTGGGGCCATTGTAGTTGTGTATCGTATGGCAAAGAAAGGGAATTCATCAACTCAAATAGTTCAATCAAAGTGCAGAGAGGGGAAAAAAGTGTGCAAAAGATGCTACTGAAATTATCACACTAAGGAGATGCCAAGAGACAAAAGTTGAAGTAGCATCGATTTCAATCTTGGAATCCTATTTCACCTCCTTCACCTAATCTCTCTCTCTCTCTCTCTCTCTCTCCTGCTTTAACTTTAATCTGCAGCAGACTCGGTCTAATTTTAGTTCCTCATACCCTCATTCTATATCTTGGTAGGCCCAGTCCTTTTTGACCACAGCGGTTCATTTCTTCTCCTTTTACACTTTTCAACTTACTACTTTCTTCCTTCTATACCTCTAGGATTTCCTCATTTAGCACTTCACCATTTAGGTGTTTAATCTTCTTCTACTGTAGTTCTCTCTCTCTCTCTCTCTCTCTCTCTCTCTGCATATCTAGTTGAAGAACTATTGGAAACTATTCCATCAGTGGAGTTTTTTTTTTTTTTTTTTTCATGTTTGTGCTTCTGTGGACTGCTGCAGCGGCAAAGATGGATCGAGATCAGCCGCGACCACTGGTTGAAAGCCCGCCGGTGGTAATGGAGCCACCGCACTCGACACACCGGTCAATAGAGACATTAGTGGTGGTGCTAGCAGTGATCACTATAGTTGGTGTTGTTGCAGGGATCATCGCAAGGCTCTGTGGTGGAAGACATTTTGGAGGCAATGGAGAGCATGACATAGAAGGATGGGTAGAGAGGAAGTGCAGAAGCTGCATTGATGGGGGGATTCCGCCACCGCCACCCGCAGTAGCAGAAGAATCAAAGCCTAAAAAAGAAGCAAGGATGTAACAACGGCATATATGAAACTTTGACGTACTAGATCAGATTGTGATCATATGTCCTTTCTCTTTGTACTCAATGACTATGAAATTAATTCAATTGAATTGATCATGGTAGCCCAGTTTTGTTGCCCTTCTAATGCTAACATTTCAATTGGTAAACCATCACTAAGGAGCGTTGGAAATTGAGCTACTCTCACAATTTCTAACACCTTAAAGATATCAGCTTATTCAGGTGATTACCACTCACTCCCCCGCCCCGCCCCCCGGGGGGGGGGGGGGGGGGGTTTCGAGAGGAAACAAATGGGGATTGTGCCTTTTCAACTAAAGTAACAAGACGCCGTTACTTTGCTCTTTTCTGTTCCCACCATCTACTTCCAAACCATCTTTCAATTGTGTTTCACAGGATCTCAAAAACTTCTGTTTGCAAATGCTTCGTCATCTTATCCAAATTATGTCCAGAGAAAAAGATCCCCCCCCCGGGGGGGCCAACATTTCCAGGAGGGGTCCTTGAAACTACAGAGACCCCGGTTAATTTTTCCTTTCTAAACTCGCCCGTCTTTCTACCCCAGATATTTCACCACCAAGCCAACCGCTTTTCACAAATTTTCTCTACAGAAATAGCCATCACAAGAACATCTAAGCATTCATAGAAGAGAGAGAGAGAGAGAGAGAGAGACTTTTGATTGCAAATTGTTGTTCCAAGAAAGATGAAGCAGAGGCTACATCTGGTTCGTGTTTTGACAAGAGGAAAATGCATAAAGAAGCCGGAAGGCCTAGCAAAGCAAAAGAGTAGGCAGATAGGCCACATCTTATAAACAGACAAGAAGTCACAATGTCTTCAGTTTATGACTACAAATGTCATCATTAATGATGATTAGGAGAAACAACAATCAAAACAGAACATCAATATAACTAGGAGATTGACTATATATTACAGAACCATTGCAGTTCCAGCTCTTCTTGGCAACGGGAATTACAGCTGTCCAGTGTCCCTGAGAATGCTATCTCTTCTGTTCGAATGTTCATTAGGATAAAGAATCTGTTTCATGACACAAAAAAAAAGTTGGAAATGCCCTAGATATGAAGTCCAAAAGGAAGCATCGACTCTGCAAAAGGAATTTTACAGCAAATATAATTGCCTTTTGCCTTCATGGGTACATAGACAAGCAGCAATTGTTGTTACAGTAATCAGGTGTATGTTGCTCAAATCAACTCATCTTTAAAACAAAGCATCCAAAACAGTCACAGATCACAAAACAATACTAATATATCAGACAGTATCAGAGTCTGAATTTGAGGCTTCGTTGGTGCTATGTCATGTATAGAAGAATAAACCAGGATTCAGGACAGCCAACAAAAGAAGGGGGAAAGGGAGGGGGGAGGTGGAAAAGAAAACAGATAAGAAAATTTCCGACTACAGCTTTCTAGAAGCAACTATCAAAATCAGAAATTTCAACAATGGCAGTCCAACCATGTTCTTTCACTTCAGCATGTGCCATTGAATACACATTTATCAGGTGGTCCTCGTTTCAATACAATGAAAGAGGATCGCAATTCTATCAAATATATTCAACAAACCAATGCAGCTATTTACCGGATATAGACGAAATGTAGTTATCATGCTTAGTCCTTTCTCGAAGAGACCGTTGATGGCGCCAATATGGGGCTTTGCCGATGTAGATGCCATGGATTTGACTTCAGTGCCGTGAAATATTGATTTGTGACATTGGGCAGCACATATCAAAAGACAGCTCGATCAGTATATCTTGAGAAATAAACAAGAAATATCGGCAATTACTTTAAGGCAAGCTTCTGAATCTTTCTTTAGATTAATGTTGTTGATTTACCTTGTAAATTCTTGTTTACTTTCTCAAGATACACTGATTGAACTGTATTTATGCGCAGAGGTAAATGGTTCACAATAATTCAAAAACCCTAATAGGCCATGAAACCAACCACAACAGAAAATGCATTAAAGCGCGATACAGATAAGCAATCTAAACCAAACTTTGATCGAAACAAGCAACAGAATAGATCCAAGATCGATTAAACAAGCCGGAAACCAAATCACACTCCAAAGTTCTCATTCATCAACAAGAATTAATAGATCTAATATAAAAAGAAACGATTAGGGTTAGAAGGAAAACGAACACAAAAACCCTAAAACTTAGGGTTTATCCTGCTCGCGATCCGAATCGTCGAACGGCGTCGCTTTGAATCCTTATCGTCGTCGATTTCGATCATTTCATTCGTATCTTTCTCCAGCACAGACATAAAAGAACCTCTTACCAGCTGTTATCATCTCCACCGCACCAAAGGAGAATCACAACCCTGACAAACAAGGCCAATGGTGCCCCTTACCAAGCCCCAAGCCCCAAACCCCAAGCCCAAGATTTTGATTTTTTCCCCCAAAAAAATGAAAAAACAAAATGAAATTGACATGTGTCGAAATGGGGGCTTGTTTGTTCGGTTCTGGATTTGTCTAAGGCTTCGCCGGTGAAGGAGCGAAATCTTTTTCGATCTCATTTGTCAGAATTGTAATTCTCCTCTGTTGAAATGAAAATAATAACAATTGATAACAGGAATTGTTTCCCATATCGAGATTAGAGAAAGAGACGAGAAAAATCGATTCGTTTTGATTCTCTCTGGTTGATTTGTATTTGTGGGCAAGGTTGGAAAGGATGCCACACCACATTTACAGCACGTATGATAATGGACTCCACTTGGTTTACACTGACAAGATCTAGAACACTCTAGCTATTAAAGTAGATTTGTTGCCCAAATCTCTCTTCACGCGTATATTAAAATAATAATAAACTGAATCTTAATATTAAATTTTATGATTGATCATTTAAAAAATTAATATATAAAATATATAAAATTTAAAATTTAAAAATAAAATTAAAATTAAAAAATAATATAAAAAATAAAATTAAAAATAATAAAAGGAGAATAATAATAATAATAATAATTCAATCACACCGTTCATTTCTATATAAAGTTATTTTTTCAACTCAATTTTTGATATTCATATATTTTTGGATAAATCGAATCTAAATTATTAATGATCTATCCCAACATTTCACTAAATTTCTACATTTAAGGTCTTCATTCTCTTAATTGGTGTATCTTTGGATTTTAATTGCAAATATCCAAATCATTTTACTTGACACTCTCTCATCTTATTTATAATTAAATTCACTTCCAACTTAGTACGTTTATATTCATTTTTAATTCTATTTTTTCTAATTTTATCACACATCCATTCAAATATTCCCATTTCATTTATAATCATTTTATACTTTTATTGTTATTTAATAATTCAGCACTTAGTGTCATATAATAATATGTCTTATTACGGTTCTACTATAATAGTATCGTACGATCGCAAATAACTCTAGATGCACTTCTCTATTTTATCCTACGCGTTTAGATTTTATGATTTACATCTCATTTATGGTGTTATCATTTTTTATGATAGATTCAAAATATTTAAAACGTTCTCTTTGATACGTCATATCATATTCTTTTAATTTAATCGTTTTTTCATCATTTTAATGACCGCTAAATATTCTCTTTTCATTTTTACTCATTTTATACTCTTATTATTATTTAATAATTTAGCACTCAGTGTCATATAATAATATAGTTCTTATTACGGTTCTACTGTAATGGTATTGTACGATTATAAATAATTCCATATGCACTTTTCTATTTTATGCGACGCGTTTAGATTTTATGGTTTACATCTCATCTATAGTGTCATTGTTTTGAATGATAGATTCAAAATATTTAAAATGTTCTCTTTGATGCGTCCGATCCTATTCTTTTAATTTAATCATTTTTTTTCATTTTAATGACTACTATCAAACGTACACATCATATATTTAGTTTTTAATCGATTAAATATAAATGTTCTGAATTCTAATGTGTCCAAGCATAACTTCAATTTAGCATTAATATTCTCTTTAATTTTATCGACCATTATTATATTATCTGTAAAAAGTATATACTATTGTATTTCATCTTAAATATTTTTGATTACTTCATTCATCACCATTGCCAAAAGAATGAGATTTAATACCAATCTTGATAAAACTCAATGTTAATTAAAAAGTTATCACTTAAATCCTGAATGTTCTTATATTGATAACAGTTCTCTCATATATATTTTTAATGAGAATAATATATCTCAAGAAGATTTCTTCTTTGGTCAACGTCGATTATAGTATGTCTATGAGAAAATGTATTAAAGCGCGATACAGATAAACAATCTAAACCAAACTTTGATGGAAACAAAAAATAGAATAGATCCCAAATCGACTAAACAAGCCTGAAATCAAATCAGACTTCAAAATTCTATTTATCAACAAGAATTAATAGATCTAATATGACAAAAAACGATTAGTGTTTGAAGGAAAATGAATACAAAATCCCTAAAACTTAGCGTTTATCCTGCTCGTGATCCGAATCGTCAAACGGCGTTGATTTGAATCCTTATCATTATTAATTTCAATCATTTCGTTCGTATCTTTCTCTAGCTCAGACACATAAAAGAGCCTCTTACTAACTGTTATCATCTCACTGCACCAAAGAAAAATCACAATCATGACAAATAAGGCTAATGGTGCCCCTTACCAAGCCCCAAGTCCAAGATTTTGAATTTTTTTTCTAAAAAAAAAATTGAAAAACATGAAATTGATAGGTGTTAGAAGGGGCTTATTTGTTTGGTTTTGAATTTGGCTCACGCTCCGCGGATAACGGTATGAGACCTTTTCAAATTTTATTTATTAGAATTATAATTCTCTTTTATTAAAATGAAAATAATAACAATTAATAATAGAAATTATTCATGATATCGAGACTAGAAAAAGAGACCAGATCGTTTCAATTCTCTCCATTGGTTTGTTTTGTGGGCAAGATTAGAAAGGATGCCGCACCACACATTTAGGGAGCTTGTATGATAATGGACTTCACTTGTTTTACACAGTGACAAGATCTAGAACACTCTAGCTATTAAAAAAGATTTGCTACCCCACACTCTCCGTACACATTCACTGCAATAATCGTAATTTTAAATTTTAAAATCGACCATTTAAAAAATCAATATGAGAAAAAATATAAAATATAAAATTTAAATTTAAAAGTAAAAATAAAAAATAATATTAAAAAATAAAAATAAAAATAAATTATCGATAATAATAATAATAAAATTATTTTGCATTCTCTTATATCATTTATTTTTATTTAAAATTATATTTCAATTAAATTTTTAACATTTATATCTTTTTTAATAAATTGAATCTAGATTATTAACGATCAATCCCGATATTTCACTAAATTTTTTTACATTTAAAATCTCATTTCTCTTAATTGGTGCATTTTTAGGTCTTAATTGCATATATTCGAATCATTTTAAGTGATATTCTCTCACTTATTCACAATTGAATTCATTTCGAAATTAGTACGTATTTTTTTCATTTCTAATTTTATTTTTATTTTTTTAGTTTTACTACACATCAATTCGAGTATTCTTATTTCATTTACAATCATTTTATATTTTTATTGTTATTTAATAGTTCAATATTCAATATCACACAATAAAACATATCTTATTGTGATTTTGTAAAATTTTCCCTTCAACTGCAATGATATCGTGCAATTGCAAAGATTTTCAAATGTATTTCTCTATTTCATCCGATTTAGTTGGATCTTATGATTCACATTACTATCTACGGTGTTATCACTTTGAATAATATATCTAAAATATCTAAAATGTTCACTTTTTGGTACATCTATCCTTTAAATTTAATCGTTTTTTCATCATTTTGATTATTGTTACTAAACGTATATATTATATATTTAGTTTTTAACCGACTCAATTTAAATTCTCTGAATTTTAATATATCCCTCTATAACTCTAATTTAGTACTAATATTCTTCTTAGTTTGTCCAAACTCTAATTTAATATTAATATTCTCTCTAATTTCATCGATTAGTATTACGTCATTTGTAAAAAATATATATCATGGTATTTTATTTTAAATACTTTTTATTATTTCATTCATTACTATTGTCAAAAGAATAATATTTAATATTGAATCATGATGAAACCTAATATTAATTAAGAAATTATCATCTAAACCCTACAAATTCTTACATTAATAATAACTCCAATCGTTCCGGTACAAAGCTAAATTGATTCTAACATCTAATATCAAGCTATACTCCATCGTTCTCTAACCATTGATAACAAACAAAAAAGTGATCTCCTTATATGGTATCGGCTAACTAGGATCTCTTTAAAGAGTATTCTCTCATTGTCTTCTTTCGTTGTTAGCCAATTGTGTTCTTGTTTTTGTTGCTTTGAGATAATTTGTTCGGGTTTTTTGTAAATATAGAATTGGATATTTCATGTTCATGTTAGTTTTAGGTTACGATGATCTCGTTTTCTGTGATATTTTTTGATTCCTGAAGGGGGTCTTTTATTTTAAAATTATTGACAAAAATGTGATAAAAAACAAAAACAAAAAACAAAATAAAAAATAAAACAAAACAAAACAAAAGAAAGGAAAAATCCCCGGAGCATTGTAGCAGATCGAGCCTGCGATCCATATGATGTGATGTGCCGTGAGATTTAATGCAAAATATCATGTTTTTATTTGACAGATAAATGGAATGGCTTAACATTACCATGCACTAAAGATAATCTATCATATGTAATATAAACATAATAAACCTCTTGTCTCACGTTTTCCATTGTGTGAACTTTTGGTAAAGAAAAAGAATAGCAGTCAACAATTCTCTCTTACCAGAATAAGTGGAGTAGATCTCTAAGGAAACAGTTTAGTGGCATAAATCTCTTCTCCTAATCTAGTGATTTTAGATTCAAATTCTTGTTAAAAAAAAAAAAAAAAGTATAACTAAGGCAAGGATCAAGGTTCCTGGTTCATAACGGTCCCTTTTTCCCAATACTGAAATGTAGCTTAATGAAATGATAATACGGAGACAAAATATGAGAATTTGGCTGTAAGTGTTTTCTTGTGTTCCCTTCTAATCTCTTCTCCTTCTTTTATAAACATTTTGTTGGCTGATTTTCCTTTACCCTAGCCGGCTTTCTTCAATATGTTCTTTCCAAAATCAGCAAGGATGAATATTGTCCGAAATCTCTAAGGTATCCCTTCCTGACTTTTGCCTTCTAATCTCTAGCAGGATAACTGCTAGGTTTTTTGACCTGACAACGGCATGCCACATCCCCTTGATTTTCTTTTTGGGGTCGACAGAATGCCTCTCTGTTTACCCCTTCCCACCATCTACTTCCAAACTCTTTCAATTGTATTTCACAGGATCTCAAAAACTTCTGTTTACAAATGCTTCATCATTTTTCCAGAGAGAGATCCCTCCACCCCAACATTTCCAGCAGGGGTCCTTGATACTACAGAGACCCCGGTTAATTTTTCCTCTCTGAACTCGCCCGTCTGTCTATCCAGATTTTTCACCACCAAGCCAACGGCTTTTTTTCACAAATTTTCTCTACGGAAATAGCCATCACAAGAACATCTAAGCATTCTAACACACGTGAGTGTGTGTGTGTGTGTGTGTGAGAGAGAGAGAGAGAGAGAGAGAGAGAGGGAGGGAGGGAGATGCTTTAGATTGCAAATTGTTGTTCCAAGAAAGATGAAGCAGAGCTACATCTGGCTCATGTTTTGACAAGATGAAAATGCATAAAGAAGCCTGAAGCCCTAGCAAAGCAAAAGAGTAGGCAGATAGGCCACATTGTATAAACAGACAAGAAGTCACAATGTCTTCAGTTTATGACTACAGATGTCATCATTAATGATGATTAGGAGAAACAACAATCAAAACAGAACATCGATACAACTAGGAGATTGACTATATTACAGAACAATTGCAGCTCCAACTCTTCTTGGCACCAGGAATTACAGCCGTCCAGTGTCTCTGAGGATGATATCTCTTCTGTTCGAATGTTCATCAGGACAAAGAATCTGTTTCCTGACACAAAAAAGAAGATGGAAATGCCCCAGACATGAAGTTCAAAAGGAAGTAGCAACTCTGCAAAAGGAAATTTAAAGCAAATATAATTACCCTTTGCCTTTATGGGTACATAGATAAGCAGCAATTGTTGCTACAGTAGTCAGGAGTATGTTACACAAATCATCTTTAAAACAAAGCATCCAAAACGGTCACAGATCACAAAACAAGACTAATATCTGATGGGGTCAGAGTCTGAATTTGAGGCTTTGTTGGTGGGAGGTCATGTATGGAAGAATAATCCAGGTTTCAGGACAGCCAACAAAATAAGGGGGAAAGGGAGGGGGGAGGTGGAAAAGAAAACAGATAAGAAAATTCTTGACTACAGCTTTCTAAAAGCATCGGCAACAACCATCAAAATCAGAAATTTCAACGATGGCAGTCCGACTATGTTCTTTCACTTCAGCATGTGCCCTTGAATATACATTTATCAGGTGGTCCTCATTTCAATACAATGAAAGAGGATCGCAATTCTATCAAATATAATCAACATACCAAAGCAGCTAATCACCGGATATAGACGAAATGTAGTTATCATGCTTAGTCCTTTCTCGAAGAGACCGTTGATGGCGCCAATATGGGGCTTTGCCGATGTAGATGCCATGGATTTGACTTCAGTGCCGTGAAATATTGATTTGTGACATATTGGGCACCACATATCAAAAGACAGCTCGATCAGTATATCTTGAAAAATGAAACAAGAAATATCAGCAATTACTTTGAGGCAAGTTTCTGAATCTTTCTTTGGATTAATGTTGTTGATTTACCTTGTAAATTCTTGTTTACTTTCTCAAGATACACTAATTGAACCGTATTTATGCGCAGAGGTAAATGGGTCACAATAATTCAAAAACCCTAATGGACTATGAAACCAACCACAACAGAAAATGCATTAAAGCGCGATACAGATAAGCAATCTAAACCAAACTTTGATCGAAACAAGCAACAGAATAGATCCCAGATCGATTAAACAAGCCGGAAATCAAATCAGACTCCAAAGTTCTCATCCATCAACAAGAATTAATAAATCTAATATAAAAAGAAACGATCAGGGTTAGAAGGAAAACGAACACAAAACCCTAAAACTTAGGGTTTATCCTGCTCGTGATCCGAATCGTCGAACGGCGTCGCTTTGAATCTTTATCGTCGTCGATTTCGATCATTTCGTTCGTTTCTTTCTCTAGCTCAGACACATAAAAAGCCTCATAACAGCTGTTATCATCTCCACTGCACCAAAGGAGAATCACAACCCTGACAAACAAGGCCAACAGTGCCCCTTACCATGCCCCAAGCCCAAGATTTTGATTTTTTTCCCCAAAAATATGAGAAAAAAAATGAAATTGACATGTGTCGAAAGGGGGGGGGGCTTGTTTGCTCGGTTCTGGTTTTGTCTTAGGTTTCGCCGGCGAAGGAGCGAATTCTTTTCCGATCTTATTTATAAGAATTGTAATTCTCCTATATTAAAATGAAAATAATAACAATTGATAACAAGAATTGTTCCTCGTATCGAGACCAGAGAAAGGAATGAGAAAAATCGATTCGATTTGATTCATTTCAATTCTCTCCTGTTGAATTGTTTTTGTGGGCATGGTTGGAAAGGATGCCACACCACACAGCTTGTATAATAATGGACTCCACTTGGTTTACACCGACAAGATCCAAAACACTTTAGCCATTAAAGTAGATTTACTGCCCACACTCTTTTTGCACTAATAATAATAATAAACTAAATCTTGATATTAAATTTTATAATTGATAATTTAAAAAATTAATATAAAAAATATATATATAATTTAAAATTTAAGTTTAAAAATAAAAATAAAAATAATACAAAAAATAAAATTAGAAATAATAAAAGGAGAAAAATAAAAATAAATAATAATAATAATTTAATTATGTCATTCATTTTTATATAAAATTATCTTTTCAACTCAGTTTTTGATATTCATATATTTTTGGATAAATTGAATCTACATTATTAACGATCTATTTCAACATTTCACTAAATTTCTATATTCAAGGTCTTGATTCTCTTAATTTGTGTGTTTTTGGATCTTAATTGCACATATCCAAATCATTTTATTTGACACTCTCTCACTTTATTTACAATTGAATTCTCTTCCAACTTAGTATATATTTGTTCATTTTTAATTCTATTTTTTCTAATTTTATAACATATCCATCCGAATATTCTTATTTCATTTACAACCATTTTATATTCTTGTTGCTATTTAATGATTCAACGCTTAGTATCGTACAATAATATAGGTTTTATTACAATTTGATTGCAGGTATCGTGTGATTGTAAATAACTTCAAATGCATTTTTCTATTTCATCCGACGTATTTAGATTTTATAATTTATATCACATCTATAATATTATCGTTTTGAATGATAGATTCAAAATATTTAAAACATTCTCTTTGATACGTCATACTCTATTCTTTTTATTTAATAACTTTTTATCATTTTAATGACTGCTACCAGACGTACACATCATATATTTAGTTTTTAATCATTAAATCTAAATGTTCTAAATTTTAATGTGTCCGTCCATAACTTTAATTTAGTTTTAATATTCTCTTTAGTTTTATCGACTAATATTATATTATCTGTAAAAAATATATATAATGATATTTCATTTTGAATACTCTTTATTATTTCATCCATTACCATTGCCAAAAAAATAAGATTTAATGTCAAATTTTGATAAAACCAAATATTAATTGGAAGGTTATTACTTAAATCTTACAGTTTTTTATATTAGTAATAATTGTCTCATACATATTTTTAATAAGATCAATATATCTTAAGAATATTTCCTTCTTTCCACCAAAAAAAAAAAGAATATTTCCTTCTTGGCCTACGCCCTTTATAGCATGTCTCTAAGAAAATGCATTAAAACGCGATACAAATAAGCAATCTAAACCAAACTTTGATGGAAACAAACAACAGAATAGATCCCAAATCGACTAAACAAGCCTAAAATCAAATCAAACTCCAAAATTCTCATTCATCAACAAGAATTAATAGATCTAATATGATAAGAAATGATTAGGGTTTGAGGGAAAATGAACACAAAATCCCTAAAATTTAGGGTTTATCCTACTCACAATTCGAATCATCGAATGACGTTGATTTGAATCTTTATCGTCGTCGATTTCGATCATTTGGTTTGTATCTTTCTTTAGCTCAGATAACCTCTTACTAGTTGTTATCATCTCCACTACACTAAAGAAGAATCGTAATTCTGACAAACAAGGCTAATAGTGCCCCTTACCAAGCCCCAAGCCCAAGGTTTTGAATTTTTTTCCAAGAAAATGAAAAAAAAAATTGAAATTGACATGTGTCAGAAGCGGACTTGTTTGTTTGGTGTTAGATTTGGCTTAGACTTCACCAATATCAGTGCAAATCTTTTTCTAATTTTATTTGTTAGAATTATAATTCTTCTCTATTAAAATGAAAATAATAACAATTGATAATATGAATTATTCATTATATCAAAATCAGAGAAAGAGACGAGAAAAATCGCTTCATTTCAATTCTCACCGATTGATTTGTTTTTGTGCACAAGATTAGAAAGGATGCCACTCCACCTATAAAATAGCTTGTATAATAATGGACTCCACTTGGTTTACATAGTGACAGGATCTAGAACACTCTAGCTATTAAAAATGATTTGCTACGTGTCCAAGAAATTGGCTCTTTCTCTCCCCATTTCCTATGATAACTTCTTAACATTAATATTTTTTTTATTTTTAAAACGTTTCTTCATATTAAATTAATTAATATTTATAAAAAATCTTTATATTATTTCATATTTATACATTTTTATATTTAATAAATTATTTCCTATGATCAACGTCAATTATCAATAATTTTGATAGTATTTTAAAAGCGCCAACCAAAGGCAAAAAGATCAAAAAGTAAAAAAAAAAATAGTAGAAACACCATCAAATCTTTAAATAAAGTATTAGTTATCTGGAAATCTGTATTTGCTGTAAAATATATAATTAAATATAGTTATTGTTCATTAAACAAATTTACTATAGTAATTCTATCAAAATATTAATACTAAATTTGTCTCTAAAAGTATATAATTTAATATTTTTTAGTAGATACGATCGTGAATAAATATTTATTCATGAATATCGTTAGACTCGATTCAAAAATAAAATATCAAACTTGTGAATATGCCGTTAAGAGCACAATTTAATTATATATATTATTTTTAATCTATATACATGCTATAAAGACAGTTCATAAATCTCGTCTCAAAGGGATAGTTTAGTAGTTACATTTCCTCTCCCAACCCCACAATAGGAGTTCAAATTTCATTGTAAAAAAAAAAAAAAAAGACAGTTCCTAAAGCTCCCATGTCGAGACATGCAAATTAATTTTGCTGTGTTTAAAGTTGTTTTTTTTTTAATATTTATTTGCTTAATAATAAAGTGAATTATGAAATAAATTTAAGTTTTAGACTCTTAAAATGTATATTCGGGAGGGAGGAGCGGAATTGAAATGGGAAAATTATAATTAAGGCTCCATTTTTAAGAATATTTAAAGGGGCAAGAATAAAAATTAAACCCCAGGATATTTTGCAGTTAAATAAAATGCATATTTGGTTTAACTTTTTTTTTTTAATATAAAGTCAGCTTAAATCTAAAAGTTAGACCAAATATTATTTTATATGTAAAATTTTATAAAGAGTTCAATCGGAACATAAAATGCTCTTCGATTTAGTATAGGAGAGAGAGAGAGGATGGACGTATATATACACATGATATATTTTAAACACTTTAACACAAAAGCTCAAGTTTGTAATAATCCGGTTCGTAAATATAAATAGAAATGATATTAAAAATTTTAGGATTTTATTTTTTGGCTGATAAGATTTAAGGAGTATTTTCTTAAAATAAAAATTAGAGCATGATATAATTTGAACCTAATTTTTAGGGTTTTTCATATGTTTTTAAGTTAAATTTATTAGATTTCATACTCAAATAGTGTAATTTTTTTGGAACTTCTCATAATTTTTTGTTAAATATATTAAATTTTTTACTCAAATAGTATAATTATATTTGGAGATTTAAAATAAGAGTGAAAATTAGAAATTAAGCCTAAAATCCATCTAGTTCAAAATCCAATTCAGAGTCCAAGCTAAATTTAAGCTCAATTCCAAAATCCAAGTGGTTCCAGCTCGTAACTAAGGTATTGGAGCTCAAGTTCAGGAGAAGTTTATGCAAATGAAGCCGAAGCTCAATTTCGAGTCTAAGTCCAAGACAAGCCCAATATATTCAAGCCCAGAACAATCGAAGAGTCTTTCTACGGAGTCATATACCAAAATAACCTAAAAAAAATATATATTTTTTAAAACAACCCCACCCGAAAAATATTTCCCCAAATAACCTAAATTTATCGGGAGTTGGAGACGCGACACATTGTGTCGTGTCTTCAACCCGCGACAACCGAGAGAGAGAGAGAGAGAGGAGAGAGAGAAGAGAGAGAGAGAAGAGAGAGATAGAGAGAGAGAGGAGTCCGCGGGGGGAGGGAGAGAGGGGAGGAGAGCGGCGGGGGGTCCGCTGGGGGGAGGGGGCTCGCGGCGAGTGGCGGAGGGGGGAAGGAGAGAGAGAGGGAGGGCCGCGGGAGGGGCGGAGGGGGGAGGGAGAGAGAGAGGGAGGGCCGCGGGGGGGGCGGAGGGGGGAAGGAGAGAGAGAGGGGAGGGGGGCTGGCGGCGGGCGGCGGAGGGGGGAAGAAGAGAGAGAGGGAGGGCCGCGGGGGGCGGAGGGGGGAGGGAGAGAGAGAGGGAGGGCCGCGGGGGGCGGAGGGGGGAGGAGAGAGACACAGCGGGGGCGGAGGGGGGAGGGAGAGAGAGGGAGGGCCGCGGGGGGCGGGGGGCGGAGGGGGGAGGTGTCGCGTCTCTAACTCCCGATAAATTTGGGTTATTTAGAGAAATATTTTTCGGGTGGGGTTGTTTTAAAAAATATATTTTTTTTGGGGTTATTTTGGTACATGACTCCTTTCTACGCATGGAAGAACACGGCCGTCGAAGAGAAGAAATCTTGCAAGAAATTGAACAAATGAAAACAAAATCTACAGAAAAATTAGAAGCAACAATCCTGAGCAAATCGAATCGAAAAGAAGAAAATCTAGGCCTAGGGTTTAAGGGAATCATATAAGAACAACGAGCAGAGGAGGAGAGGACTATCTCCGGCTGCAGACAGCAGCAGTGAAAATACCTAATTTTCTTTTAGAATTGCTCTTAATTTCTGCCCTCATTTTTTTTTCTTTTTTCATTTTTTTTGTTTCTGTCGCTGTTTGATTCTTGCTGCATCTTTCGATTTCACTTCTGATCGCCTCTTTCGTGTTCATCACGGCCTAAGTCCGTTCATCATCTCCGCCGCCTGTTCTTCATCTCCAGAAATCACCATCGATCGCATCTCCTGCTTCGTTCTCTCCGCCTTCCGTCGATTCGCTTTCTATTTTGTTCATCGACCCCTCCGTCCCTCTTCATCACCGCCGTTCAGCCTTCCATCATCACCATCTGTTCAAGCTTTGCCGTCGACCGCAAGTTCTTCTAATAATATTTTCTACTTTTTAGGTAACATTTTTAGACGAAATTACTTTTATTGCTTCACTATTATTGATTTTTTTTTTTCCTTTTGCTTTCTTCAATTCTTTGCACGGATCAGCCCCTGATGAAGAAGAGGCCACCTTGGCAAAGACTCCAACTGCAGTAACTCACCAAGTAGCAAAGACCGAAGCTTTACAAGATTTACTGCCCATGTCTCCATCAAATTCCAAGTAAGTTTCCTATTATTAACAATTGTCAAATTCTCCAGAGAGGACAAAAAACATGTCCTCAACTCTTGGAAGCCAGCAAATATTATATAATGTTGCGAGGCTTTGTATGGCATCCTCACACACACAGGAACACACACAAACTTGTTAGATTCTTACATTCGGACAGGTAAAGAGATGGGGCAGAGGTCAAGGACCGGGCTGGGCTGAAAATTTTCAGCCTAGCATTGCTTGCCAAGAGGCCTGAATGCCCGAACTAAAAAAAATGATAAAAATAACATGACCATACAGATGAGAGAAGCTTATTAGACATCAAACATAATACTTTAGGGTGATGAAAGAACAATACAAGCTCTAACTGCCTCTTCCTTGCATGCACCAGCAGAAATTACATCCTCATTCTCTCTCTGCCATACCTAATTGGATCAACACTAAATGAACATAACAAAAACCCAGTACCCGCCAACACCATTTGAAATTTTATTAGATAAATATAATCTCAAGCAACTTAGACCACAATCTCAATCGACCATCTATGCATCTCTTCTTCTGGGACAGGGATGGAGAGGGTCAGTAAACCAGAGGTAATGTCGTAGTTGAAGTCAGTTTCCATGTTGTCTAGCCTGCACTTAAGTGGGCGTTGTGAAGAGTAGGCACCAAACCGGCTGCACCCCCTGACCTTGAGTGTGATCATTGCAGTTGGCGACCGGTTCTCGCTCAGCAACGTGGGCACATTGGAGGCAGCTTCCCCATCAAACAGCTCAGGGTTCCTGTCAGAAACTAAGTGGGTATCAAACTGCTCCACAGCACCACTTGAGTTGAACATGTCAAGAAGGCCTATCGGGGCAAAGGAGATGATGTTTGTGATTTCCTGCATTCAAGATCATTGATTGTTATTTATGAATTTGTTGAGGACAACATTGTATTGACATAGAGTGAACTTAAATTGGATCAAGAGATAGGACTCACCTTAATGGGACAGAAGTGGAAAAGTTCATATTCAAGAACCTTAAGTGTCACCGGCAATGATGCATCTTTAGGCAATCGAATCACCTCTCCTGAGATTCAGAGGTAAATCTTTAGCATGTTGATATAAGTCCCTATAGCATAAAAAAAAATATTCTACTTGTGGAGAGAGAAAATTACCAGATCTATAAGAGTAAACCACTATATCCCCACTCCATTCTGGCCCAGCAACTTGGGCAATACAATCAACATCCGAAGCACAAACAGAACCGGTTAAGGTGCCAGGAGATGCATCATGGATGCGAGTCTTCTTCTGAACCTTGCACCAACCAGCACCTTGGCAGTTGAAAACACCTACTACTCCCGAACATTTATTAGCATTCCATATTTTAAGCAAGCTGCAGCAATGAATAGCCAAGAATTAGCCGTCTATGGATCTCTTCGCAGGTTAAGCAACAAAGAAAGCGACATGGTAAACTAGCAAACCTTGTTCCATCTCTTGCTGGATCAGCAAATAAGCAATCACGTGTGGGCCTGCCAGGTAGTCGGGCTCGGAGAACTGATCCATCTGGCAGCACCAGCTTCTTCAGGAGCTCAAAGTTGTGGTTGCCTGGCTTATCACTATTCACGAAAAGTGGACACCCATTAGTTTTTGTTGCCAGAGTACAAGCCTTTCAAAGTAAGTATCCCAAGGTAATGGATCCATACCTAACATAGATTGGACATCCACCAACAGATCGAGCTGCAGCATGATATTCAGCAGCTGGATGCAGGCTCTGCAAAGTAAAATTCTCTCCATTAATGTTGTTTCTTTAAAACATTAAGAGTCCTAATGTTCCCTTTTTGTTATATATTTTCATGATGCACACCTCAAGATAAAATTTTAACAAAATTATTGCTAAACTTGAAACCCAAAATTTTAACTTTAAAACATATATCACAAAAACTAAAAAGGTATAGTTAATTCAGATATACTCACATGAAACATATCCCAGTCGGGTTGCATAAATTCTCCGAGGAAAAGTGTGTTGTAGGCAACGGATGAAATATGAATGGTGTGGGAAGCAGGATCTCGTGGGTAGAAGTCATCTGAAGCTCTCACCACAGCAGTTTGTTTGGTACTATAAAGCATATCCGTGTTATGACACATGCAAGCAATGCAACCATTGTCTGGGAAGTTTCTTGCAATGGATGCTTCAAGGGCTTGGTGGTAACTACGTGTAAGAGAAACTCTACCACCATGTCCAGCACCAAGTGTCTCAATAATATTTTGCACATCGACTTTCACTCCATCTACCCCACATGATGCCAGATAAGCATGAAGCTCGTTGTAAAAGTTGAAGACCTTCTTTGGGTGAACTAGACCAAGGCCAAGAACCGATAGGCTGTCCATGACAATGTCCGGTTGGTTTCCCATCACACCTGGGGATTGTACTGGGTATGCCAATGCAGTGTCATAATGTTCCATACCAGCAGCTGCTGGCTTCACTCCGCCCCAGTAACCAGCCAAAGCATGCCATACATATACATTCCTGTTCAAAGTTCATTAGAAATGTAGAGTTAGAACTTCAAAATGGAAAATCATTACTTCTTCATTCCCCATATACACTTATCTGAGGCTAAGCAAGCCAAATTCATGCTATCCAAAAAACAGAACCGATTCTTCACTCGTTCACCTACAGTTGAAGAGCAAAGTAGCATTTTCGATCACAGTTCAGGTCATTTAGATAAACACGCTTTGGTGGGTAAATATCCCCAGTAGAAAACTCTGACCCAGAGGTAGGTAATTATTTCCAAAATTCAACACTCTCTTGGTCTTCAAGTATGAAGCGACCGAAAGAATATATGAATATAATAAGGTTGTCCACTTCTTTCACAATAAAGCTGCTAGATGGCATACGCATTTAAGTGTTCCAAGGGGAATTATGCTAAAACCAAAGACTTGAAAAATCCAAAAGGAAAATATGACCTTCTGTACTAACTTCACCAAGTCATACGAGCATTAAACTACATTATTTATGAATTCAGCAACATTAATAGACTAGCTCAATTGTTGAATCAAAATTTAAGGTTGAGAAAATCACTCATGAATCTCCTATCGTGTCAAAGATATTTGTGATGACATAGCTCTATCAACAGGGGAGGGAAATGGTGTAGCAGAATAATAGTCTGCATTGGACCGCTTACTTGACATGGCGTCGATGCTTGGCATCATCCACAACAAGCTTTAGGCCAGGTGTCTGGTCATCCCTTTGGCCGTTCTTTTGGAATTTTGCATTCTCTTTTATTCCTGTCAACCTGCTTGCAAACCTGCGAGGACATAAATTTATTTAATCGCAAATGAACTGTTTTAACTATAACAAAATAGTGAATGGAAAATTTGAATTATTTAAACATGTCTATTTCTGTGAAGTAATTTTCTCCTTTTACAGATTAAGCAAGGGTTTGAGACATAATCTATTCCAGGGGAGGTTATGAAAAATGTCTTACTGTGCTCCTTCTTGCACAACACAGTCGTCATCTTTGCCTTCACTCCCAATCTCCTGCCAACCATCATCTATGATTAGGAAGCGTGGAGGAGTTCCACCCTCAGATAAACTGCAGCGATGACAAAGCAAAGCATTTAGAACACCTTCACAAGGTTATATATATTTGAAATATGATTCAAAGCAATTATATCCATAATTATCAATTTAATATTTAATTACCTTCTAAGGCCCTCATCAACACCCTCAGCAGTGACATCAGTGTAAAAGGCATCCCATGTGCACCAGCCAAACCAATCAAGGAAAGAAGGCAACTGGAGACAACCAGCAAAAGTGAAACAATTTAAGATACATAACTTCTTCCTTTGCAAATATCTAAGCAATTTCTAAACAAAAACCAAACGAAAGTTCTTACCTTCTTCTTCTCACGGTGAAGGAATGTTTGCATATGTTTCTCGACTGCCCTGTTTCATACAAAAGCACTCATTGATATGTCATTATCCATTAAAATGGTACTTGATCATAAATATTCTAAGGAATATGTTGATGCAGATGAGGGGAAAAAAAACTTTTAAGATGGTGTATCTCTTACTTGACAGCCTCACTGATGACTTCAAAGGGGTTTGTTCCGGCATGCATGTAAACAAGGTAAAGGCCTTGGTTGGTTTCAACAGCTTTGTCGCCTGCAAAATCAAATCACACCACAAAAAAACAAAGTTGATCCAGTTCTTTCGAACTCGATCCATGCTAATTTTCTTCACCAAAATCCTAAGAACTCCACTAAATTTGGCTCATTTGAATGGCAAGATGAACTGTTGGTGTCTCCATCTTGGTGGTGCGTGCACAACCAACAGCTCCACCCCCACAGTGTCAGGCAGTGAAGTCTCCTTTACTCTGAGACCGATCGGGATGGGGATACATTAATTGAAGAAATGGCACTAGAATGTGTGGAATGATGAAGCAGGCTTTCATGTAAGCCTACACCAGATGCTTTGATGACCATGATCTACTACTCACCACTCTCAAGGCAAATCTCCAACTCGTTTTTGTCGTTTCCCTGGAGGACAGCACGGAACTGGCCTTGAAGTAAAGGAAGGAACACGGTGTAGATGGTAGGGGCATCATCTTGCTCAGCTCCTTCAGTACTGTCGTTGCTCTCCACAAGCATAAATTGGGTCTCCAGAGGAACATCTCTCCCACATGTGCCCATTCTTTGAGTCATCCACCATAGTTTGAATCGGAACAGACACATAAATCGGAGACCCCTATAGCAACAACGTTAAGATTAATGATATTGAATGAAAGGCCTCATAGATTTCATTCCGTGTGAAAACATATTTAATCACATTCATATATTCTCTTTTCCATCTCTAGAAGTCATTAGCATAGTTCTCCCCATTAAGATATGGAGTATGATAAAAGGAATTTAATAGGGAAACTGTGTTCTTACTCAAGAGCGCCCATGGGGAAGACATGGAGGCTTTTGCTATCCGAAGCAAAAGCACCGATGAATGCGCCAGCAACATGCCCCACATCGGATCCAGGAGTGAGAACAATATTGTCAGGCACTCCTGTGAGAATGGTCTTCCCCTGTACCACAAGGTTTCCATCGTTGATTGAGATCTTCGGAGTCACCGTCATTTTTCAAGTAGTCTGCAAAATATAGAAACAATACAACCATGTCAATGAATCAAACTCATTAATACAAAAAACAGAACAGATGGGTCTTACTGGGCATATATATACAGTTGATGCATCTTATTTCTAAATTTCAATTAAATACTATTAATTTAAAAGTGGGGTTTCATTTCTTTATATCCGTAATGTTTTTTTCTTTTCACTTTTTTCAGGATTTAATCCAAATGATGGAGGAACAAATTTTCTAGAGTGACAGGAAAATCAAATCATCAACAAATTAATCAGTCCCTTTTAAAAAAAAAAAAAAAGGGATAGAAACCGACTGAACCATCAAACAAATTAGTGGTCAAAATATAATTCCCCCCCCCCCCCCAAAAAAAATAAAAGGAGAAAGAGAGAGAGCGCTATTGATGCAAAGTGCTCGGTAGAAAAGCAAAAGGAAAGATGATGAAGGGTTAAAAAGTCTTAAAAAACCAAGTTCATCACCAGAATCAATCCTCTCTCTCTCTCTGTTTAAAACGCAAAACCCAGATTAGTAGTCTCAAATTTTATTCCTTGATTACCCCTAATCAAACCCTGTAACAAAACCTAAAAAATTGGAACTCCAAATCTCCAATCTCAGTGTATGATCATTCAAAGAAAAAAACCTCACCCGAAACTGAAAGTATCTTCTCTGCTCGTAAAATAATAAAATCAACCGATTGCTGGAAACTCACTATGAAACAGAGAGAGAGAGAGAGAGAGAGAGAGAGAGAGAGAGAGAGATGATTATTCAAATTATATTCCACTCAATAGAAGCGCATTCACCGAGGAATGCTTCTTCTAATAAGAGAGCGAGAAACACAGACACTCGACCGTATGCTTTTCCGATGAATTTGAATTTGATGCGCCGAAGTGAGAGGGGTTTTATAGTACGTCCGATGTTAAACCTCGAGCAAGTTTCCTAAAGAGGGTCGTTCAGATACTGACACGTGGATTCGCAGGTGATAGTCGGTGACCTGCTGTTCGGGGTTAAGATCTTAATCTGCAGTTGGATTTTTTTTGTCCTGGCCTGTCACGAGGCAGGAAATAAACAGCGGCAACCTTGGACTTACTATCTCAAATTCCGAAAGATTAATTTCTATTTCTAAGGAATACAAGAATTGTGTTTTTGACTGTGATGGAAGCAACTTTGGATGTATAAGAACATTGGAGAAAAATAGGGAAAGCGCTCATTATTTTTATCTTCTAGGATCGATCTATGTTCTTACTAACAATTTGCATTTTACTTTTGTACAAATTTGGATGCTTTTTGGGGATACATTATTGACCCAATACCTTAAAATACTATTACTACACACGGGTGTACTTAATGATATCGGATAATAAAAATACTGACTTTCTTATTTATTTATTTTTATCATATCTTGAACACCGCGTGATATTTAAGATTTTGTTTTGATTAATTTAGACCGATCGTTGCAGTAGCTGCTTCCGGAGGGCAGGTCTCTCAACGGAAAACGTTCTATACACATGAGAGCTCGATATTTTTAACGTGAGTCGAACCTCGATCATACTTAAAAATATTCAATCTCACGTTCAGCTGAGTCAATTCACGTTGATACTTTCTTATTAATAAATGAATCAATTAAATCAATCTTAAAAAATAAGACATAAGTTGTATTTTCGTATCCATTTGAAACTTAACATTTTAGGGAATATTTTATACTTTGTGGGTATTTGAAAATTTAAATTTTGAAATGAGATGGGATGCAATGGCATAATTTATAGGGGAAATTAATATAATTGGGTCCACAAGCTCTTGTTGCACTTGGTGTGGCGGCTAGGACTTTTCCTAACGAAGATGTCACCGAGAACGGTTTGAATTTGATCAAAAGCAAAACTTGTTTTGTTGTCTACAGCTATAGAAAGCTTTTTCATGTTTTAAGAGAGAGTTTGATAATCATAATTTCTCTTCTCAATTCTAAAATTTAGGATTTAAATTCTTGTATAATAAAAAAAAATAAAAAACTTTTTCATTTTTATGTTGGAAGCCAAATCAGAGATGATTTAAAATAATATAAAATTTATGTTTTTGTGATGAATTTGGTTTGGTGTTTAGATATTTGTGAGATATTTCCTATGTTGTAAGAAGCCCATCAAGCTTATGTCAAATTAGCAAAATATACACATGGGTCCCCCGGGATGAGCTATACACTCCTTAGGGAAATTTCTAGACGCAACACAATATTAGTGTTATTAATGAGTTGGAGTTGTTTCACTTGCCCGAGCTGTATAAGCAACTTCATTGTTTTAAATTGAATAATAATTAGTTGCCTATGCTTCACATCCCACCTTCTCCAGCTCAGCTTATAGACAAATCCCTACAAATGATGGGAATTGCCTTTTTTAATTGAAAACCAATTGCTTAAGCTTCACCATCGCACCTTGTTTAGCTTATTTAGAAATTGGGAAATGGTTTATTAGATTGTATTTGAAGGAAGCAAATCGGGACTGAGGTTGCACAAAATGAATGCAAGGGACTGGGAGATTTTCAGAAAGCTCACTCTACCGTAGCGTAAGAGATTCAAATGCTTGACATTACAGATAAAATTAGATAGATTTTTTAATATGAAAAATTATTAATAACATTAATTTTTTTTTTATCAAAATTTGTTATTTTAATTAAAAAATATTAGCTATAAAAAATAAAATAGAGATTAATTAACATAAATTCATCAGCAAAACATTTTGAAAGCAATAATTAATTTTTTTTTCAGTATTCGGAATCATATTTCGATTAATCCGATTTAAATATTTATAAAACCCTATTTAGGAAACAAATTTTTCGGCATAATATTTTTCATTTTCAAGTTTTGAACTCGATATTTTATTAAGAGATTTAACGTTCTATCTCAATAAATCAATTATACGTTGACAATAAAATTTTTGGTTACATATCATTTATGACCACATCTAACCATGCGAGTTTGGTGGAGAATTGACTATGTATGACAATGATTACACAAAACTTACAATATTTTACCCTCATTATCTCCCATAATTTTGACATTCCGATTCTAAATTTCAATTAAAGGAGACTCTGGAATGCTCCGGAGAAATTTATCAGCACTTGGGTACAACAATAGTTGGAAGTAAAACTAAAGATTTAATTTAATGGAGTGAAATAAAAAATGAAAAAAGTTGCGATCGGATTACTATTGTATTTTTTTTTTTTTTTTTTTTAAGCAGACAGTGTTGAAAATAAGTTTAGTGGTATTTTTAAGATACTTTTGCGCTGATTTTTAGATATTGGAAATAGTTTTAGTGAGTTTCAAATATTTACTATTGAATTGATTAAAGGATTGCATCAACCAAGAAGACACTATAGGCTTCCAATTAAATTTATTTTTATTAATCAACAGTATTTTTTTGTATTTTTTTACAAAAAAGATATTGATATTTATTTTTATTTTTTATTTCTTTTGATTTTTATAGTTTTGATTTTAAAATTAAAAATAAAATCGTAAAGAACTGAAATCAAAATCAGAAATATTTGAAATCAAAACTAAAATCAAAATCAATGATTATTTTAATTAAGAATAAAAAATTGACAATTTAAACTAATTGTTCTAAAATCATGTTCACGTCTACATATCTAGCTGAAAGGTCTCAAAATAATATCTCATATAAAATATAAGGAGTGCTAGGAGCTTTTTTTTTTTTTTTTTTAATTCTTTCAACCTATGATTCCATCTTTGAGATGCATTTTTTTTTTTTTGTTTAAACTTTTGCAGTTTATCTTCACTACTTCGAATGAGAATTTCATATCCTAATACCGAACGAGACTTGAGAATTTTCTCGAGTGCCCTCACGAAAGATCAAAGGCCAAGGAGTTTAAAATTACTACACAACACTACGGACAGTTGAAAAGACACTTGGATGAAATCATGATGAAGAAAGGAGAAAATGACATTTCGACGAAAGCTCATTGGCCGAGACTATCGTTTTTAATAACATTATTACAAAGAGCCCACCCCCATTATAAAATCATTTAAGGATGATGAAATGATTAACTTGGAATGGAAAAGAATGGCCTCGGTTGTTCGAACATGGAATGGACCGATTCATACAATCCCACTTCTTCCAATGGTTCATGAATTTTGGCCATCCTTTTGGTTTTGATCATAGAGCCTTTCTATTTTGGGGGCTCAGATCTATCTATCCTTTTCTGTAGGGAAGGGTGAACTTCATCAAATAATAACGAAATACACATGGGCTGAGGGCTCTCATAATACTCATCCGCTACAACTAGCTACTACGAAAATGATATTTTTGTAAGAAGGTTTTACGTACTAGTAGAATTACTTATATAATATTGGAACAATTTTAATATGTAGTAATAGAATTTATTATAAATGTTCCCAACAAGACAGCCTCTCCTAATATGATGATTCGGGTTCAAATATTTGTATAAAAAAAATAATAATTTATCATAAATTTTTGTTTCTCCACTATTATTAGTTTCTCAAAACTCACAGCAGTAGGAGCCAATAAAATCATGATGCAAGTGACCAAGCCTAAGTGGAGAAACTTTTATTGATGTGTCAATAAGCTAATAAAATTTTTCATGAAAATATTTAAGAATTTGTTAAATCCGGAGAAAGTAGACCCTCATAATTGAAGAACTATAAAGCTAAAACCTAAATATCTGTTATTGTGTGACAATGAAATTCAAAAAAGAGCCCAAATTAAAAAATTAAACTTTGCTTAAAATTTTTTAAATATAAATATTATTGAAATAATTATAATTTTAATATTTTAATTGTTAAATCATATACTTTTCACGAAGCAGCCAAAAGGGAAGCCAATGATTGAGGGAGGGGAAAGCTGACGCATGACAGGAGTCCCCGGACGTAGAGTCCAGGTTAACCCACGTCGTCTGTTTTCCCGTTCAGCATCCGACGCATATGTCCTCTCAGATCGTGACACGTGTTCATCTGGCTTCCTTATCGGCTTGCATATCGTATCATCTGATTTCTGTAGCACTTACACGTGGTTGGTCACGGACATAGCTACCATCTGCAGCATTTTTTTTCGGGGATTTTTAAAATAAAATTCTTAAATCTGACTTAAATCGTAATTTTTTTATTTTTCAAATATAAATTTTATTAATATTTTGTATTGTTATATATCAAACGGAGCTCAAAAAATCATTTATCTATATAGTTCTTTCATATTTTTATATACCATCATCATATGATATAAAAAAATAAAATTTTGGGAACCGTTTAATGAAGTTAAAGAATAATTTAACCCCACAAAAGAATTTTTTTTTTTAAGTGTCAAAAAATGGTATGATCGATAGTATTTACCAACTCACAATATTATTTAAAATTTAAAAATAAAAATACGGATTTTTATTGTTTAAAAATTATTTGAATACACACGATAATGCCTTTTAGTTTGGCTTAATAACAATGAAAAAAAATTCAACCTTAAAATTTTAAATTAAAAAAATTTGAGTTATTTAAGGGCAAATTTGTCCAAATATTTTGGTAGTAATGCTTTTGTTCCAAGCCCACTCAATCCCATAATAACAGATGAATTGAGATTTAATTTTGAATTTTAAAATTATTCATTTGAAAGAGAAATATCAAAAAGGTAAAAAAAAATATATAAAATTAAAGTTTGAAAGAAAAAAATAAAATAAATAATATTAAAAAATAATAAATAATAAATAATAAAAATAAATTTAAGCACACCAAAACTGAATATAAATTTAGAAATATAGTATTATACCAAAACTGAATATTAAAAAATTGAATAAATAATTTTGCTTTTATCAGGAAATGTGATTGGATTTTTAGAAATTTAAGCACACCAAAACTGAAGCAATCAATAACATTTTTTTAGAGGTATAAAGGTCGATGAAAATTTTAATATTTATTTTTCAAATATAGTATTATACATTTTTAAAATTTTTATCTCAACCCTCTTATTTATTTTATTTTTATTGTTTTGTTTCGTTCATTTTTCATGTTGCACTCTAAACCTAATAATATTTGTAGAATTGCATTAAAGCAACATCTGCCGTCCTATTTTTTTCCGGCGAAGGACAACGCGGTTGCATGAGGTAGGGCGGCGGTTTCTACGGACGCTAAAAGTCGTTCGACGGGAAGTGAGATTCGAGTGAGGAAATAGGGTAATAAGATTTTTCCAACTAGGCATGTTTTATATTATTAAATTAATTCCGGACATTACAGGTGTTGATGATGGCGATGGGTCAAATCCAACTTTAATTTTGCCTGATCATCGAAATCACAACTTTGTTTTTACGCGAGAAATTAAAGCAAAGAAACAAGTGACTGATCACAATTTTCCTCCTAGTTTATGATTCTCTTGATTTATAATCTCAAATTCAAATAAAAATTAAAACAAAATATATCTTTTCAAAGCTATCCTCTCTTTTCAAAGCTATACTCTTCAAATATTAAAACGTTTAGATTAATTAAAATATAATTTTATATATTATTTAATTAATTATTAAAAAAAAAATCATTTGTGCCTTTAATCTTTAAGGAATATCTTTAGAGTACAGGTATTCGAGTGAGAAAACAAGAATTCCATCCTTCACTTATAATAAAAGGTTTGATAAAAAAATTTGTTGAATATTAAAAAACACGAGAATATCTTAAATATTATTTATTTTCTTCAAAATTATAATACTAAACGAATATTATATTTTTCTCTTGATATAATTTTTTTTTTATTTCATTTATCATGTTAATATTATCAAAATATAAAATTCTGATATTAAGAAATTTCTTAATATTAATATTTTTTGTTTCCAAAACTTTTTTAAATATTTCTCATTGTTAAAATATCTTAACACATGAAATTAATTAATATTTATATAAAATTTTTATATTTTTTTCATTTAATGAATTATTTACTTATTTAGTTATAATTTTATTTAGATTTTTACTATAAAAGATAATTATTCTATTATTTTCATAAACAAATTAATATTTATATAAATTTTTTATATTAATGTATTTTTTATATTTTCATTTTTATATTTTTATAAAATATTATTTTGTCACATCGTCACTTTGATCTGGAATAATCTAGATGCGCGATGGCTCCGAGTGGTATGCATCGGCCAGCAACCATAAAATCAATTATTGGCTTAAAGGGTTTATTTCCACATAACAGGCATAATGTACATGACAAGTGTTACAAGCAGACACTGACCTGTAAAGTTGTTTGCTTCCACGAATCTACTTTAACATTAAAAAAACAATTAGAATTTAGGAAATAAATAATGTTTAATGGTCATCATTGACACTTGTTAGGCGTGTAATCTAAGATTAAAAGTTAGGAAACTTCACTTAGTTTCGTCCCCCTCACCAAGATGACTCAAAAGAAAGAGCAATTCATGGGGTCTGCTGTGGAAACAACAGCCTAAGTGATAATTTTCTTTTTCAAAATTAGTCTGAGAGCCCGAAATTTACAAAAATAAAATGCATTGGTCAAATTTTAACGTAAGATTGGGGCACCACATTTTGTCGGTTCATACACTTAAAATAATATTTCAATTAATTCGGTTTCAATATCTGTAAACACCCTATTTAGAATATAATTCTTTCAACGTAATCTTTTCTATCTTCAAATTTTGAATATGAGATTTGATTAAAAGATTTAACACTGTATTCCCCTAAACTAATTATCTGTTTGTGGAGCACCACATTATTATTGCTATTATTATTATTATTACAATAATAAAAAGGGGCCAAGAATGCTTCATCTTAAATTATTTTAAGTATTATTTAACAAAATTTAATATTTTCAAAATCAAATCTCAGTAAGTTAAATAAGTTAAATGCAGATACTTATTTTAAGTATTATTTAAGGATAATTCATTATCATTTGAGAGAGAGAGAGAGAGAGAGAGAGAGAGGGAGAGAGATATGTTTACGCATCTACTTCCATCTTTCTCTTTGGTTCGAGATTTCGTGTGTACTTTGATATCTACTTCCATCTCAATTTCAATCATAGAGAAAAATATTGCTACGCAAAAGGGCAAATAATGTCAACAACGCAAACCTTGAACAAAATGTGGAAAAATATAATACTTATAGGGCTCGACAAATTGAGCAATCCAAGTCAATACCCTGTTTTCACTTCTTTCAGATTTCCATATTTTGTTTCCTCCCCCCATCTTTCGGTGGGATTTTTTTTTTTTTTTTTTTTTTTTGGCTCTCATTTTTTTTCATCCTTAGATGGGTCTACTTAGTTTTCTTTGTTGGACAATATATACGTGTAAAATTAGTAACTCACAAACCTATGATAAATATTTGTCTTCATTTACATTATGACTTATGCACGATACGTGTCATTTCAATTATTAGAAAAGGTTAAAATGATGAATCCAAAGGGAATTGAAAAGGTGGCATAACTATGAGACATACAAAGGAAGGAGCCAATTTTGCAGGTTAGGTTGAACCCTAAATCTTTGATGGTCCACAACCAATAAGTGTTCTTTCATTTGTATGGCTCTGCCTAACATAGATTTGTTATTTACCTAATACTGATCGGTTAAATGCAAATAAAATAAAATGGTGAATATTTTGAAAATAAAATGATAATTCACAAAATTAGGATGGGAATCGAACTTGAGAGAATGATTCAGAGAATTCTGTTAGGACAAAAAAAAAAAAAAGAAGTAGATGCTATTATTATTATTATTATTATTATTGTTACTAGTAAAACTATTTTTAATGGTAATAATTTCGAATCATTTGATTTTTCGTTTTACAAAATCTCTCGGTTCATTTGATAAGGTTTTAGTTACAAAATCTTTAACTCTTGATTGTCCCCATAAAAACTCTCTCTCTCTCCCTCTTGGTGGGATTTTTTCTTTTAATTTTTTTTTTTTTGGGGGTCTCATTTTTTAATCCTTAAATGGGTCTACTTAGCTTTCTTTGTTGGACAGTACATAGGTGTACAAGTAGTAACACACCAACCTATGACAAATATTTGTCTTCATTACATTATGGCTTATGCACGATACGTGTCATTTCAATTATTAGCAAAAGGCTAAAATGATCAATCCTGAGAGAATGAAAAAGGTGGCATAAACATGAGACATGCAAAGGATGCAGCCAATTTTGAAGGTGAGGTTGAACCCTAAGTCTTTGATGGGTCACAAGCAATATGTGTTCATCCATTTGTATGGCTCTGCCTAACATGGATTTGGTCAATATTCTGAAAATGGAATGATAGGAATCAAACTTGAGAGAATGATTGGGGGAATACTATTAGAATATAAAAGAAAGAATGAATGCTATTATTATTATTACTGCCTAGCCGGATTGTGGCTTGCCTCTATATATATATACACCGATATTTATTGGTGTAGGTGTAAAGAACACATTTTTTCACTAACCAGATCAAGAGTTCGACTCCTCCTGAAAAAGGAAAAAATAATATTGGGAGACCTTCCCTCAAATGAGTCTCGACAGTTAGGTCGATCCTGATTAGTTGTGATGAAATCTTGAATACCAAACGATGGCCTAGCCATAGGGATTAGAAAATATATATATATATTTATCTTCTTTATAATGCATCAAGAATAAATAACAATGGAATAAATTTTTGAGATTGACGGATGAGTTATACTCTTCTATATTAATACCTATTTATTTTTATTCTATTTATAATATTTAATATATATTAATTGAAGTAAAAAGTTTTAGACGAGAAATCAAGGTTTTTTTTTAGTATAAATTAAATAATTATATATCATTAATTAATTAACAATTGTTTTTAAAAATCGAAGGGGGGATGGGGCGAGTGGATTTCATCTTTTTTTACATAATAAATTATAGATGAAACGTCTTCGCCCAAGCCTCTAATCACTAAATCTAAGGCCACTGGGCACCACTCATCTTGGGTTCCCTCCCACAACATATATGGGCTTCGGCTTATCCGGACCGAAGTTGACAAAACATGGCCTCGCCCTAAAGATGGCAGGGTTGGGCCTCAGGAAGAAGCTCAATGACCCAGATGCGTTTTTTTTTTTTTTTTTGGGTACCATGTCTTGAACACCTCTCGATATCCGGAGTTTTGTCTCTACTAATCAAGATCGACCATTACAATGGCTTCTTTCGGAAGACGGGTCTCCCAATAGGGAAAACTCCATACACATGAGGGCCCGATACTCTCGGTGGGAGTCGAATATCGGTCATGCTTAAGGGTACTCAACCCTACATTCAGTTAAGTCAACCCACGTTGGTATCCAGATGCGTTTTCAAAAATTGAACTCTGGAAAACAGAAAAGGTTCATGTTTTACATGCAAGCGAGGTTCTCACTTTATAGTGTTAGGTTGAAAAATAATTTTGATTTATAAGAAGGCCATTGCTGGCTTGATGCAATTGGGATCTGATGACTAGCTGGAAGACTTCGCTCACGGCTGGTGTAAGATGAATAAGGAATGTGGCCGATAAGGGATGAGGGGGTGAGTTTGTTTTTTTTTTTGGTACCATAGTTTGGCTATCACCTAGTATCTAGAGTTTTATTCTGACTAATCTGGATTGACCACTACAGGACCCACTTTGTGGGAGTGGGTCTCCCAATATTATTTTTTCAGTATCCAAAAGGAATCGAACTCCCGATCTGATTAAGAAATGAAGGTGTTCATCTCATCTATACCAATAAATATCGGTGAAAAATGAGTCTGTGGCTCACCATGATTGCGAATGCGAACTGCGGGGTTTATGGAGGCCTAGGATTTGAAGGTCGGTAATCCTTTTGTCAATATGGATGCAAGGTCATTTTGAACCACAAGCGAACCTAGTTAGAGAACATGAACACGAGGAAGGCATCAAAAAACAGTCCATCTAATGAGATAGAATATTAAATTTTTTAACTAAGTTTTAAATTAGAAACTTGAAAGAGTTGTCAAATTAGTCAAAATATAATTTTAAATACACATGGTCGGGAAAAAAAAATAAAAAAAAAAAAAAAAAAAAAGAAAGGAGGAACACGAGGAAGGCAAATCAATGTGCAGATAAACCAGTCACGTATGCCCACGAGTTGCAACGAAGATTTTTTTAACCTACCACTAAAGGGTTCATGTGCTTATGAATGCAATTGCGGCTAAACAGTTGATGGGTATAGGTTTTGGTAACCGTAGCTGCGTAGCAAGCAGACATTTAATATGGGAATTAGTGTGAAGAAACCTAATTTTGTGACCATAACAAACACTGTTTGTTTTACTCCAATAGCTAAAGTGGGACCTCGGACCTTGCCAATCAGATATAAGTCAACTCGTATCTCATCAATTAGATATAACTCAACTTGTATCGCCCATATTCTCTTATAAAAGACTTGAATTCAAATCTTTCTATATAACAAAGAAAAAAAAAAGGTAAAATGGCACCACGTGATCTCATGAATCACAAATTTTCATTTTTCCATAGTCACAATGTGAACGAGCTGAAAACTTGATTGTACAATCAGAAACTTTTTATTCAGAATTTTCAATAAAATTAGTAAAACTAAATGGACAGGATAGGTTATGATAATGCTAAGAGTACATCAAAGCAGGATTATGAATATTTGGTAATGCCAAGTTTTAAACATATTTACAATCACAAGGAACAAGCCCCCTACACAACACCGTTTTCTCGTCTGCTACTTCTTCCAAACAAACTAAAAGCAACATATGGCAAATTCGCAAGGCACAGATCAACACCCTAGAACCCAAAAACCTACTTATCCCAAAGAGGGTCTTCAGAAAAATTATAAATGAATCTTTGAACTCAAACCAGAAAGGAAGTTTAGATTTAAGAATTTTCCTTTTCAACAGCTACTATTATCCGTATCTCCAAATCAATGTTTCTCACTGTTTAGATTCAACGATCCATCCCTCATCAACTTCAAGCTTAGGGTATTGAACCGCTCTCGTGAATACTGTCTTGATGCTTTTCTCCAATCTGTACCGGCCTTCATCATTGCCGTAAACTCTTCATAGCTAATGCGACCATCCTGCAGATTATTAAAAGTGGGAATACAGTGTGATTTTTCATTCCCGAAAATGTATATATAACCACCGATTTTACCAATAACTAGAACTCAGCAGAGCAATAAATAAGTGTGCAGACAAAATTCAACTGTCAAGAGGACATCTCATCTAAACTGAGTAAATTTTACAAGCATTTCCCATCAGATTTCTTCACATCCTCACCTCAAACAATTTTTGCATGATCATCTATTTCTGTTCCATAAATTTCTCTTTTTAGAATTTTCCTACTCATGATGCATGTGCAGGAGAACAACAGTCATACTGCACTGGGCAAAGACTCTGGAACGTACATGGAATTTCACAACACTAACCTTATCTGTGTCCACATCATGAATAATGGCCTGAATGACTTCTTCACCATGAGGATCAACTTCATCAGCTAAGGCATCGCGAAGCTCTTCAACCTCTATGTAACCACTCTTGTTTTGATCAAAAAATTGGAAGGCCTTGCGAAGGTGATCGTCATTACCCATCTTTCTAAGGTGAACAGAAATGGCCACAAATTCTCCATAGTCCAAGTATCCATCACCATCTACATCACCCTGCAAGAATGCAATTTTTACTTCCATGAATAAGGTTTAGGAAAGGATGAAACCAAGGATAAAGCGATGTATCAAAATAATTTTTGATAAGTGATTTGGACAGTTCTACTCTAATTAACAATATATCTAATGACAATAGTCATCAAAATAATTTGTTCCCTTTCCATTGCTGCTCATTTTCTGTTGGGGTGTCTAATCATAAATATTTGATGATCAGACATTTTGAACATTTTTCCTCAAGAAACAGCATTGGTGATCCCTTCAAAGTTTATTAGATTATAAGACAATAGTATATGAAACACAAGTTATACTTACAGCTTCCATGAGAATACACATATCATCTTCAGCCATCTGGTAGCCTAGCTTGTGCAATCCAACTCTAAGCTCATCAAGGTTAATCTTGCCTTTCTTGTTGGTATCCATCACCTGGAAGCCCTCCTTAATGCCAGCCGCTTCTTCCACAGTTAAATACTCAGCAATTACCTGCACATTGACATCAGAAGAAATTTCAGTGATTTCAGTGATTTCAGCCCCTGTTAGACTTAATACTAGCTCAAGCAGACTAATCACATCCCAACAAAAGCAAAAGCATAAGTTCTCCAAAAATTTGAGAAGCATTACCCTCAAGGCTCTTTTCTTGAGCTTGTTCATCACAGAGAACTGCTTGAGCCTGGCTTTTACTGTCTCACCCAAAGAAACATTTGGAGCCTTCTTGGCATTTTGCAGCCAGGGATGATCTGCATTAATCATAAAGCAGAAGAATTTTATACTTTTGAATATCCCAAAGAAGAAGAGGAAATGAGAAAATCAGAAAAATTAAGTGCACTACCTAACACTTCCTGAGCTGTAAGTCGCCTCTTTGGATCAGGATCAAGCATCTTCTTTACAAGGTCCTTTGCATTGTCAGAAACTTTCGGCCATGGGTCCCTTCTAAAATCTAAAGAAGACCTAATGATTGCTTGTGCAACTCCTTGTTCAGTTTCTGCATAGAAGAAGATAAGGTATAAGAGGAGACAACCACCGTAGAAGAATGTAAAAGGAATACTGAAGACAAGAAGAGAATGTAAGAAGAAAAATGATGCATGCATCAATCTATTCGGAGAACATTTATACTCATGAGCAGATATTCATGAGCAGCTGCATCCAAACTTCCAACAGACCTAGATAATACTCCACATTTATATACACGTGGCCGATACCAAGCACAATCTATTCGGAGAACCATATAATGAAGCAGAATGGTGGCATGAAATGTTGATTCCATTTATTGACCAAGTTATTGAGGACTTCTCACAATGAGATGTGTAGGTGCATTTAACTCATAGATTCCAATTTATTGACCCTCGCGACTTCTGCATCCCCAATCATGATATTATCACCAAAGAGAGCGATAGACTTTATCCGTATAAACCTTTTTCCAAGCAATTCCACACAATAACATGACGGGAAAATGCAAAGAGTGGACATGAAGAATGTAACCTAAAGGTTGCCCTGGAAACATATGAATTTTGGCCTATGCACCTATTACTAAACATGAGCAGAAGATACATTTGTCCCAAAAGCAGAATCGACCAGGCGAAGGCCCAGGCATGAACCAATATAGAATCACTAATCACCGTGAACACATATTGTCCACCTGCTGATAATTACCAATTCATCTGTACCCATGATACAAAAACTAACCTGCCCAAAATGGTGGGACGCCACAGAGCAAAATATACAGGATTACTCCAGCACTCCAGACATCGATCTCAGGGCCATAGTTCCTTTTAAGTACCTCTGGTGCCATGTAGTAAGGACTGCCAACAATTTCAGTGAATCTCTCACCTGCAATATACGGCCGAATCTATCTAAGCTAGAAGAACCATAAAAGTCAAATAAAAAAACTGCAGAAACACATCCATGGGAAAATACCTGGTTTAAAGAACACTGACAGACCAAAATCAATTGCCTTTAAGGGAGCCGTTTCCTTCTTGTTTCCAAATAAGAAATTCTCAGGTTTGAGATCCCTATGAATCACCCCATGCTTGTGGCACATCTGTAGCAGAGCCATATATTTCATAATCAGGACTTATGTTTTGCATCATTGTCTCAAAGGGCATTTATCAAAACAATCTACTTCAAATTTTAAATTTCCAAGTACCATCCATTGCAGTAAAATGTAAGGCAATCCTAGGTTCTAAATGAAGTATAATCACCAATTCAAATTGCAATCATTTGCAGCAATTATCATTTTTTTATCAGAATTATGGAGAAATTGTCATATGAGGTAGCAGGCATTTATTTTGATGTAATTAAACTACAGTGAAGAATGCACTGAGCATAAATTCGTTGATGACTTTAATAAACTAGAAAGTTTCACAATATGAGATACATAAAACTAAACCATTGTGCATATAATAAAGCACTGCAAGCAGCATAAACATGGTGGGTTAAGATCAGCCATCTGCAAAAGATGTTCCGATTCTTAATTTTTATGACCTAAATATATCCTTCAAGGGCTTTGAGAAAAAACAGAAAGTCAATATAAGCAAGAGAGAGACTTGGTGAAAATAAAATTCCAGACATGTAAATGGTCCCCTTATAAGAGAACAAATTTGGTAATCCTCTCCATAATCATACTCAGATAAGACACAAGATTTTGGCATAAAGGAATCAATTACAGAAAATGTGATTCCGGAATCTGGGATACGGTTCAAGATGGAAAATTTTCTAGCAATAAGGTATCAAAGAAAAGCAAATTCGGAAAAAGGGAAACCAGAACGAGAAAATACATATGTCCTAGAACCCTCTTCCCATAGAGCCATGGACCGCAGTAAATACTGAATACATCACTACATAATTGTCAAGATCAGGCAGACAAAAGTAGCCCAAGACTTTACAGTAGTTTGTAATTGCCAGGACTAAAGTCATAAGTTTTTCCCTAGTGAAATTTCAGGGGTTGCTAACTCATTAATTTTTCTTGGTGTTTCCTTTTATCATAAAACTTCATATTCTTCCCCTTCCTGTGTTTGATATGCTTTATGTACTTCTACCATTACATCAAACGCTTATTCAATTAACATACAAAACAACAACCATCAACATAGTAATTCAATTCATGATAAGGAAAGCAGGTCAGATGCTTTAAAAAGCAATTCAATTCATAACAACGAAAGATGATCAGATGCATTAAAACATGTAAATGAACATTAGACATCAAAATTCAAACCTGAACAACTTCAACAATCGTGCGAGTAACCGCAGCTGCAGCACGTTCAGTGTAATGTCCGCGAGCGACAATCCGGTCAAACAATTCGCCTCCCTCACACAACTCCATCACAAGATGGACTGCACTATCATCCTCGTAAGTAGCTTTCAAGCTGACAATGTTTGGATGATTAGGCAAATGCTTCATGATCTCAACCTCCCTCCTCACATCATCAATATCCACAGCTGTCTTCAGCTTCTTCTTCGATATTGACTTACAAGCAAACACTTCCCCTGTGATTTTATCAGTACACAAGTGAGTGATTCCAAACTCACCACGACCTAGCTCACGACCCAGCTCGTATTTTTGCTCGATTTCCTGGCCTGTTGGGTTCTTCAGTACTGTGAGCTTATGACCTCCATTTCCAGTTGCATGACTCGCATAATCAATTGAAAATGGGTTCGGCTTCTTCTTTCCCTTTTTCTTCTCAGATTGAGAACCGGACGGGTTTGCGCAGCAATTTCCCATTGATCAAAATCCAAAATTCACTAGGGACTTCTGAGATTCAGCCAAATGGGTCTCTAGATTTGACTTTGATTGTCGCAAAAATGGGTCAATATAGATCACTCTGATCTTTAGAATTATAGGGTTTCGAGCAAAACTAAGTCAAAATGGTCGAAATCGATGTATATGAAGATCAGATGAACTGAGAAGATAGAATTTAAATCAACGCAACATCGTTTATTCGAACAATATACTATTTTTGCAATTAGGGTTTGCAGAGACAAAAAAGAATTTGGGATTTTAGAGAATATAAGGGCTAAATCTTGGGGAACGAAAAAAAAGGAAGCCAAAATACATGAGAGAGAGGAGAGAAATTTTAAGAATGTTGAGAAGATCTAGACAGTCTGAAGATAACAACGGACAGAGAGAGACAGAGAGAGAAGCAGAGGATTATAATATAAACGGTAGCAGATGAAGAGAGAGGGAGAGTTTGCAAGAAGAACGCGGACGAGAGAGAAATTTACGTGTGAAAGCCACCACCATTGAAGAGAGAGAGGGATGGTCAAAGCTATTCGGCAGAACTTCTCTCCAAGTTCCTAACCCGGGAGAGAGAGATTTGCCTGGGTTTATTTTGTGAGAATCTTCCGAAAATATACAAAGAACAATTCTTTTGTGTCCCTTGGAAGGGTAAACAAAAGGAAAAAATCCCACTCTCCAAGAAACGTCCCATTTCTTTTCCGCGAAATTTCATTTATGCCCTCCTCCACATCATTATATTAATGTTTTACTTTTTCTGATTCAAATGTTCATTCTCTTGCAAAAAAAGATTTCTTTGTAATTCACTATATAAATGTTAAGTACATTTCATTTGACAATAAATTATAGAATAGACCATATTACAATACTTATCTTTCTCCTTTTTATATAACTTAAATAACCCAAAAAATCATATTTAAAAACTTTTAAATATAAAGAGCTCTATCCATAAATATAAAATTTCTTCATAAACTCTTTTAATTTAACCATATGTAAATTTTTTTATTGGAATATTCGATTTTTACTATATATTTATATATAACTCGTGTATGTGTGTGTACGTGTGTATCTTGTCTCGGGTGAATTTGAAAGGGATATATAAGTTATGTGTCAAACTTTTATTATTCGGTTGGCCAGTTTGGTTAATGAAAGGGATTTTAGAGCAAGTGATAATAATTTTGTTTTTGACCCTTCAAATGAATAATGATGAAAATTATGTTTACAAAACCCATGGTCCCATTAACCATTGCTCGGTCTCAATTGATCATCGTGTATCATGGCAATCACTGTCTCAAGGATACTTGGGAAATTTCTCATTTCATTTTAGGAATTTGCCGTGAACCCATTTTTATACATTAAGAACACAACAGCCCCGTTGATACCCACAAAAGATCTTATACATTAATCAACTTTTTTTCCTAATAGAAATTATAAAAAATCTTTTTTGTTGTTGAATTCAAATTAAATTCAAATTATTACATTTTTATCGTCAACTTAATAATTTTTATTAAATCCACATCGATTAGAAAAAGGTTTTAGAAATATACTTATCGGTTTGGATTTTAATAGATTTACATTATCAAGCCAAAAAATGTCCATTATTGCCGAAGCATCTCAAGTTTCGATTTCTCATTATATATATATATAAACTTTTCAATATTAACTTATTTCTAATTTTAAAACGTTTCAACGTATTAATTTAATTAATATTTTTAAAAAGTTTTATATTTTTTATATTTATATATTTAATAAATTATTTACTTATGTATTATAATTTTTATTTTTATATTATTTATCTTGTGATTAATAATTATATATTTGATTATTTTATATTTTTATTATAAAAGATATTTATTCTATTATTTTTATAAAATAAATAATATTTATATAAAAATCTTTATATTTTTATATTTACATATTTATTCATATTTTTATTTTCTATACTTTTATAAAATATTATTATTATTTTTTTATTTCATATCTATTTTTGTTTTCTTGTTTTTATTTTATGTTTCAATTGCAACCAAATGGTCCTCGTACTTAATTAGCAGACAAAATTTCAAGGGTAAAAAATGGAAAAAAAAATGAAAAATTGAATAGGAGCTCAAAAATGAAAAGGGTAAATTTGTAATTTCAATCAAAACAACCACGCCAGCGTTATAGTGGTTGGCTCGGCAAATGAAGCCAGGTTTCATAGGACAGGTGGAACAAAATAATTGGCTAATCTGATTTTTTTCCCCTTCTAGAAGGACTTAATGGATGCCTTAGCGTAACATTTGTGCAAAATTCCTCCCAACTAATTTACAGATATACCCTCCGAATATTTGTTGTTTTCCGGCGGATTCGGCTCCATAGGTTTCTAATTTGGTCATTTTACTTCGCCGATTTGAATCTGGAAACAAGATGATGTTCGGTGAACCAGAAGATGGGGAGTGTTGACTTCAACCTGTGCACATGTGGCGCTTTTCTGCTTGAAACAGTTGCCTCTCAACCGAAATTTCGGTAAAAATCATTAATATGATAAAAAATAAATAATTTTTATAAAAGTTTTATGCTCAAAATTAAATATATATATTTTTTCTAAAAAATTACTAATAAAATAAAATAAATATAAATTGACATAAAATTGGGGTAAATTTAAATTGTCCAAACAGTACTTAAAATCCTTAAGATTAATTTTGATTTGTTTCCCAAATAAAAAAATAACTTTTTAATTCTCTATTTTGGTTAAGAAAAGATATAAAAAAATCCTTAAGATTAATTGAGTGAAGGACTAAAGCCCACGTCATACTCCGTATTAACAAAAGAAGTAATTATTTTTTAAATTTAAATAATTTTTAATTAATTAAAATATTTTATAAATCAGATAAAAAATTTCTAATATATTAAAATAAACTACTATATAAAATTTGAATTTAATTTTAACTTATTTAGGTATCGCATTATCCTCATCCGTCGTTCGCCATTGAGTGCGGCGGATACATAGAAAACGTCGCTAAAAGTTCCTAGATCTTGACCTCCCGTGATGATTGCATGCTTTGAATGTGCACCGAAACGTGAAAGTGAAAAAAGGGGCTTTCATTTGCTGCCAGGGTTATAATGGTCCAAACAAAATATCCAAAGAAAAGTTCTCTCCCGTCTCCTTCAATAAAATAAGGACGGAAGAAAGGGTAAAATTGTCTCTACGCCATTCAAATCAATCAAACTCGGCGAATTTGACTTTTGATCGCAACGTTTCATTCTGGATTTAAAATCATCGGACGCCCTTTTTTCAGATTATTTGAAATTTGTGAACCGTTCGATCTTTTCATTCATTTCAACGGCTCACGTTGCCTCATTACCCGGGAACTCGATGGACAATCCCCAAGTTTAAAATAATTAATTATCCTTTGATATATAATTATGTTTTGTTGAAGAGTTCATTAATTTAAAATTTTATGATTAAGAAATAATCTCAAACTATATCTTTTCGGATGGATCTTCAAATAAATTTTACGATAAAATTAGTAAATATATATATATATATATTGTCTGATCCGATTTGAAAAATTTTAAAATAAAATAAATATTATTACCAAATCATATAGAAGATGATAACACTTTTTCGTTAATAAGTTCTCAATTTTGTAGATATCATGAATCCTTTTTATCTAATTATTTCATATCCTTATGTAATCTTAATTTGAAAGATATTATTTATGCTCCAATTTGTGGAACATGGTATTGTCATGAAAATCCTGGAGATCAACAAATTTTGAATATGAATTTGGAGTATAATTGATTTGGAGATGCCAACCAAAAAAATAAAAAAAAAATAAAAATAATTGATTTGGAGATTATTTTGGAAAGAGGGATGTGCATGCATCGGCAATATTCATTATATTATTTGTTCTCTAAATATATATTGTGATACGTATACGAAAATGGTAACAAAAAATTCTGAAACTGGGGGAGAAATTTATAAAATAAAGAAAATCTATTCTACGAGTAAGTTGTTTTGGGAAAAAAGAAAATCATTGTATAATAAAAAAATAAAAAGGAAAAATTGTCTCTACCTCTTTGTATTATATTTAGAATTTGTTAAAGTTGAGAGTTCTAAGTTTTTTTTTTTTTTTTGGTATCTTGATTTCATCACCATCTAGTGTTCGAAGTTTCGTCCCAACTAATCTGGATTAGTGGTGTTAATGACACCGGCGTGACACTACCCGGTCAAATCTCAAACTCAGGTTCGGTCAAATCGAGCCCGAGCCCGAGCTCGGGCTCAGGTAGCTAGGTATCGAGCTCGAGCTCGAATCCAGCTGTGTCGAACTCGAAAACTCAACGAGTTATTCAAAATATTTTAATTTTTTTAAAAAAATAATTTTTATATATAATTATATATATATATTTTTAAAAATTATATATAAAATTATATTTTTATGTATATTTTTAAAATATATTACATGTACCACCCAATGACACTACTCGACCACATTACCTGATAACACTCGACGACACTTTGAACTCGAGTTCAAGTTTAACTCGGATGTCATAACACCCTTAATCTGGATCGATTACTGCAGGGCTCATTTTGGGTGGGTCTCCCAATCTTATTTTTTCTGTATTTAAAGAGAGTCGAACTCCCGACCCGATTAAAAGATGAAATTGTCGATCCTAGTTACGGTAACAAGGGATGGTGTTATTCTAATTCATTATATACTCTCATTTTCGTCCTCTCATTTAATATATTCTTCATGCTTCCTTCCAGAATGAATATGTCGAGCTCTTGCTTTGGAAAAAAAGTGGTATCAGTTCGGCCTACCAAGAAGCCTGTCTCTTCTGGAGCTAGAATCAGGTGTAGTTAGTCCTAATCATACACATAGTTAAACTCGAACTCTCGACACATTTACTGTTAAGGAACTCAAAACTTTGAACTTTATATGGAATTAGAATAACTTGAACTCTTAACTTTATAAAAACAAACCTAAGTTGTAAGTAGCTTATTATTGACGGATACATAACAAGTAGTGTTCATGAAAAGGAAAATATTTTATTTTCTAAGTTAATTGCAAAAATATAAAGACAATATCAAAGATGATCCATCTCAAGATGCATGCACTTGCCCTTGAAAGAGAATACTTTTTGGAAGGACTCCGGTGTTAATTATCAAGAAATCAGAGCTAACGTTTTATAAATTTAGTGTCAGAATATTATAATAAGAGTTCGATTTTTAAGAATAAAAAACAAGTATTAGGAGAGCTAATCTCCTAAATTGGATTTTATAATATTCAAACCGGATTAATTAGATGACTCGAGTATTGTTTTGACAAGAAAAATAAAATCAAGAAACCAGAAAGATCAAAAATTCCGATTATTTTATTTTTTGACTTGTCAAATAAGAGAAGAACCCCATGTTTTCAACCTCTACAATGGGATCCAATGGTCTTTTTCAAGTACGTTTAGAAAGGTCCATATGCCAAGCTTTTTGAATGCATAAAACTCTATAAAATGATACAAACGTCAAAGTCAAGAATAATTCCACAAAATCCCTCTATGAAATGGTATATAAACCAATGAAAGTGTCAAGCAAAACAAGCTATTTGTCTTGTATGTGATTCCAAAAAATTTCCACTTATTCTATGGACCGGTTTTGTGTTCTAGAATGAGGTTCGAGTCAAGAGGGCATATACGAAATGTTTGGTTCAGATCTACACTTATTCTAAGGATGTCTTTGGGAAAATTTAAGGTTGTAATTGTAACAGAGAGAGAGAGAGAGAGAGAGAGAGAGAACATAATAAATGTACCTACAATGTAGTAAGTGTACAAGATAATGATAGAGAGAGTTTCTCATTAAATGATCGTAAATAAAAGATAGACCAAATAAGAAATGAGAGATTGTAGCGAAACTAAAATTATTTATGTAAAGATGAAATTATAGGAAATTGGTAATATAATTAGATAAAAAATTTGAAATTTATGGGGCAGTTGTTTGCCTTTTGTTCATCGAGTCCCTCTCCTGGTAAGAAATCAGTGAGGCTTTTATTTATTTATTTTCCTTTTTTTTTTTTTAATTTCGTGCTACTTAAGCAAACCAACAAGAGGCATTAGATTCCCCTCCCAAATGATCTGTCTTTTTTCCTTGACGAAGCTATAAATAAATAAACATTTAGTTAATTCCTATCGGAAGCCAAATAAACAGAGAGAGAGAGAGAGAGAGAGAGAGATATGATCATGTCATGAGAAGGAAGGGTCCCACGAACCCATCTAGAAAATGAATTATGAATAGGTCTCCGGTTCATGCTGAAGTTGATACCCACTTGTATGGACGGCTCCTTTCTCATTTAAGAACTCCAGCTTACAGTATTGACTTTTGAAAACATGGGTGTGGCACAGAGAGAGAGAGAAAGGATGGGGGGGGGGGAATCCTTTTGGTCAAAATTGAAGTGCTCTAAAATTTGGCACTCATTTGACATGGTCTTCTAATTTTGCCGCTCTCAAATAACAATAGTAATCCAATAGAGAAGCCCAGTGCCCGGGACGTAGGCTAAGCCCCCAAGATATTATCTCTTTGTTTTGTCTTTTGCCTTCTGCCTCTCGTCTCTTTTCATTCGAGTTTTAGTTATTTTGCATTAAGGTTTTCCTGATGAGCTTTGACCTTCAAATTTGGCTCCTTAGAAGAAATTTTCAATTTTGAGTTTTCTATGGCATCAACGCGACAATTACTTACACATGTTTGTCAATTTTTTAGGAAGAGAAATGACTCTTCTAGAGACCTATCTTGTAAACCCACCTCAACAAGCATTCCTTAATATAGTTATTTATAATAAAAATAAATATATATAACTTAATTTAAATATTTCTATCTTATATATATATATATATATATATATATAAATAGATAGATATATAATATTAACATTCAATAAAACAGCCCTCCAACTTGATTTTAAAAATAATTGTTAGTTTTAATTTTCGTTTAAAAGTAATTTTGCACAACTTATGAGTTAAACTAAACGTATTTTCACTACATCCGGCAGTCTCTTAAAAGAGGATATCTTTGAGTTTTAATAGTGACTATTTTTATTTAATGATTATATTGGGGGAGTTAGCCCTATTACATAACACTGTATCTATGTGCTTCGGATTGAAATAAACCAAAAAAGAAATAAGTGCAAGAGGGCAACTTGAAAATGGAAATTCTGCTCAATGATTGGGCTTCAAGGCCCTCCAACAAAGGAAGATACAACAATGATGACCTTTGGGATTCTTCTAAAGCTCAAGATGGAATATTAGGCCCGGGTCGAAATAGTCCCCTTTTTTTTTTATTTTATCGATCGATATTTAGATTTATATTCTGATTAATGTAATCTAAATTATTATTAGGTTCTTTTTAGAGGGAGCTCTCCTAATGCAATTATTTTCATTCTCAATACTCGAATTTAAATTTTAATTAAGGGATTTAATATTGCTATCACTAAACCAACTATTCGTTACTAAATAGTTTGGGTCTAATCCTAACATGTTATAAACAATGTATGATTTGGACATAGATAAACTATGTTAGGAGAGTAATTTCTAAATGAGTCACTGTAAGTCCTGAATCGATTTAGTCATAATATATCTTGAACACCGACCAATTAAAAAAAAAAAGAAAAAAAAAACATGATAAAAAATTGGCCTAGTATCGCGACTTTTAAGAACAAAGAAATAATCAATTTTAATTTTTAGGTTGATCAAACTAGGTATTAGTACAAAAACGATCCAGACGCATGTCGATAATTTATCTGACTGTACCTCAATTACTCACCCTAGGATTGATCATTTATTTGATAGCCTTAACCAGTCAACCTAGGATTGATCATTTATTTGAAAATACTGTCGTGAATCACATAAGATCTTCTCAACTTATTTGTTTGGATAACACATAATCACGAATCATCTGCACTCGCAGTCGTTCACATTTTATCTCGAAACAGTGCCTCCCAGGTGTGTGTGTGTGTGTTTGAGAGAGAGAGAGAGAGAGAGAGAGAGTTCTTTCCTTTTCTCTTCTTTTTGACATTCTTAAAGAAAATATTATTTGAAATTGAAAGGACCAGCCATCAGAGAACATACATACATTACCCTGACTGCTTGCGACTCCCACACTCCCAATGAGTTCACCCAACTTCACAATACACAAGAACGAGCATCTTACCTGTATCGTTGACAACATTCAAAATATCAACTTGCAGGTCTGTGATTGGCGAATTTGATGCATTTTTGAGTACTGGATCAATGGGCATCAATACCTGGTTTGGTTCTAACCATTACCAAAAACCAGACAGAAAATGGAAAAAGAATATGATGGGCAGTCAAAACAGACCTAACAAAGCTCCAAATGCCTATACCACTATATCGGATACATTTCATCTTTTTCAAAAGAGTATAAATCAAACGGAGGAGGAACAAAGGTCATGATTCAATTAAATAAGAAGAATGTCTACAAGTAATTCATAGCTCAACTTCTCAGTTTTGTGATTAAATATTCCTTCATGAGAAAAAGGTGAAGGCAGCAATTATCACTCCAATCCCAAAGGCAGGAGTTCCCACAATCTTTGATTCAACCAAAGCACAACAGAAAAGTCTAGCTTCAAGCCTCCGCCTGCAAGCTTTCTAATATTCAGATAGCACTTGCAAAGGAACTCCATGATCTTTTCTCACACTGTCCAACTATTAATCTAATTAGATTAGCACTGGTGTAGTTCAATTCACAGCAAAGCCTCTGTGGTACCAAATGCCAATTCTTGCTGATTGAATTCACAATCACCTCAATATGTTGCACATCATGCAGAGGAGGCTGACAAGAAAAGCTGAAAACTTTCCTTCTCGTATTATCTCTTCTTCTTTCCCTCTTATACAAACCTGTAGTATAATTACCTTCTCTCCCAACATCTTTCAAGAAGAATAGAACTGGCTTCTTACATACAGATCTATACGGATCCCTGATATCAAGATCAAATTCGTTCCTGTTACTGATTTTATTCCAAGCGGAGTATGTCATCTCTGCTCGTTCAAGCTCGCGAGGCAGCACAATATCTGGAAACAATTGAACCACATAACCCAATGATACCATAAACGTTAAACTTCTTGTATGATCATAACAAATTGCTCTCTGAAGAAAGCTCCTAGGTTCAAAATTCATAGCCCGAGCAAAAAGTTTCAAACTGTCCAAAGAACTCAATCCTGGATAAAAAGGATCAACAGCCTCAACATGGTGAATTGAGACAAAAGGGGCAATCGGGTGAGTGGACAACAGACCATGTGCACTGCCCCTAATGTCCCACTGATGAAAACCCTGTTCTCTACTTAAAGGAATCCCAAGTTCAGTAATACAAGCATGAAGTCGATCATCACTACCATACAACTTTGGATACCTTTCTAAACAATCTTCTTGCTTATTGAACAAAGCCTCCGCTAATGGCCAACTAATGGCAATTCCCCCACCACCATAAGCCATCGAATGACTGAAATAAGCATTAGCAGAATGACTCTCTGAAGGACTACCAACATAAACCATCTCCGAGTCATCATACTTGCTCAAAACCTGCACAAGATTATCCACATTGAAGATGGTATCGTCATCACAAAGCACAAACCACCTCACCTTCTCCAAACCTAACCTAAAACACTCCGACACAATCCTTGAAATCCTTAAACCTGATGGATGTCCCGTCGGATTAGTGTACCGAAACCGTGAAATATCCTCGGAAACCATCAACGGAGGCAAGGAATCATCGTTTTCTTCAATACCCACTTTCTCTTCTAACCAAACAAAACCCCTCATAATATTTGGCCTCCACCATAATTTCACAAATTCCTTTCTCGTTTTCCATAGTTGCTTAGACCCACCTATTCCAAACACTATATGTTCTAATAACAAACCCTTATTTTTATTTTCAATATTGTCATTATTTTCTGGTTGAGAGACTACATGGGTGGTGAAATTATTACTTACATGATTGCGGAAATGGGAAATGTAATGAGGGGAGAGAAAGAGCGACTTGGGGCTACCTCGAAAAACCCTAGAATGGGAAAAGCAGGAGAAGAGAGAACTGTTGGAGGAAGAGATGATGAAAAAGAACCATGCCAGAATTGATATTACAAGTGCCAGGGCGGCGATTACGGCGGTGGTGGTGTTGATGTTGTAGCTCTGCCGCCAGCGACGGCTCGGTGATCGGCAGCAGAGATTATTTTTGTCATTGAATTGCATCGTTTTCGTCGTTGGCTTCTTCAGTGTTCATATCTTAAAAGAACAATTGCCGTTGTGAAGGCTGTGTTTGGGTGGAGAAAACAATGTAGAGAGAGAGGACAACGGAAATGACAAATATCGGGAGGAAAAAATTATGGTTTTGTGAAATCATTTGATTTTAAAATTTGAAACGAAAGAGAGAGTGAGAAAGATAAATAGAAAGTAGAACAGAACTGTGAAGAGACACGAATATTGGTGTGAGCAATGAAGACAGCGATTGGGGAGTTGGTGCCACCGCATGCAGTCCTCTCTCTCTCTCTCTCTCTCTCTCGGCAGTTTCCAATTTTCCATAGAGAGAGAGGAGTATAAACTTGAAACGATGTGAATTTCTGGATTTGGAAGTTGGAGTAGTACTGATGAGATTGTTAATTTCGGATAATAAGGAAGGAAAATATTCTCTTGAAGCCTTTGAAATTTGAATATCGCACGTACGAGGATTCATGTGAACGGCTCTCTCGTCAGCGTAAATTGGTTGACTTTAACTGACTTGAGACCAATAAAATTTAATTTTGATTTAATTTTATCTTATTTTTTTAATGATAGAGATTAGTTGCTAATCATTGCAGAGGGAAGATTTACCATCAAGTAACCGACTATTACCAATTGTTTACATAAATAATTGGAAAGACTTGGATCCATAATTAGTATATAAAATAAAAATTAACTTAAGGGCTTTGGAGGTTAAAACAATTAATGAAAAAATAAAAATTAATCTATAAATAATAATACAACCAAAGTAAAATAGAGGAATGATTGTGATATGACATGACCGATACGAATGAAAATCAATGATTTATGAGTTTAATGATAAATTATTAAATTTGTTTAATCAAAATTTAATTTTGAGAACGAAAAAATAGATAAATCAATTCCAAAATTAGAATTATAATTGTTTAAATTGAATTAGTCAAATTTTTAAATATTTATGGTTAAAATAAAAAAAATGATATGAATGAAATATAGTGTCATTTGTTACCTTATAGTTTATATCACAATTGATTTGATTCGGTATGTAAAAGAAAATTATTTATTATATATATCAAAGATACGAAAGGCTTTTAAAAGTTTTATTAAAAATATTTTTAATTCCCAATTTAACGATCTTATTTCACTGCATCTCTTCCTCTCTTTCCATTTTTATCATGCATTTCTTTCTTCCCTCCTCTCTCTCTCTCTCTCTCTCTCACTCTCTCTCTCTCTCTCTCTCTACACCAGCTTTCAAACCCTAAGCCTGTCTCTCTCCCATCAAAGTCATAAGCCTCTCTTCTTTTTCTCTCTTGGGTAATTTTATAGGGGAGATTCTCCCGTGGATCTAAATATGGATATGTTGGCAAGGTAAAAATGAGTGTATACGCATATATATAAGAATAACATAGTAGAATATTCCAATAATTTTTATTCACTTCCACTAGCATTGTAATTACCTTTACTGTCAAAAATTACACTATGATTTTTTTTTCCCACTTATATTTCTTCTTCCAAATAAAAGTTCTTTGATTATATTAATTTATACATGACATGAAAAAATCATAAATTTGATACTTTAAGATTTGTTTACATAAATCGAAATATGGACGAAGTATATGCATAACAAAAAAGTAGTAAATTTTCTTTTTATATATATATATATATATTTTCGGAATATTTTTCTATATTTGTATTAATTTGAATTAAACAAATTATTCTCTATTTTTCTACATTTTCACAATATTCTCGGATTAAAATTGCTATTTTCCGAAATCCTAACTTGAAAATATTAGGTAGTCCAATTTTTAGAACTTTGGATTTGAATTGATCAATAAACTTTAAATTAAAATTATGTGAAATTATTTTCCTAAAAATCTCAATTTTTAGTTTTTAAGAATTTTGTGAAAATAGTTTTATTATAGTCTGATCCGGATCTTTTATTTTGTAAGATGAGAATTCTTAATTACTAAAAATTTAAGATGGATCTGAGCCGTTGATTTTAAACAACCATCGTTTACTTTTATCTGATCCGTTGATACAACATCTTCCTCTGTAAATAAACTCACCCAAAGCTGAGAGTTTTTTTTTAAAAAAAATTGTTTTTCTTTCTCTCCCGACTCCAGAGCCACACACAAGACCACATAATTATGCTCGTTTGTGGGCTTAGAAAACAAAGGCTCTTAAATTTCTAAAATCCTAAGAAAAAGGGAACAAGAAAGGAGCATAGGCCTATATCTTATGGGGTTATTTAGTTTAAGGGGCAGGAGAATCCCAACTCGCGACAGCATTGATAGTAATGACATTGGATCATCTGCGGCACAAACTCTCAACTAAAGAAGCAAGAAAATGGAACCTTAATTCAAGGCATTTGTAATTCCAGAACCAAGGATTTTAAGAGTAACCTTTAGAGAACTGTATCATGACACATATTCATGTACAGAAACAAAAAATGTTGTCCATTTGTGTCATCTCTAATTCAATCAAAAATTGCTATGTGGAAGCAGATAAAAATATTGCCTCAAACGAAGTAAAATGGGAAAAGAAAAAAAAAAAAAGAATAATAGTGAGAAGAATGCGGCTCGAGTTACATAAGGCAGTGACATCTAAGCCATTCAATCTAGATTGTTTTGATCAATGTGTTCTTACCTCGACTTCTTTGTTAGCTTTGGGTTTTTGCACATTCGAATACGCAGAGGAGTGACCTCAACCAATTCATCTTCTTGAATGTACTCTATGCAATCATCAAGACTATACTCCAATGGTGTATCAAGAACCACTGCACATGGGAAGAGTAAGAATTCTTGATCTAGATGTAAAGTATCGAAAGAGTACAAGAAATAATAGCACTGAACAACCTTGGATTTGAAGATTAACAACCAATCCACAAGCCAAATGAAGCGAACACAATCTTAAAAGAATTAACGATTTGGATGGAAAAGAAGGAGAGGGACTCAAATGCTCCTTCCTCTTTCTTTCCTTCAAAACCCTCCAAGTAAAATAAGCTTAAAGCCATAAGCAAAAAGGGTTTTGGTTCAAACTGCCGCACTGGATCATGAAGCAAATCTGGAAAAATTTCTAAATCCTTGGCATGTAAACCTAATCTATCATGCAGACAGCATAAAGTGGAAGAATGGATCCACAATGGGATCGAGAGAAAAAGCACTCATAGTGGCCAAGTGGCCAGCTTCACACGATATCTTTTTTTAGTAAATCTAAAAGCCAATTCCTAGAATGGGACAGAAAACAAATTAAGAGATGAGAATGGTGTTGTTACCAAAAAAAAAATAATAATAATAATGTCAAGAACCATGCTCAATTAACTTTAAAATAGTAGAACTACATTTAATTTATTATAATAGAAAACAATTCAAAATATACATAACCTATATACTAGATACTACAAAGCAATATACAAGAAAAAAAAGAGAGCATAATCTTGGATAAAATTAAAATAGCAAAACAAATTGTGGGCTTTTAAATAATAAAACTAAAGAATTAGGTCAAGATGTTTTTTTACCTGTTTGTTCTTTGTTTGAACGGATATTTGTTGCTGCCTTTTTCTTGCACACGTTAAGGGATAAATCACCAGGTCTCTGATGAATGCCTACAATTTGACCTTTATAAACATCCACTCCAGGGCTAACAAACATCTGTCCTCTCTCTTGTGAACTAAAGAGGGCATAAGACGTAGTGGTTCCATCCTCAAAAGCAACCTAGAATTAATTTTGTCCATCAGACTCACACAGAATTGTCACCAGTAGAAACAGAATGTAGCAAAAAGTGGATATTAGGTCAAGGTATACAGCAATTATTATGGATCCAATATCAATATGAAATAAGTTGGTATCGAAATAAGTATATTGAACATTATCATAACATTGTGATACTAATACGAAATAAGCATACCTCAACTAGAGCTAAGCAAGATGAATGATGTCTTAAACATTTTCAAAACATTGTGGTATAAATTTTAGTATTTTTTGAGATAGTAGGTCAACATACATAATGAAAATACTCATCTAGGAGAGTTAAGATTACCAATGAGCCTTGATCCCGTGTAGAAATATCACCAGCCCAAGGTCCATAACCATCAAATATTGTGTTGAGAATTGCCGTTCCCCGAGAAGCCGTTAAAATTGCATTTCTTAATCCAAGGAGACCGCGTGTTGGAATCTTATACTTGAGCAAGTTTGTCCCCTCCGATCTAGAAAGAAGTGAAAAAATGTTATTAACATTGCAAATGTGAAAGAAAAAGTTTTGCAAACTCAACTATGAACAATTATCTAGGGCCAAGCTCCATTTAAGAAGGCAGAATTGTGGCTACAAGATTTTATATCTTTGTTGTTTTTGTGATAAGTGTGAAGTCCAACGTTTATGATTTTGCTAAAACCCAAATTCCTTTTACAATCCATGAAATGGGCAAGAAAGCATACCATCATGGCTGAAAGCCATATTGACAAATATTCCAAATTACCTTAACCATTAGCTACCAAAGTATCTTTTACTGAACTTGTCTACTGGTCAAATTAATATTTGGAACAGCACTCAGAAGGATGTAAGTGTTAAATCTTGATAGCTCTTTTGCATGAATGCATTAGACTCCCTAGCCATTGGACTATAAGAACCATAATGAAACCAAAACATCTCCCGAAGATCCAGATAGATCTTAATCAAGTAAACAAGGTAAAGCAGCTGAATACTAGAGCTAAATGCATTTACAAGAAGACTTCTACTCTAGTTGTAGCCAAGGATCATACACCAACTTTCAATCTTTTATGAAATTGAAATTCTCAACTGAAGAATAGGTCATCTGAAGGAACTAGATTAACGTACCCAAGACCTTGCATATCAATCATTTGGCCCCGTCGTTTCCCAAGGAGTTCAACCACAGGACCCATGTATTCCTCTGGTACCTCAACAGTGGCGATCTGAAAAAGATTTGAATCTAAGCAACATATTGAATTCAAAAGAATGAATTAACTGATGCAAGATTGTTTAATGTAATTTTTTTTCTATGAAATTATTACCACCAAACTATCTCTTGGAATGCTTTATAATGAAAAGACAGAGAAAATAACTGATATCGATATTTATTGTAGGCCTCAATATGCCAGTAGAATACTTATGAAGTTTGAAAAACTTCTTAGACCAGCCTTTAGTTTTTGAAAACGAATCCAAAGAACAGGGTTTAATTTTCTTTTCATTTCAACACAAAAAATGAATTTCAGCAAAGACAGCTCCACGATATTAGAAGAAGCCAACGCATTATTAATCTACACGAATTACAAAGAACGAGTGCCTTTAATTATGCTCAACAACAACCAAAATAAAAATCATGTGGTTACCTCAAAAGGTTCAAGTAACACATCGTCCACCTTTTTGCTAATCACTTTGGGTGGTCCAACCATGAACTCATATCCTTCCCTTCGCCTGTAAGTCATGCACACACTTTAGGAAAAGTGTAATAAAACATAAAGACATAAGCAAAAGAGAGGCTCTATTTTATCTTACATGTTTTCTATCAAAATGGTAATATGTAAGGTGCCCCTTCCACTAACAATGAAAGTATCTGCAGTTTCACCATCTTCAACCTTCATAGCCAAATTTCTTTCAAGCTCTCGGTAGAGTCTATCTCTCAGGTTTCTACTAGTAACATACTTACCCTGAAAGAGAGAATCAAAAGCATTGACCAAGTTAGTGATTGTGCAAATACAACATAAGGGAGGCAACTGATTTTATCTAGATCAAAATAAACTCACCATACTACAAATACAAGCCATCTAACCAAATCCAACTTAAGCACCCCCCCAAATGCCCCCTCTTTCCCAGGTTATGAAGAGGGAGAGAGAAGAGAAAATGAACAGAGAGATTGTGAAGAGGGAGAAGAGAGTGGAAGTGTGTATGTGTGTGCGTGGGCGTGAGAGAGAGAGAGAGAGAGGTAATAAAATTCATATATAAGGTAAACATACACACTTCCACTCTCTTCTCCCTCTTCACAATAGTTATATTTATAAAATTCACCTTAAGCAATACTATAGTTATATTTATAAAATTCATATATAAGGTAAACATCAGACAGGTAATAAAACCTAAATCTGTTACCAAAATCCAAGTATTAAAATTAGACCAAGTAAATACTACAAATGAAGAAAATCCAAACTACATGACAAAGCAATCATCGGCTTATTAGAAGATACACAGACCAAATTCTGAATTTGCTGTCAACATATTCTTCCAAGTTCCAAACTGATCAAGAGATTTTCCCAGGATGAAGAATACAAAACCTCAAGCATCAATTAAGATCGAATTTGCATCTAAAAGAATCTTGTCAATCCTGATTTCCATTTTTTCTGTTCTTTATTTCTTTTCTTAATTCTTTAAGTAACTCATAGATGTCAGAACACCAGGAAAGGACTAATATTGCAATTAATACATGCCTCGATGGCAGCAAAAAAATTGGCCCCAGATTTCTACATGTAAATATGCAACAGATTACAAATATACAAACAGTTCATATGAATTAAGTGTTTACAATCAACACATAATAGTGCAGATCTTTAGCAGCACATAGAATGAGAAAAGCGTTTTTTTTTCTCTTGTATTTTTTGTGTTTACATAACATGAATCTACTTTTGTAATATACTTCCAATTTATATCAGAAAAACAAGAATTTGCATTATAGCAGCACAAACACTAGTCCATCAAAAATAACTCTAAATAAGAGTGATTTTTAGGCAAGATAGTGACAGGTAGTTTACGAACATAATGAGGGAAAATTGTTTAATATATTTTGGCCATGTGAAGAATCAACATGTTAATTTATCAATATTATAGAAAATATGATCAGATGCCAAGCTGAATACCAAAAAAATATCATGTAGCTCATGGCTTTGCTGGACACATGGAAGAAGAGTTGAATTGGATTCTATTCTGTGCCCATCTCTAAAACAGAAACAAGTTAATATGGCCACTAAACAATAGCATTGGACACTACAACTACTATTTCAGACCAATCTAGAGGTCCAAGTCGATTCAGGCCACGAGGGCTATTTTCACCACTAATTTGTTATTATTACTGATCTCATCATTTTACCTATTTATATTTAGTTATTTATCAAGTTATTCATTTATTGATTTGGTAACTGCATTGACCAATTATGTCACTTTACATTGCATCTATTATGGATGATACTGTCATATCTGCCTGACATTACCTCAGCAACCTAGATTTTGACTCATCAAAGAGGACTATCAATTAGTCTGACCACCTGACATTAGTTGGTACCCACTGGCAGATACCAAAAGCCTTTTCCACATATGCATGCCGCACAGATTGCAGTTACGCCCTCCTATTTTTTGCCAGCAAACATTTTGGACAAGATGAAATAGACGAAATTACAAAAAATATTCAAAATGAAATACTATAATGTATACTTTTTGCATATAATATAGTGTTAGTTGATAAAACTATGGAAAGTATTAGTGCTAAATTGGAGTTATGGAGGGTCACATTGGAATCTCGAGAGTTTAGACTGAATGGATCGAAAATCGAGTATATGAGATGTAGATTTAGCAATAGTTATCGGAATGATGAAGAAACAATAAGGTTAGATGGACAAAATATATCAAAAAGTGAACGATTTAGATATTTAGGTTCTATCATTCAAAATGATGGTAATATAGATGGGAATGTGAACCATAGGATACAAATAGGTAGGATAAAATGGAGAAAGGCATCCGGAATTCTTTATGATAGCATAATGCCAATGCATTTGAATGGAAAGTTCTATAGAATCGCGATTAGATCTGCACTATTGTATGTTACTGAGTATTGAACTATTAAACAACAAGAAGAATAAAAAATAACCGTAACAGAAATGAGGATACTTAGATAGATGTGTGACAAAATTAGAAGAGATAGAATTAGAAATGAAGAAATTCGTAATTAATTGTGAGTTAATACAATTGTGGATAAGATGTAAGAGTGTCGCTTGAGATGATTTGGACATGTGCAAAAAAGACCCGTGGACACTCTGGTTGGGAGAATCGAGAACTTAAATATAGGAGATCTAGTTAAGCATAGGGTAGACCGCTAAAAACTTGGATGCAAGTTATCCGTAAAGACATGATAGTTAAGAGTTTAGACGAGAAGATGACTTTGGATAGAAATGAGTGGTATAGAAAAATTCACACAAATTAAACTATCATATTTTATATTATATAATATTATTTCATTTTTATTTTTGTTTATATTTTTTTTTCTTAATTCATTTATCTTTGTATTTATTTATTTTAATTATTTTCATATTTGTCTTTCAAATGGCCGACCCAAAACTATTGGGATTAAAGCTCAGTTTGTTGTTGTTGTAAACATTTTGGACCACTGTTTTTAGGATCTTTACTGATTCAACAACACTTTTCACCCATTTTGCTTCTTCTGGTTCACCAAAGCTATTCAGATGGCCAGGCTAGCATTTGATTGTATGGAGAATCACCCTTGTAGGCACTTCATTAGATAGCTTAAACAACATGGTATTGAATCTCGCAGCCAATATTTATGGTGGAATATCAAGTCTAATTGCTCAAAGGTGCAAAAGTCATCTTAACCAAAAAATCAGTAAAGGCTACATGAAGATTCTCACTACTAAGAGCAAAATGTTACCTCCCGGCCAACAAAAGGTGATGTGTTGATAGAAAATGCCATTTTAACAGTAGGTTCCTCCACCTTAATGGCAGGTAATGGCTTCCCAGAGGATTTATCAGCAATTGTCTCCCCAATCTGTGTGAAAAGTACAACTTACTTATTGTAAACATAGGAATATAATGAGATTAAGTCGAAGGGGAGATATTGTGCTGACAAGAAAAAGACAAAATGCAGCCAAGATAATTTACCTGGATATCCTCAATACCACAAGCAGCACATATATCTCCAGCTTCAACAATTTCTGCAGGAACCCTGTTAAATTTCTCGTATACAAAAAGCTCACTGATTCTTGCATATCTACATGCATCTTCTGAGGTGCAGACCTAACAATTTCAACCATCACATACAGAATTAATATTCTCGCACACACAATCAGGTGCAAGAGACCATACTCACATACTTTTGGCATTTTCATATCTAGAGGCAGTTTCTTGTAAAAGAAGTTATTTTTTAAATTTTTAAATGGACAAGGAGTAACATAACATCACAAATTAGAAGATTAAACAAAACGAATAAAGAAAAACCTGAAGGGGAAGGAGAATCAAAGAGTCAAGGATCTCCAATATATTTTTCTCTAAAAGCTGAAATTGCTAAAATGGAAGGGTGCTAAAAGGAAAATTATATTTGAAGCATTGTCATGTCAAACCTCTGATCTGATCTAAGGCCCCCAGGACATATATACAGGAAGTAGATCCTAATAAAAGAAACCAACAATTAAACCTGGTTACTTACTCTGAGAGAGAGAGAGACCCTCTGATACCAATTCTATTATCACATCTTTACCTCCTACTTGAAATGTATTTTACACAAAAAAAAAAAATATGCAAACCTTCCCAAATATTCTTTATATGTGGTATTCTTTCCTGCTTCCCATAGTTATCAATCTTTTTGTTTTTTGTTTCAATTCTGTTTCATGTTCAGTCTTCCTGTTCTTTTTACTTCCATGCCAAGCCACTTTCAAGACCAGACTTAAAAAAATGACAAACATATTTTATTCACTACAAACATTGAATGATTAAACATCAGGATTAGGATACTATCAGTTTTAGCACCAGAAGGAAGAGATTCCTTATGTGAAGCAACTCACCCTGACATCCATCCCTCTCTGCAAAACACCGGCATGCACCCGTCCAATAGCAATCCGTCCTTTGTGCTCATCATACTCGATGTTAGTAACCTAGTGCAAATCACCAACAATTAACAATAGCATTCCATGAATTAATGAATGAGTGAACAAATAAATGAATGAACAAAGAAGTTACATATCTTCCATCAAACCAAAAAAAAAAAAAAATCCAATCTATGCTTTACTTAAGTCGTTACACAACAAGTAACCTTAAAGACTAATGGCATCAAGCTATTTGAAAGAACTTCTCTATTATTCATAATATTTTATCCTTGCTCTACAACTAGTTCTGCCCATTGAATTCTTTTTATTATGAAACAACTAATCATATCTTTCTTTTTGGTGAAAAATTCAGTTCATTCTGGCAAGAATCTAGCTGCCAGAATCAGTAGTTTCATTGCAATGGGGTTGTATTGAGTAAGCCAAGGATTGTCTCTCAGAGTCTAAGCTGCCAGTGGAGTCGAAATCTATTGTAGGATGGGATGCAACTGTAACTTTTCCTACTCAGTGTAATCCAGAAAATTTTCTTTAAAGACAAAAGATTAAAAATTGTATGCAGTATATAATAAATTTGATAGTAGTATAAATGATACTAAAGTTTTCAAGAAATCATTTGCTTGTATACTATTTAAAGAGATCTTAAAGCGAAACCTCCATTTTAGCCTCAAGTTTTTGTTTCTCGCAAATGTCCAACCCTAACACAATGAAGATGAGCTAATTATCACTCATTTTCCAATTGACACCATAAATAATACTTAAAATCTACTCACAGTTGACATGGAAGTAGGGCACGAATCATAGAAGGTGTAGAAGACAGCTACCTCAACATCTAACGCTATGTCCCTGTAGAACCTGTTAAATTGTAAATACTTCTACCCTTCTTATTGCTGCACAAACCTGGTTTCCTATATAGAAGATTTCCCCATACCCTTTAGATTACTCTAATATTAACATTAGGTAGGTTTACTTTCACACATCAAAACAGTTAAATTTACAAGCAAAGCTACAAGAGATAAACATCATAAAATATGAGTATGTAAAGAGTGATACAAGAACAACCACTAACAAGCATTTGTAGTGCACCATCTCTGTCAATGCGTGGTCCAGGTATGCATCTGATGATGGACTCAAAAAGTGGACCAAGATCCTCTGCCAAACTGTCAGGAGATAGCCCAGCTTTACCCTTTATACCGCTTGCATATATTACTTGAAAGTCACACTGCCATAAGAAGCATGTGATGATCAAAAAATATCTTTGTTTTTTATGAAATAAGAAGCTAAATCTCAAAAGATAAGCAAAACCATGGGCTTCATATATATACATAGTTAGGATAACCTAATGTATTCCAGTATCCAATGTGGATTCCAACCCACAATCTCAAACTCGAAGAATAAGCTAGCAGGTCCATAAATTACTTCTCATATGTAGATACCTGTTCATCCGTAGCATTCAGTTCTATGAACAGTTCAAAAGTTGCATTGATGACATAGTCTGGACGAGCCGAAGGTCTATCTATCTTATTCACTACGACAACAACAGCGTGCCCGAATTCCAGAGCCTTCTTTAAAACAAACCTTGTCTGCGGCATTGGACCTTCAACAGAATCTACCTGGAAAATATAAGGTTATTCCAAGAACTCATTTTCCCATAGAAAAGAAGAATTTGTTAAAACTATGCAACATGTAAACACTAAAAGAAAGAAAGTGAATCTATGAAAGATATAAAATCCACTTCCGATTCAAAAGACCTGGGAAAAGGCCAAACACAAAGGAATCTACACTAAAAATTAACGAAAGAAGCAAACACTCTCTCTGAACCCTAAGAAATTCTAGAATTCCTCTCCCTTCACAATAACATTTTTAGACATTAATAGTTGGCACAAACATAAAAACAAAAAGAAGAGTTTCAGGATTTAGGAATCAGAAACATCATCATAACTAATAAAAAGGAATCAGAAACATCATCATAACTAATAAAAATAAGGTTCAAAATATTAGCATTCAAGAAAAGAAAAATGTGAAAGGATTACCACTAGAAGAACTCCCTCCACCATGTTTAGAATTCGCTCTACTTCACCACCAAAGTCAGAGTGCCCTGGAGTATCAATTATATTGATTTTTGTATCGTTATATGCAATCGACGTGTTTTTGCTGAGTATTGTGATTCCCCTCTCACGCTCTAAATCATTTGAGTCCATTATTCTTTCCCGGACAAGCTGGTTCTCACGAAATACCTGCAGAAAAGTAGGATTATGCATCAGTCATAAAAATGTTGAATGCCACCAACCAGTTACATAATGATTAAAGTCCAACTTCCTGGTCCAAAATTATCTTCTTTAGTGAAATAGCATTTTAATAACACATCTAACAAAATTGCCTTTCTCCACCCATGGGTCCAATTACAGTTCTGGAAAAGAAAATTAATCTAAAGTAAGTGTCAAGATAAAAGTTGACAAACAAGAACAGATTCCACTTGATAATGTTCCAGAGAAGCAGGCAATAGTTAAAATTTGAGACTTGAATGCCGGTTCAAACTTCTTATCAGGAAGACCTGAAGATGACACTGCAACAACAGGGTTATAAGATGCTTAAAGTTTTCCCTTCTTTTTTTTTTCTTTTTTCTTTTTTACCCTTTACACTAGAAACAATTGAATGTGTATCTTTATTATGAATTTTGCTAATTCAAACTTTGAGCCAATATGGAGGATAGACTTCTTCAAGTATATATATGTATAGAAAACATAAGTTTTGTATGATTAGATGCACCAAGGAAACTTGAAGGGACAATATATACTCTTCTAGCATGCCAATAAATTCACTTTTGGTTCATATATATCAAAAGGATTATTGATTTACTTTTAAGTAGCCAAATTAGTTTTTCTACATTTTTCAAGTACTTCCCATTTAAATTAATGAATAACAAATTACATATTTCTGGTAAAATCTTACCTTCCATGGAAAAGACCATATTCTGGATCCTCATATTCGATTAAAAATGTCATAAGAGGTGGGCAATCTATTCAAATTCTGATATACAAGTGCAAGTTTAACTAAAGAAATCCTTATTTCCAAACAGTCTTGTGTAAAGACCATCCCACAAAAACTCTAGGGCCCAACTTTCCAAGTCCCCCTCCCCCAAACCCCTTTCCTTCACACACAAAATAGGCTTAGAGAAGATATTAAATTGAAAACCTTAACACCAATAGCCTTTCAAACTATCTATTAAGCCTTCCGGTCTTTGATTCCCACACTATACAAAGCAAATAAAAAAGGTCAATGAGCACCTTTGAGCACAATGCACGTAGAATTGGTATTCTATCTCTGGCCAACAAGAAAAGACTAATGAAGGCATCCTCTAAAAAGCCTAACACAAACCAGGCATTGTCATTGGTCTAACCGATCCCTAAGCAAGGCCCAGCTTATAGTTCTGTCATGAACCGATAACAATTCACTATGCAAGTAGTCTTCCCTCAGACATAGATCTCATTATTATTTTCCTTCAAAACCTAGTTCAAACTAAATATGAATCTTGTACCCAATCCACACTCCAAACATAGATTCCTTAAACATGTTTCACTCTATGAAAATTTGAACCTCAATGAGTTCCATACAGAAGCTGTCCTAATGTCCTCCAGTCTCTTTCACTAGAACAAGCCAGATAATGCTAGACATGAAATCCACTAGAAGATTAGATAAAATGGTCTATACAGAAGGAAGCCTCTCAACTTTCCACTAATAATAGCCCTTCCAATGTACTAACATTTCTTAATCTCTCCATTAAATGACCCACATTCTATGTCTCAAATATGACCCCAAAAGTTGACTTAGTCCATGCAAAAGACATCTATTGTGCAAACCAGAATGCTTGTAAAACACTCTTTAACCCTTCCTCCCCTACTATAACAAATTTTGCTTTTTCAAATTGAATCCCAAAAGCAATGCTGCAGTTAATTGACTCTAAAATAGATTAACTATCAAATAAAATATTCTATATATAGTAACTACCTTGCCTATGGTTCTACTCCACAAAATATCATCATATTCTTAGCTAAAATTGTGTGCATATTCACCATCCTCCTTTGCTTCCCTTGCCACCTGAATACCAAACCCCACCTCCGCCCCAACACTAACCAAAAAAAAAAAATGAAGTGCCTTTAACAACATTTGACATCGCAATTCGATGCTTAAGATATGTAAAAAAGAAAAGAGCGTCTTCCCATTTCAAGTCCACAGTGAAGAAGTAGAAGAAAAGTATTGAGGTGGCTTCCGCAAATATGGGTGAAAGAAGAGGCAGAATGTATAGAAGTTCTAAATCCTCCATGTCAATCTGGCAAATTTCCATGGATCTTTTCCTGGAGCTTAGAATCCACCAATTCATCAGCAATCCGAACTAGATATCTTCCACATGTTTAGGAACAAAATTAAACTACCAAAGTCCTGTGTGGTATCAAGTGCACAATGTCATCAAAATTATTTGTGATGCATACTTTCATGGCCAACACATATAGGAAAGATGGAAGTAGTTGGGTAAGGAATTTAATAGGAATTGGATAAATTTGGATCCTTTATAAGAAAATATTCGAATTTTACTGCTGAATGAAGTGAAGGTCTTCATTACACTTTCAAGATGCCATGCTCAATGTAGGAATTTTTGAAAGCAACCATGATTGAGACGATGGAGGAACAGGAGAGTCTTATCATCAGCACTGTAAATTCTTATGCTACATGACTAGGGGATCCTTGACATTCTTAAACAAAGAACATGCAAATTCACCCCGGAGGACTAAAACTTTTTGGACCTAGATTTTCTCAAGAGCCATGTAGAGGGGATTAACTGGAGACGGTGCATGGCGATGAATAAGAACCTTGACACATATTAAAGGATATAGGATACCAGTGGCTGACCTTACATTCTGCATGCAATTAAAAGACCGAGAAGAGCAGAAAAGCACTCAGACAAGTATTCTCATTTCACTACCTTTGCTTGCCTCAACATTGAATCCACCAGCGTTGTCTTTCCATGGTCTACATGAGCTACAATTGCTATATTTCTTATATCTCTTCTCCTCATCAACTGGCTTTTTTTCTCTAAGAGAAGAAAAAACATATTAGAACCTCATCAGGTGACCTAATGTAAAACAATAAATAATGAAGAAAATAGTACAAACTAGAAAGGAGTATGAAAACATAAATAAGTAAACAAAACAACAAACTAGAAATGCCCACATATCAATAGGTATTGCTAGTGAAAAATTCTTCCAAGAGAATTGCAAGTTTCTATTTTTTTTTTATATATTTCTTGTCGCACCTTCAAGTGAATACCATCTGTCCACCTCTCGATACATCCAGCATCCATGTAGAAAACTACATTCACCCTGTTAAGTAACTCCTCCTCGTCTTATTCTCTAATTGAGGCAACAAGGTATTCTACTGTTGACTAGTGTCTTTACTTCTCATTTCATTTTATTATGATTCAGATATTATCCAGATTCCAGATATATGTTCTTATTTTCAGCATGCCTGAACCTTTTGCCAAACTTTTCTCTTGGAAGCCAAATAACACGCAACTGATAGAGCCAATCCAAGCATAACCGCTTTAAGCAGCAGGGATGGGGGATTGGGGACAATTATCCACATTTTTATGGTCTCTTGTGTGACTCCTTGTTTCCTCATTCATTTTCTTGAACTGCCCCCATAAAATTGAATAAAATAATTTTTTAGGTAAATGTTCATATAAAAACTCCAAACTTTTAAACACATGTACTCAAGCGATATAAAGGAAAATGTTTATTTGCACATTATCATTGTGATAGTTTAAGTATCATCTTTATTATGAACATACACGCGGTCACCAAAACACCGTCATGTATATGATGTCCACGTTTGTGTTGCCCACATAGGTGAAAGTTTCTGAATCTGCCATGCCTTATGAAGATGGACATAGGGTGCCACACATCACGAACACAGTGATGTGACAAGATTTGAAAAGGTAATACACTATGTAGCTTCCAAAGTGTTGTATTGTATTACCAAAGGCCCTTGGGTCCTGTGGTACCAAAAGGTGAGGTCTCGAGTTCTAGCTCCCATCCCCTTCCCCCCGGGTAGTGGCCTCCTGGTGTTGTATTGTATCGCATGTAAGGGATTTGTTTTATGTATGGACATGACATATACCCCAAAACTGTGAGATTCTTTTTATCAGAACTCAAGTATGTGACACAAATCAAATCTTCACCACTAATAATCCCTATAATTCTCCGATTTAAGACCCAGCGATACATTCATGGTAAATAAAAACGGGAGATACATTGATTGAGCCAAAAAAAAAAAAAATCTCAGTAACAGAATTCAGATTAAAACAATAACAATAAGATAAAAAACAGAAATTGGAAACAGAATTCAAAATTCCAAATTCAGACCAACTGAGTTCACAATACCAGGAGTAGTCTCCGTAGCTCGCGAAACAGAACACTTGATAGAAAACCGAGTCGAATTTGAGTAAGAAAGCCTTCTTCTTCTAACGAATTGTGACGAAGATAGGCTGAATCCGTTGAATTCATCGCCGAATTTAGAATGAGGAGAGAAGAAAGAACAGGTCGCCCTCTTAGGGTTTGAGTTCGGAAGAGAGAGAAACGGAGGGGTAAGTGTGTTGCGGAAGATACGCGTCGTCTCCATTTCTCCCTCTATACTATTCTCTGAACTCTTGAGGGTAGAGGGAGAAAGAGAAAGAAAGAGACGAACCAGCAGGTGAGGCTGTAAATGAAGTGAGCTGAGGTTTGGGTTCGTCCCGTTTGAAGTTTGATTTGAGGCTGACACGTGTTGAGCGCATGATTGGCTCTTATTTCTAACGGTGCACGGGTTTTACCGTGCCACTTGTTTGTAATCTCAGGGGAGGTGGCTGCTTTTGGCCCTCACCTCATACCTTCAAAATCAGATGAGGATTGAGAATTACGAGAATTCATAATTTTTTTTTACCTCATTATTTTTTTAATTAATTCTTTAAATTTTAATTAAGTAGTGTTTAAAAAAGTAGAGATTTAGCAAAAAAATTAATTATGTTTATAAAATTATATCTTTTTTCTTTCAAAAACTAATTTTAGTGAGTTAATAAAAAATGAAAAGTAAAATAAAATTTTAAAAAGAAGAGGAAAGGTGATTAGAAACACCCAGTAGCTACTTTCACAACATAATGGTTCAATAAATTTTGCTACTTTCAATACCAAATTTTAATGTTAAATTAAAATAAAAATAAAACTTTTCATAATAAAGATAACATAATTATATATATATATATATATGTAATTTATATAATATATATAAAAATACTCCGTAAACATAAAAATATGCTCAGATTAGTTTGTAAACTCATATATCGTGCAATATGGTCACAACTCAATTCTGTAATCTAAAATAAAACTTAAAAACATCAAAATCAAATTACGGTGAGTATGCATCAATCATTAAGCCATAGACTTCAACTTCACATGACGGTTCAATATACATCATGCAACCGTAATTGATATACCTAGGCCAGCCATTCATATACACTGATAACATAATTAATATTCACAAAAACAAGATTTTAATAATACAACTCGGTTTAACAGAATGTTTTATCACACTTTTCAATATATCAAACATGAATTGAGAAACAAAAATGAAAATTACATGAATTGAGAAACAAAAATGAAAATTTCATGTTTACACCATCAAAAGAAAGGAATGCGATTGAACATCCACCCTTTACAATCAAATGATTCTAAATTACTCCCAATCAAAGTTAATAAAAGTATGGTGAAATACTCTAACACAACCTTTCAGGTTATTTTTCATGAAATTATTTTAATAAACAAGTTTAAAGTTGCACAAAGACAAGCAAGCAAATTGCAAACTAAGTAATATAAGGAGGGCAATGATTTCCTGCATGAAGTTCATACACATTTTAGTACCATCAAGCAACCTAAATATTCTTGGCAAAGTATAACTTAAGCCTTTTCACCATGAATGGACCTCATGTGTTCATACACATTCATGACAAGTTTCTCCAATCTTTTATCACTCACCGAGTTATTCCAGTAACAAGTTGAGGCTTTATATGAACAGAATTGGGTTGGTTGCAATGCCTAATATGTGATGGAGAATGATCTCAACACTTAAAATAACTCCACATTTTTATTGTCTTCTTATTAGCTTTAACTTAATAAAAAAACTATAACATTCCAATGGAGTCAACTAAAGTGATTCCATCGTACACAACCATGTGATTACAAATATTATAAACAAATTCTTATGGTTTGCTTATTAATTTTGTTACCATGCTTACACTTGCATTACTTACACTACACCAAGCAACCCACCATTCATAAGCTAAATGCTAAAGAGATTATTAACCCCAAATTTATTAACATTTAAGTGCTTCATATTAGCTATAGCATGTCAAACAAACATATCATTCCTGCACTTTTATAGGTTGTCACGCAATGAGGACTTGCATGCACCATATTCCTGCAGGTTCTAGAGCTATTTGGTTAATAATTGTTGATTACATTTGGGGAATGGGAGAGTTAACCACGTCAGTCAAAATTTATCCATTTTTAATTCTCCCTAATTAGGTCTGATTAAGTAACAAAAGATGTTAGAACCAATGTTCTGTATCCAAAAATCCTCCATGAAACTCCATAGGATCATCCCTACCTAGAACAAGGTTTGGTTTCATCAAGTATCCTGAGAAGGATGCTTAACAAAATCAAAATATATTGCTACCTATCTGGTGTATCACTCAAGACATCAGGATCATCCTTATTTATCAAGAAAAGCAAAACTCAAGGCACAAACTCATATCACATACGCACACACAGACAGAAGAAACTACCAATGTCGAAGTCAATTATAAGACTATTATACCCACAAACCCCACGTGGAGAAATGGGGCTACATAACAAGCCTGAGCTGCTCCTTGGTGCTGCAAATGCACAGTGCGTCTCCAAGTGACACTAACAAAAATTAACCGAAACTTCCTAGGACAATCAACTGCTACTAGTTTCGGTGCTCATATGAAGAACCCCAAAAGGTTCCATGGTTGGAATACACAAAGGCCCCAAAATGGCCTAACAAAATAATTCAACCATGCCACAACCAATTTTCACCAATTTTGCATGACAGACAGAATCCGACACAGAGAGAGAGAGAGAGAGACTGATTGCAGTTCACCAAATCCACCCCTTTTCTCTTCAGCGAAGGCATCTCACATCATATTAAAATGGATTAGAAACATGTTTAGAAACAGAGAAAACAGAACAAATAAATCCACTTCTTAATCCATTAGCTAATTTGGTCACAAATCAGATCTATAAATCATCAGAATTCTGCTATATAGCCAATATTTTAAAATCCAAAGTTCAAAAATAATGAACTCATATATATTAACTGCCCAATTCTAGAATGTAAATACACATTGTAGAGTAATTTTAGAAGGCTTGTTTTGAAGATATAACTGAGAGTAATCACTTCTTGGATGCCCCACTCCAGTAAATGAGTTTCTAAAATAAAACTTAAAAGCATCAAAATCAGATTATGGTATGTATCAACCATTAAGTCGTTGAATATGCATGACAGGTTAAATAGACATCCTGCAACCATTATTAATATACCTAGGCAATTCATATGCATTGATAATTAATATTAAAATAAAAAACAAGGTTTTTAACAATACAAACCTCTTTAAAAGAATGTTCTATCACACTGATAAAGGAAACACAATGATATGAGTTAGCAACCCTGAAATTTCACTAGGGAAAAACTCATGACTTTAGTCCTGTCAATTACAAACTGCTGTAAAGTCTTGGGCTACTTTTGTCTTCCTGATCTTGACAATTATGTGATGGTGTATTCAATATTTATTGTGGTCCATGGCTTTATGGGAAGAGGGTTGTAGGACATATGCATTTTCTTGTTGTGGTTTCCTTTTTTCTGAATCTGCTTTTTGTTTGATACCTTATTGCTTGAAAATTTTCCATCTCGAACCTTATCCCAGATTCCAGAATCATATTTTCTGCATTTGATTCCTTTATGCGCAAATCTTGTCTCATCTGAGTATGACTAAGGAGAGGATTACCAAATTTGTTCTCTTATAAGGGGACCATTTCCATGTCTGGAATTTAATTTCCACCAAGTCTCTCACTTGTTTATATTGACTTTTTGTTTTTTCTCAAAGCCCCTGAAGGCTATATTTAGGTCATAAAAATTAAGAATTAGAAAATCTTTTGCAGACAGCTTATCTTGGTTTTTTAACCCACCATATTTATGCCGCTTGCAGTGCTTTATTATATGCACAATAGTTCAGTTTTATGTATCTCATATTGTGAAACTTTCTAGTTTATTAAAGTCATAAACGAATTTATGCTCAGTGCATTCTTCACTGTAGTTTAATTACATCAAAATAAATCCCTGCTACCTCATATGATAATTTTTCCATAATTCTGATAAAAAAACGATAATTGCTCCAAAATGACTATGATTGCAATTTGAAGCGGTGATTATACTTCATGTAGAATTTCAATATGCCAAGTATGAACTGAGAAACAAAAATGAAAAATTATTGTTAGCACCACCAAAAGAATGCCATTGAACATCCACCCTTTACAATCAAATGATTCTAAATTACTCCCAATCAAAGTTAACAAAAGTTTGGTGACTCCAAACTGGGCCCTCATAAATACCCTAACAAAGCCTTTCAGGATTTTTCTCATGAAATTATTTTAATAAACAAGTTTACAGTTGCACAAAGACAATTAGGCAAATTGCAAACCAAGCAATACAAAGAAGGCAATGATTTCAAGTATAAAGTTCATACACATTTTAGTACCTAAATATTCTTAGCAAAGTCTACCTTGAGTTTTTTCATCATGAATGGAGCCGATGTGTTCATACACATCCATAACAAGTTTCTCCGATCTTTTATCACAAAGTTATTCCGGTAACAAGTTAAGACTTATATCAATAGTATTGGGTTAGTTACAATGCCTAATATGTAATGGAGAATGATCTCAAAACTTAAATCAATCCACATTTTTATTGTTTTCTTATAAGCTTTAACTTAGTAAAAAAACTATAGCATCCCGATGGAGTCAACTAAAGTGATTCCATTATACTCATAACCATGTGATTACAAATATTATGAACAAATTCTTATGGATTGCATATTAATCTTATTACCATGCTTAGACTTGCATATATGCTACCAAGGAACCCACCATCATAAACTCAATACTAAAGAGATTATTAATTAACTTAACCGCAAATTTATCAAGTGCTTCATATTAGCTATAATTGTCAAACAAACATATTACTCCCAGCTAATTCACTTTTATTGGTTGTCACGCCATGAGAGCTTGCATGCACCATATTCCTGTAGGTTCTTGAGCTGTTTGGTTAATAATTGTAGATTAAGTTTGTGGAACGGGAAAGTTAACTAAGTCAAAATTTATCCATATTTAATTCTCCCTAATTAGGTCTGTATCCAGCAGCAGAAGATGTTAGAACCAATGTCCTGTATCAAAAAAAACTCCATGAAATTCCTTAGGATCATCCCTACCCAGAACAAGGTTATGGTTTCATCAAGTATCCTGAGAAGGTTGCTTAGCAAAATCAATTTTGAACAAAATTTTGAACTAATGAAACCACAGAGATCAATTTCGAACAAGGTATGGTGATAATGATAGTCCTAATTAGAGTACTATGTAACACTACAAAAGAGACTAACAGCTTATGATTCTGGGTTAGTATATTTTTATGTAGATTTTTTTTTTTTTACAATTATGATTGCAATTAAATGAGATTTTATTGGTTTAAAATGACAGCTTGTTGGGATCATTATTAGTCATGTGTGGGCTATATGCGGTGCTTTGGGGTAAAGGCAAGGAGACAAAAGGGTTAACTCCATCCTCAAGGGTCTCCTTCTTAAAAGAATCCCATTCAACTCAGATTGTTACTATTTCATCAATGGACAACACAATCAGTACAACCATAATTCTATAGCAGATGAAAATTTATCAAATCTCGAGAATGAAAGAAAAATGGAAGACAAAGAAGAACAAAAGTTAGCTTAGAAAGAAGCAGCTTATGGTAGAGAAAAATTAGCAAATAATAGGAAGAGAAATTGTTTTCGTAATTTCTTACTTTAGAGTATTGATATATAATGAAAGATAAGTAGCAAAAACCAAAAGTAAATGAAGATTATATCCTTCATTGATAACAAGAAAGATCATTTTCATAATTTATCTTTCATTGCATTGTAATATAATAAAGAGATCAATTTATAATTTCTCGCATTTACACTACATGAATTCTTCACCATAACAAGTCAAATTATAAAATGATCTCTTTATTATAAACTTATCAAATTTATAATTTGACTTGTCATGGTGAATAACTTATATAGTGTAAATGCGAAAAATTATAAACTGATCTCTTTATTATATTACAATACGATGAAAGAGAAATTATGAAAATGATCTTTCTTATTATCAATGAAGGATATAATCTTGATTTACTTTTATTTTTTACTAATTATCTTTCACTATATAACAATTCTCTAAAGTAAGAAATTACGGAAACAATTTCTCTTCCTATTATTTACTAATTTTTCTCTACCATAAGCAGCTTCTTTATAAGCTAACTTTTGTTCTTCTTTGTCTTCCATTTTTCTTTCATTCTCAAGATTTGATAAATTTTCATCTGCTATAGAATTATGGTTGTACTGATTGTGTTGTCCATCGATGAAATAGTAACAATCTGAGTCGAATGGGATTCTTTTAAGAAGGAGACCCTTGAGGATGGAGTTAACCCTTTTGTCTCCTTGCCTTTACCCCAAAGCACCGCATATAGCCCACACATGACTAATAATGATCCCAACAAGCTGTCATTTTAAACCAATAAAATCTCATTTAATTGCAATCATAATTGTCAAAAAAAAAAATCTACATAAAAATATACTAAACCAGGATCATGAGCTGTTAGTCTCTTTTGTAGTGTTACATAGTACTCTAACACAGAGATTAAGAAAGTTTCATAGAATCTAGATAAAATACCTAAAAGGGACAAAATTGAAATTCCTCAAATAAAATTGAATTCAGAACAATTATATCAAATTCTCACACAATCCATGAGTTTTAAGGAAATCCGACAAGAATTGGGAAAAAAATCATGGAAGCAAATCATCAGAGATTAAAATTCATTTGTCATCATCCTCATCATCAAACCCTAAAGAAAGCAAAAGAATTCACTTATGCAATATCTGATGACACCCATCAGCAACATTCCCCTTCAGAAAATCTCCTTAATCCTGGCGAGAATTTATCTAATTCAAGAAAGTAAAACAATAAATATCTTTTAAGGAAATCCAACAAGAATCAGAAAAAAAATCATGGAAGCAAATAATCGGAGATTAAAATTCATTTATCATCATCCTCAAACCCTAAAGAAAACAAAAGAATTCACTTACACTGAATCTGATGACACCCATCGGCAAAATTTCCTTTTAGAAAATCTCTAAAATCCTAGTGAGAATTTATCTAATGCAAGAAAGCAAAACCATGAGTATCTTTTAAGGAAATCCAACAAGAATCGGGAAAAAAATCATGGAAGCAAATAATGGGAGATTAAAAGTCATTTATCATCATCCTCATCATCATCATCAAACCCCGAAGAAAGCAAAAGAATTCACTTACGCAAAATCTGATGACACCCATCGGCAAAATTCCCCTCTAGAAATCTCCGAAATCCTGGCGAGAGTTTATCCAATTCAAGAAAGCAAAACCATGAGTATCTTTCAAGGAAATCCAACAAGAATCAGAAAAAAATCATGGAAGCAAATAATCGAAGATTAAAATTCATTTATCATCATCATCAAACCCTAAAGAAAGCAAAAGAATTCTCTTACGCAAAATCTGATGACACCCATTCTGCAAAATTCCCCTTTAGAAAATCTCTGTGTAATCCTGGCGAGAATCATCTAATTCAAGAAAGCAAAACCATCATCTATCTCTCTCTCCCTCCCTCTCATGTGGAAAGGAGAGTATCATCCAAGAAACGGTTCCCTTTCCCATCGGTGCCAGTTAAGAACCTGAACCCGAAAACGGTCATATTTTTCAAGTGAAATGTCGGTCCTGCCCCTTTCATGCCAAAAAATAACCTAACCCCGATATTTATTCATAATTACAAAAGAGACCGTCTTCAAAAAGAAAGCGAAGACTTTCTATTATTTTATTTTATTTTTGGAGCCCGATTGAAGTGAAACATTAGCATAATTTGTTGCAAACAAGTGTTTCAATTTTGATGTATAATAATTATATGTTTTTCGAGAGCAAGATCATGAGGTTAATCATTTTTTTGCATTCCTTTAATTTTTTGTAGAGATCACTAAATTGTTTTTGAATCTTTCTCACAAAAAAATTATTAATTTAAAAATAATTTAAATCTTTTTCACAAAATATTTTACTTGCAAGATATTATATTTCAAAAAAAAAAATAGTTTAGCAAAAAAATATGTATATTACATGTAGAATAAATAAAATAGAGACCAATTAATTTGGCTATTTTTTGAATCATTTGGTTACTGAGAAAAGAGTGCAAATATGGGTTAGCTTGTTTTGATATTCCTTAACTGAGTTTTGTGTGTTTTTTTTTTTTTCTTTTCTTTTCTTTTTCCTAAAAGAAAAAAAATTAGATACATGGGTTAAGTTGAGCCTCAGGCGGGAAAGGGTCCAAGATATATTTAAAATTGAACCAACGTATACTTTTGTAAAATTGTAAGGGCGAGGTGTAATCGGTAGTCAATGGGCCGAGCCAAGCTAAGTTCTGAAACATTGTTCGTTTGCAGTTTGCGCAAAATAGCTTCGCAAGGAGTTGGAATGGATGACTTAAATAATATGTGCTGTCCCCTTTCTCTTGGTTCAGAGGTCCAGAGGCCCAATTGCGTTAGATGGAGGAAAAGATAAGGTTGGTCATTAGCTTTTGAGGCGAAGAATTGATGCCTGCATTCTATAAAAGCATTCATCCAGGTAATCCTATATTGGATGAGGCAACTTCAACCAAGATGCCGAGGAATCCATCCGTATGTCAAACTTAGAAGGAAAGCATGGCCAACTCAATTCTTCGTTCTAATGTACAATCACATAAGCCCAAGTACGTATGTCTTGTACAAGATATAAAGATCCAAAGGAGGAGGAAAAAGATGCGGCCCGTTTTTAGCCCATTTGGCCCATATAATGCTAGGTCCAATAGGCCATATGCCACTCAAGCTATTAGTCAATATCTTCGTTCACCCGACTCATCGGCCCATGTCCCGTAATATTTCTTTTTCTTAATCGATCGGTATTTGAAATCATATTTCAATTAATTAAAGTTAATTTAAGTAGTGCATAACTTTGGCAACGTCACTATCATTCCATCAAGATTAGGCTCTCAAATTTATTATTAGTATATATAATCATTTTGGGTGTATCATGGGTGTCTCTCTCCTATCAAAACTAATTCAACCATGTTCCCATCACCGATGTCCATATCTATTAACCTAAACCCCCCAACAGACAAATTGGTGTAACACCTGTGCCATACATTTTCCACCAATGAATCATGGTGGACACATGTTCATCTCTCCACAATCACAAAAAAAAAAAAAAGAAAAGAAATATCCCATCAGAGAAGATAATCAAAAAATAACTCTTTCCACGTGTAAATTCCTCAAATCGTTATTCGCAGAAAAGGACAAAAGAGCGATCTAAAATTTGAATTAGCATCTTTCATATTCTAAATGTGTCACTATCATTAAAGAAGAGATTTGTAATTAGATAACACGTAATATTATGTCACGTGAGACGTAGGTTGCCTAGAAAGGAGTCTTTAATCTAATGTGACCGTACACGTGCCTTTGATCGGACGGCAGTGTTTTGAGGGTGATTCAACGTAGGCCACATGATTATTGACAAGCCAATAAATTCGGGCCACGTGTGACTTTGACTACGGAATCTTGGCCCGGCCCCCTACTTAAAGCGTGTGGTGGAGTTGGCCGATGGATTTTCAGCCGACACTAACAGCGAAAGTTAGTGAGAGGGGAAAATTTGGAAATTTTTCTTGCTATTTAGGTCCTTCATCTTTTCCTATATTTTGATTTCGTCTATTAGGGCATGATTTAATTACAGCTCAATCTCAACCGGTTTGGTTAAAACAATCTGGACCATTGCTCATGATTTAGGTCCTTACGAATAAAGAGAAGCCCTTCAAATCTCTTATTGCATATGAAAAAACATGTCAAACTCTTTATTTTCCAATATTTTAATTATAAATTTCGTCCTTAAGAAATGGGCAGAAAACAAATTATAAAAATTAAGGGGTTCAATTTGTCAATTATGTAATAAGAATATGCAAATATTATAAAGTTCTAATCAAGATTCATGGGAACCGATTAAGAGTCTAAACAACTTTTTATCTTCCTTTTCTTTATTTGGGCATGCATTATGTATGTTGTAAGTTTCACAGAAATTTCTTCTTCAATGTACTTTAAAGGTCTGTAACATGTGTGTGGCTTATGTGAGTTTACGTACACTGATATTAAACCAACCAGAGAGAGAGAGAGAGAGAGAGAGAGACTTTGAACAAACACTCCCCTCCTAGTACTTCTCATTCAATTTGTTCACCCTCTTCAACATCCACAAACTAAAGTTTCCTTTTTGACATGAATGATCTAAGAGCTATCACAAGCCATGAACAAGAGGGTCATGAAGATGATCAAGTTCGCGATATCCACCCTCTAACCCCACTTCCTCCTCCTCCGGGCCATCCCGGGCGTAGAAGAGAGGCTTGGGAGACTAGCAGCCATAGATCATCATCTTTATCAAGCGAAGGAGCTTTAAGTGAAAACTTTACTACCATTAGTAGAGAATTTAATGCTCTAGTCATTGCGGGATCGGCCATCACAAACAACAATGAAGAAAATAATGGTGGAAACAATGGAAATAACTTGGCCAGGATTCGAGAAGATGACACGTTAGAGGAAACAAACCCTTTAGCAATTGTCCCAGACAATAATCCACCACTGGACCTTGCTCCATCGCCACAAAATGCCAGGTCTGCAACCACGAGCAACCATGGGGATATATCAGTGCAGAGGGTGAAGAAAGAGGAGGTCGAGACCAAGATAACCGCATGGCAGACTGCAAAGGTTGCAAAGATCAATAATAGGTACAAGAGGGAGGAAGCAATAATCAACGGATGGGAAGGTGAGCAGGTTCAAAAGGCTACTTCATGGATGAAGAAAGTTGAGGTATGCAATACAAAAATTTTTCCTTCATCATGTTACATAGACTAGAACCATATATGGATGAAGAAAGCTGAGGTATTGAATCACACCAAGTGTGATATTGGCGCTAATGCTTAATGATGCAAGACCGAAAACAAAAGGAAAGATTAACCTTCACTAAATCCTCGGTCAAAAAGAAAGAAGGATCCTGTCGACTTTTAAAAAAGAAAAAGTCATAAAGCATTTGCTCAAATTAGAGTCTTCAACCACAAGTATTACCTATAAGAAGCATCACTCACACTTGGCATCGGTATTGCATTCATGGAAGCAATTTCGTTAAGAGCAGAAAATGTAATTTTGTTTTAATGTCATTGGACATGTGTCAGAAGTAAAAATTACCCAAGTGAAGTGCTCCAATTTATGTAATGATCCCAATTTTCAATTCCAACAGAAATTGCTTTGTTAATTCCAGAGATGCCCTCCTCTGTTTACAGTTACGCTTCTGTTATGACTTTAAATGTTTCTGCTTCTGTTTCTGTTCCTCCTCTTATTTTTCTCCACTTATTTTCTTCCTTTAATAGTAGGATAAGCTAGACAATGAAGTTTGGACTCGTTGAAAGCATGTTCTGTGTCCAAGATGATTACTATTATTTTAGGGCCATTGATTAAATAAGTCCTTGAGATAACATAAGGCCTTTCCTTGTGCTCAGAGGAAACTAGAGGAAAAAAGAGCAAGAGCCCTGGAAAAGATGCAGAATGATGTTGCAAAAGCTCATCGAAAAGCAGAAGAGAGGAGGGCATCAGCTGAGTCTAAAAGAGGAATAAAAGTGGCTAGAGTTCTTGAAGTAGCCAACTTAATGAGAGCAGTAGGAAGAGCTCCAGTGAAGAGGTCCTTATTTTGAAAGATATCTCTACCATTACGATAAACTTTCCAGAGACATTTCTGAACACATCAATGATTGAATATGTACAGTATGTATCTGCCGCACAACTTAGGGATCCTAATAAACTTTTGAACTTTAGGATACCCTATATAATATTCTGTCAGGCTCTAAGGAGTTAGAAGCCAAGACATAGTGCAAAGGTTTTTGTTTGTTTAGACTCAGCTTATCTCTTGTGGTGTAATATCCCCGGTTCGTCCATTGACCAATCACAACACATCACATCACGTTACTAAGAGTTGCCCAGTTATTCTCCTTCAAAGGTAATTAAGCAACTCTTAGTAACATGGTGTGGTGTCCTGTGATTGGTCAGCGGGGAAGCAGGGATGTTCACACTCAAGACGATTTGAGATCAATTTTCTGTTCAAGTGTGCCCAGTTGTTTATGAAGAATTCTTAGCTAAAAAAAAATGAACAAACTTACTGTATATAACTTTTGGTTCATTTGCAGTGTCTCATTTAAACCCCCTTCCCTTTTTCCCTACCTCCATACACACAAAAGCCTGTCCTTCTCAAAGTCCATTGCAACACCATTAACACCATTGCAGATTTGGCTGCCTAGTAACCTACTTTTCAACAGATTGTCGGTCTAATGCCAATGGAAAAGAGAGTTTTATATATTCAGGACTCTCATACCTGGTTCAGCTCAAATACGGCTTGACATATATTATGGAAAATCAATATTTTCTTAGTTAAAATCGAAAATGATAACAAGGATAACAATATTTACCAGTAAAGGCCGATAGTTGTCTCTGTGTTGAAATGCTCTCACTTTCCATGTTGACATCTCATGCTTGGATATACGAGGGAAGTCAACCAGCGAGTTGTTGATTCTTTTTGTCACAAGCTATTCAACAGCAGTTCTGCTTACTTTATAAGCTGGACAAGCCAGTGCAACCGTTACCTGCTAAAAAAGAAGAGAACAATTGCTTGGTAAGAAATCAAATGACTTCGCCTACTCTTGTACCAGGTAGAAAGAATTCTCATAGACCATGGGCTTAGGCCCAAATGGTCAAAATGGGGTTTAAGAACCTCTAACCAGTGGTCAGTCAGGGACTCAAGCTTCTCACATCACCCAGTTATCCAGGACCAAGAAACAAACATTTCAATAATAAGGAGGCCCGGATTGTAAAGACATGAACTGATTTTCTATAAATGGATAGACAGGACCGACGTGGGTTAGCTCAACTGGATATGGGATTGAGTTTTCTTAAGCATGACCGAGATTCGACTCCCGCTGGAAGCATTAGGTCCTCATGTGTATGAAGCGTTCTCCGTTGGGAGACCCACCCTCCGAAAAGGAGCCAGTGTAGCCGTCGGTCTGGATTAGTCGGGATAAAATCTCGGATACCGGACAGTATCCAAGACATAGTACCCAAAAAAAAAATGGATAGACAAGTAAATGGTTAAGCTGAAGACAAGATTTGCCTTGTAAGCATTATGATCAATTGCGAGACAACATGGAGCAGGCATGACCAAATCTTTACAGCCGGCCCATTCTCAAAGAAAGCATGACCTATCTCACATGAGATCTACCAGTCCAAAGATATGTAGCGTAACATGGATGCAATAAATGAAACACTATAAGAAAGAATGCTCGACAGTGATCAGGAGGAGAGAATTGCAGGTCCCTTTTGGAAAAGACAGGGACAAGGAACAGGAAACAAGAAGAGATGCATTCAATGACATTGTCCTTTTTAAATTATTCACTAAAAGGGGTTTGCTATACTTTCTTGCCAGACCACGACACAACTATGTAAAGAGAATACTATATATTAGGTCTTAACCTAATAACCTTTAAATACAACCATCAATTTCATGGAAATTCAACTAAAGGCACACAATAGCGGCTCAATGGAAATCAAACTGATTGATATGTTGCATGCTCATTTTTTCAAGTTAAAGAGAACTTACATATGATTAAGTAATTTTCACTCACCCAGCCTCGTACAGTTTCCTTGTTGGCAACTAGCTTTAGACATGCCAATGAGCTTTAGCTCAAGTGACACCAATCCCCCTCCCTCTTGTAATAGATTCGGGTTCGAGTCTCACTGTGAACCAAAAAAAAAAACTGGCTCTAGACATGATATGCTCGCACTTTTTCTTGTCTTGCATGCTGCCAGGTTGGAAAAACTTTTTCCGTTGAGGTCAGTCTCAAACCAACTGCAGAAAAACATTTGCAACATCTTCTCCTCTCATTTCAGCCACTATAAGTTCCAATTTTGCATAAATTTCTCTACTTTCTGGGAGGTCTTCACTATTTGCCACCGACTGATGAACCTTATTATCAAATTCAATGGCGCTACAACCTGCTTCTTTTGGCAACTTCAAGTTATTCATCATCGTTCTCACTTTTGCCACCTCTTTCAACATTCCCCTTCCAGCACAAAATTTTGAAACAAGCATGAGAGCCATCTTCTTCAGGAATCAAGTCCAGCAATTGCTTTGAAACTATCTTGCCAAAAGTTAAATCCCCACATAGCTTACACAAATTGACCAAGGTTCTCCAAATCAGAGGTGATTCTGAATATGGGCCATTCTTAATCAAATTCAGAGCTTCAGGAATTCGGCCTGCTCGGCCCAAAAGGTCAACCATGCAAGCAAGTGCTCAAGTACGGCGCTGACCCCATATTTTTGCTCCATTTCATCGAATAAGCAAATATCTTCCCATAGGCCTGAATAACAGCAAACTTGAAGTGCACACAATATTGTAATCTTATCAGGTGCGAATCCTTCCCATTGCATTTCTTCAAAGATCAAAAATGCTCTTCTACCTTGCCCATAAAGAGCATATGCTGAAACTATGGCATTCCAACACATGGAATCTATGCTGAATCCATGGCATTCCAACATATGGAATCATGTTCATTCATACTTTTAAACATTAGATAAGCATCGTCTACTTCCACATTTGGCATAGATAGTTATTGCAGCATTAGCTACACTAATATCATTCCCACACCCCATTTTAAATTGCAGAAGCATGGATACTTTTCCCTCTTATCAAAGAAGTTAGATTGGCAATAGACTAAGGATCTGAGAAAAAGTTACCACATCCGGATATATGCCATCTTCTCTTTGTTGGCTAAACAAAAATAAAGCATCTTCTTTGTGATGACTGTCTTTTTCAATAAAACCCACTAGGATAGCATTAAAACAAGCAGCATTCTTATGTGAGAGACCATTAAGGATCAGTCTAGCGGATCGAAGATTGCTGCACTTAGCACATAGATGAATTAGAGCGGTCCCAACATTTACATCAAATAGATAACCAAGCTTAATCACATTTCCATGGATCTGAACTTGCAAGTCTAAATTTTTGCGCTCTGGACAACCATCAAGCACAGTAGACAAACAGCTAGAATCAACATATAAACTGAAGTCCACCATTTCTACAAAGCTACCACGGGCCTTTTCACATACTCCGATAAGAGTGCAGTCCATGACACCAAATTCTTTTCACTTATTACTCGAAACATTTTCTCTGCATCTTCCACCAGTCCGTGCTTCCCGTACATTGTGATTATTGCATTCCTAACAGAGGTCTCACCCACAAAACCATACCTGATGGCAAGTCCATGTAACTGCCTGCCAACTTCCAATAATATGTTTTCTTTACAAGCGCTAATTATGTTGGTAAAGGTGTAATCATCTGGTTCTAAACCAGAACTCAACAAATCGAGAAGCAACCCAATTGCTTCCTCCCCAGAACCCGCTTTCCCGTGTTCGGATATCATTAAATTCATCCTACGGACATCTTTCTCATCTATACCAAAACCAGGAAACACCTTTTCGGCATCATCCGAACCAACACCGATCGAATACATTGATATCAAAGAGGTAGCAACAAAAATATTCTCCATAAATTCACTTTTCACAACAAAAAAGTATATCTGTTTCCATAGAAAAACATGCTCCACAGGAGCACGCCTGTAACATAATTGAGCAACAGTATTCTTGACTAGTTCTCCAACTCTAAACATCTCAGAAGCAACTTGAAACACTGACTCAACATTGTTCACTTCCAAATAGTAATTCATTAAAGAGGTCCATGTAATTGTGTTTAGATCAAGCATTGCATCGAACACTTGTTGGGCTTCATCCAATATATTTATCTTTGCATACAAATTTACAAGATTATTGCCTCTAAAAGTGTCATTCTTGTAACCCAATTTGACTAGAAAGGCATGAATTGAATGACCCGGAAGAAAATCTCCAGATCCATTTGAGATTTGGAGTATCTGAGGCCATTCATTGTATAGACAGTTCTCTTGCATGGAAAAACACTTGAAACAATTGAAAATTGGGTCGATTTGGAAGATGGGTTTCGAGAGTTTAACAGCTCGGAGGAGAAATTTAAGCTGTTGTTGGGTTGTTTTGATTTCAATAGGGAAATGGGTTTTGAAGGATTCAAAGGAATTTGGAGCAAATTCGTGGGAAGAAGAGAAATCATGAATTTTTTTTAATCAAACTTTATTAAGAAAATGTTCAAATTAAGCTCTGAGCTGGAAATGAACCGAACACTTTACCAGGACACACGTAGTACTAAACATAATCTAGGACAAGCTTGTACACATTTTTCGCATTTCATTTTTAAAACCAGCCGTCAAACAACTTTTAGAATGTAACTTCGAATTTTATCTTATTCTCAAAATCAGAAAAATGAAAATAAAATAAACTATGCGAAAATAATGCTTATATAAAAATTTCTTATATCAAACTCCGTAACAGTGGCATAGACTTATGTTCGAGTCATGAGAATAGATACATGAATTTGAAAGAGTCAATCACTTAATAATTTATAAATAAAACCCAAACATCCGTCAATAAAAATAAATAAAACTAAAAATTTCTTAATTCTCAAGTCGTGGTCCAACCCAACCATGCCCTACCTGAGTCTGCATCAAAATCATCCATGCAAAAGAATAAAAAAATGGTGAGTCAATATCAATGTAACAGAACTTCTAATAAGGTCAGCTTGTGCTTAATGAGTAATCAAGAAAATGCATAAAAAACTTGTATTCTCGAATCACTAATTAAAATGTTTGGTATAGAGAGATTAGTAATTACATGTTGATCGCTCAAAATTATTTTATTATTTAATTTTCTTGTATCGCTTTAAATCTCTAAAATTGTACAAGAAGATAAAAAGAAAAAAATTATAAAATGATAATAAATTAAATGTACAAATAAAAGAAAATTGTATCCAAAAATGAATTACAAAATAAAAGAAAATTATGATATTGTTGAGTATAGATATAACTAAATCTATTTGTCACGCCGATAATAATAATATTTTTTTAAAACTTTTTTTAAAAAAAAAAAATTTATCATCTTAATGATTCATACTTTTGAAATTGCCATATAAAACTCTTATTATAGTAATTTCTTTTTAATTTTTGTATTATGTTATTGCTAAACGACGTCGTTATTAGAGAATTTTATTAATTTATTCCATTAATGGAAAAAAATTAAAAGAATGCATTTGGTTGAAAATCATTCTAAATTACCGAAAATAACATAATAGTCATTTGTTCTATAAAAAAAAAAAGTAACATTATGCTTATCATAATAGATAATAATTATTTTCTTTCTTTTATGTGGTTTGCTCATATATAATATTTATATTTTATCTATTTAAGAAATACAACCTCTCTTATCACAATCTCTCACCCCCGAGGGTTCTTTGTCATACGTGTCATATTTTTGTCCAGATAGAACGCAAATTCTGTACCTTCAACCCCCAAAAAAAAGCACTTAAAAAAAAATTAGAAACCCTAATTTTGTAACTGCGATTCAAATTGCTAGCTTTAGAGAGAGGGAGAGGGAGAGAGAGAGAGAGAGCGACAGGAGACTTCACGGCCCCCGCACAAGAATATAAAAAATGCCGTTTGTTTGGTTCCGTGAATTGAATGCGACCCAAAATATTTACACAACTCTCTCTCTCTCTCTCTCTCTCTCTCTCTCTCTCTCTCTCTCTGTCTCAACCCCCTTCTCTGTCTCTCACCTTTCTATGCTATAAATTCGAGAATGCCTCTTGATCGTTCTTGCAACTACCTCTCTCATTCCCTTAGGTTTTTCAACACCAGATTTATTTTTCTTTAACAAAACTTACAAAGCCACCTGCGTCGTCCCTTTATCGGATCTTTCAAAGGCAAAAAAAAAATCTCTCCGTTTTCGGAGATTTGATTGCTAACAGGTACGCAGGTTCGTATTTTTAATAGATTTTGTTTTCTGGGTTTTTCTTTTTATGGCATTTTCTTTCGTTCCGTCTTCAATTTCATATGTGATCTGTTGATTGTTGAGGTAATTTTTGGTAGTGTTGTTCTTTCGTCTCAATTTTTTGTGGGTTTTGTTTGTTTCTCTTTGATTTGTTCTTTTAACTCGATTTGTGAGTTTTTAGGATTTCACAAGAAATTATTTTGTTTTTCTATATTTTACATTTGCCCCTTTATTTAAATTTTTTTGATTACTTTTTTGTTTTCTTTTTGAGACTCTGTGTAGTGCATTTTGTAGCACACGGCGGTTTGTGTTTTTTCGTATGTAGGTTTCTTGATGTTTCTTTATATAGTTCAAAGCTTGGAGTTTAGCTTTAGTTTCCTCTGACCGGCATCTTTATTGTAATATATCTTCTTATACACTGAATTTATGAAACGAGATTCAGAATTCATGGGTATATTTTGTTTGATCTTTTTTGTCTTCTTGTGTGTACCTCAGGTTGAGTCTTGAACCTAGAGAAGAGAATCCATCAATGGTGAGTTCATCGGCTTAGTGTTGATTGCAAGGAAAAAAAAAACATGAAATGTGAATCCTAAATTTTGTTAATTAATGGTTATGTTATGAATCTTGGTAATTAGGGAGAAGCTCCAGCATTCTTCGTAGATGAGCTGCACACGTCTGTGATAAATGGAAATGGGACTGATTTGAAGCCTAAAGATTCTAAGACCAGTACTAATATTGGCGAAAGAACTGTAAGTGTATTCTATCTCAGGTTTTTATCTCCTAGAATATTTCCCTCTTACGTCTGTAGTTTACCAACATGTTTTAATATGAAATTCTTTTCAGTATGTGATTGGTGGAACGGTGGATAGAACCACTTCATCAATTTGTGTGCGAATTTTTGACAGATCTACTGGTGAATGGTCTGTTCTAGGTTCTGTCTGTGCTACGTATGAATTTGGTAATAGTGTTAAGATCATTAGTTGACATCTGTTAGGGTTTTCAGGTTCAACCCCACGGTGCTCGGAACAGTGCCCTTGTCATGGACTGGCCACTCAGCTGTGGCCATAAGTGAAGATCGAATATTGATTATTACAAAAGACTCTATCCCAGATGACTGCATCTGGTTCCTTGAGGTTTGTTGCAGTGAATCTTGAGCTTTTACAAATTGATCTGCACAGTGTTTACAGAACCCATTGAATGGAATCAACCCTTTTGACCCGTCTAGCATAACCCTTCTTTTCACTTCTATCCTCAGGTGGATACCCAGTTTGTTAGGGATCAGAAACAAAATTTGGGAACTGAGGTAGTTGCTTGGAGCAAGGGTGTTGTGGGCAATGTTGAGAAGCCGATTGTTATTAGTGGACCTTCTGGAGTTGGAAAGGGTACTTTGATATCCAAACTCATGAGTGAATTTCCATCCATGTTTGGATTCTCTGTAAGTCACACAACCAGAGCTCCAAGAGAGAAGGAGACTGATGGAGTTCACTACCATTTCACTGAGCGGAATGTGATGGAGAAGGCAATCAAAGAAGGGAAGTTTCTTGAGTTCGCATCTGTCCATGGAAATCTTTATGGAACCAGCATTGAAGCCGTTGAAGTGGTTGCGGATGCAGGAAAGGTGAAAATAGAAATCTATGTTTACTCCACGTTATTAAATGGAAATATTGGGCATGGGATGTACATATACATCTTCATAAGCAATCAAATTTGGTTCACTATTTGATGGGTACCAAATTAGATGGCCACCCAAGTAAGATGAGTCCTAAAGGTGAGTGTAATAAACCTTGAACTAAATGGGAGACTGTTGTTGCATGGGTGGTTGTTGGATAGTTTTTCTGGCTTTCAAGATGATGATAGCAGCTCTAGCATCTCTTGATTTGTTCCTATTCTATATATTAAGTTCGTTGGCTTGTTTTTGATGTAGAGATGCATTCTTGACATCGATGTTCAAGGAGCAAGGTCTGTGAGGGCCAGCTCTCTTGAAGCAATCTTCATATTTATTCGTCCGCCATCATTTGAGGTGCTTGAGAAGCGCCTCTGTGCAAGGTGAGTTATGAGTATCCACTCAAATTTTCATTTCATATATCCTGAGCTTTTGACCCACTAGGCTGACATTTTCTGCAAACAGGGGAACTGAGACTGAGGAACAGATCCGTAAACGACTTCAAAATGCTAGGACAGAGCTTGAGCAGGGACAATCATCAGGACTTTTTGATCATCTATTGGAAAATGATGATCTTGAAATATGTTATGAGAGGCTTAAGGTGAAAATCTGGCATTGCATCTGTGACTATATAATTGTAGTTTCCTTTTCTTTTTGAATTCAAGTTCTTACCATCTTTTTTTTTTTTTTAATAATGTAGAGCATCCTTGGTCTCGATGGAAATACAACGACCACTAATAAAAAAGGTAACAATTTCTTGAATCACATCGTTTTCATGATTTTTATGGTCCTGGCCTCTTCTTATACTTTGCTACTGTTTATAATTTATTTAAAATGAGAATTGATGGGATCTTCGAATTGTATAACCAGCACAAAAGCCGGTCGATTTTTCAAAGCACCGATTTGTGTCAAAAGTGGAAAACAAAATCTTCATATGCTGTGGAAATGCAGGAAAGGAGGAAGCATCAACCAATCTGTAAGTTTCTCTCCAAACATCCAATGAAACAAAATGCTAAAAAATGATGAGATTGTTAATTATGATTCAATTTATGCAGTTATGTTTTGGATGTGTCCTCACTTAAGGGTGGTGCACCTGGCCGGACAAGAGGACTTAACATCTCTGCCGCAAACCATATTCCAAATGGTTCTAATGGAATAGCACGCTGAGCTGACAAACTTTACATACCATTGTTGTTGTTACTTACTTTGTCATTGTTTTCTCCTTTCAGTAGCCTTTGAACCATTTTTTTTCCTTCTGCTTTGAATTATGATAGAGGAAAATGGCTACAAAAGTTTAGATGCATTTCTGATGATCACCGAGGAATTTTACATTCTTTGTTTGGGAACACGTGGATTATTGGGGTTACGAAAGATTACTTTTCCCTGCGGGGTTTAATGAGAGAGTATATAAGATTTTTGTGGCGTGGAATTTCAGTGCAAGTCTATTTTAAGCTTGATAAAAGATCCCTTGGTTATATTAAAAATTTAGTCTCTATCTTGGCCATTTTGAGCTTGTCAAGTCTCTTATGCATGTGGTGAAAAATGAAACAAATCATGAGGTGATTTGGATTTGTCCCAACATTTTGGGAAAGAGACATCCATTCTCCATGAGCCAATTAAGGTGCGGAGAGCATGAATATATATATATATATATTTTCGGTGCTATTAAGAGTTATATTTTGATTAATTAGGTTTGAGTGTCTATGAAGACTCTATTTAGGGGATAGCTTTTTTAAATAAATTATTTTTTATTTCTAAATTTTGAATTTAAAACTAGATTAAGTGATCTAATATATTATTTCATTAAATTGATTGTATGTTGGTATGGACAAATATTTGTGATTGTTTTTTTTTTGTCTGTTTTTGACATACATAAAATTTAAATCTAAAATCTTTGTTTTAGAGGGTATTGATATCAAACCATTAAATCATCAAGAAGATGGCTGAGTGCCTTTTTTTTTTTTTTTTGTTTGTGCACACATATAGTTATGGCGAGTAGTCTTTGACTCCTTAGTATCTTAGATGGAACGGAGTTGCGATGGTTGTTTTGTCTTAACAATAATAATATATGATTGTTTTTGGATTCCCCTTTTTGTTAGCCAAAAGAATAAATGGAAAATGCTTCATTTCCAATCACCTGACTGCAGGGAGACTAGATCCTCAACCCAATTTTTCTCAGGCACTCTCTGTCTCTCCAATCTCCTATGTCTATCTTGAAAGAGAATATAATTGTTTGTCTTACATGAAGAGTCTTCCTCACAGAGTCACATGCGGCTGCAGCCGTGATGCATGGATTTCTGTGATTGCGCATCAAGTTGGCAATGATGTGATTGCATTGCAAGTTTTTCTGAAGAGAAAACTGTTTTTCTGAAGAGAAAACTCCCCTCAGGACAACTTGAACGGTGGACCCTCTCCATTTGCATCTTTTCTTCTGCTGTTGGATCCCGGTTGCATCTCCTTACATCAAAATTAAAAAAAAAAAAAGAAAAAACTATTTTTCCTTACATTTCATAATTGGATCATGAACCAAACATCTAATGATGAATGTTCAAATCAATAAATTAAAATTGATTAGTTCTATAAATTCCATAAAAACGAATTTTCTTTTGTTTGTTTCTTATATATTCTTCTTATTGAATTCTCTTGATCAGAGTTTTAATAGAGTTTCATCTTTTTTTCTTTTCCTTAATATCAATGATAACCGAAATTATATTTAGATAAATTCTGTTTAAATGTTATCAACTCTAATTTAGAGGAGTTCTTTTAATATATATTTTTTTTATTTTTAAATTTTGAATTCAAGAATTATAAAATGACTCATTATCCTTTGTTGGACTAATTATCTGTTGGCACATAATTTTATCTTAATAACACCAATAACATTCAAAGTCTTCCGGGACGTTGGTGGGTGGGTGGGATTTGTGGTGTGTGGGTGACTGGTGGGGACTATAAGATAAAGGAAGTGCAAGGGTAGAAGACTTGATTTTTGTTCTTACTTTCCATTAAGAGTCGGCGTGGTCTTTGGTCTGCTTATAACAGCAAGTGCTTTGCTGGCTTGGTGGACCAAACCCATCTTCTTTCCATTTCTCCTTGAAGTCTTCTAGAGAGAGAGAGAGAGAGAGAGAGAGAACAAAGTCTTCTATGGGCTAATTTTGCCGACTTTAGGTGAACCTTGACTTGGTCCTAGTCTTCAGAGTTGATAATAAATTTCAAGTCTAACGGCTCCCTAAAAAAAATAAAAATAAATAAAAATTTGGATGGAAGAAAAAGAAAAGAAAAGAATGAGTCCACCAAAAAAAAAAAAAGAAAAGAAAAGAATGAGCCGTCAAAGCCGGCTGGTGGTGGAATTTGTCGAACATGAAGGAGGTGAGGCCCACTGCAACCTAAAAGAAGCTTCCTAAAGTCCACTTGCCCATGTTGGTCCATATTCTGGGGCCCGCTCGCGTCTTAGCCCCCTCTCGTACTTCAATAAACTCTCACCAACTTCCTCTCTCTCTCTCTCTCTCTCTCTCTCTCTCTCTCTCTCTCAAGCAGAAGCCAAAATGTTGGCCTTTTTTTTTTCTTTTACGTTTCGGGCGTTGCATCACATGGTTATGTATTTTTCCAATATATATCTAACTATTTTAGAACTTATCAAATTTGATTTAATTTATATTCGATCGTTCCAAAATAAAATTTTCTTAATATTTATTTTCATCATACATATAATTTAAATTTAAAATTTTACTTAAATAAAAATTTCTTTAATGGACCTTGAGAATATATTTTTCTAGTGTCCAAACTCAAAACTTCTTTACGAGAAAGTATAAATCATTCTCAACTCAAATCAGATCATAGTATCATCAGTTAATTAGTTTAGTATGATATAGCGTTATATTTCTTAATCAAAATTCAAGTTCGACTCGCAACTTAAATATGGAGCAGACTATATTGGAAAGATAACCTCTAAAATAGATTACTGTAAGTTCATGATCGGATTAATCAGAATATGACTCCGAATACCAGTCAGTATAGTACAAAAAAAAATCAGACCACGGCAATAATTTAATTTTTCTATAATAATTTTTAATTTATAAAATTATATATTTTAAAAACTTTTTATTCACTCAAATATATTATAAATAAAATAAAACAAAATAAATAATATAAATTTTCGAAAGACCCACTACGCATTTACCCTAGAATTTCTCTTTAACAATTATTTTGCTGAGAATTCTTAAACGCAATTTGCGTTGGCCCCTAAAACTTCAAATTGAATCCCTCTCAAGTCTGCAGTTGAATTATGACTTCCAAGCAAATCAAGCTTCGACCATAATTACACCAAAGAAAAAGTGACCTTCTAATGTCCAAATCTCAAGTTTTTTTCATAAGATGGGTGTAATGTGCAATCAATAGATTTGATATTTTCTCTTCTCTAGATGAAAAGTTTGGGGTTTGTCTTAACTTCTTAGCTACATATTTTGTGGATCAATGAAAATGTAAATAAAATCTCTCTCTTTAGGTGTCCTTTAAGTTGGTCATTCCTCCACAGTGGACACCCACCATTAAGTGGCCTTCCCTTTTTTTTTATTAATCAGTCCACCGATTTTATAAGTTATACTTTAATTAATCCGATTCGAATATTTACAAGACTCCATTTGGGGATATTTCTCTTAACGTAATCTTTTTCATTATCAAATTTTAAATTTAAAACTCAATTAAGAGATTTAGTATCGTTTTTCGTTAAACTAATTATTCGTTAGCAAAAGACCTTCCTTTAATATTATAACTTTATAATAGACTAATAGTACCATTCTTATGTTAAATAATAATTATAAAAAATTTTTAATTCAGAAAAAAATATGATTTAATATCAAATTAGACAATTCTTCTTATGAGCTTGAAAAGATGATAACACATCCTTATAAGACGGGGATTGAACTATTTTTTTGAAAGGTGAGAGTTACGTAATATAACATAGACTTCGTATGATGCAATTTTTGTTATATGGATATTTGAATATGAAATCTTTAGATAGAGAGAGAGATTTGTAACCACTAGATTTTTCCCTTGAAATATATAATGTCATTTCTTGGAAATGGAGGACGAACGACGCAAATGTGATTATGTGATCCTTATGTTCTAAGCCTAGCTCTTTTTCACATTTGAAGCAATCCTTTTTTTTGTGGGGGGGGGGGGGGGGGAGATAATGAAAGCTATAAACTTCACATCAAAGGGATATATATTATTTTGTCTCCCTTAAGCAATGACCTCAATTTTTTTCCTTGTTAGGGAAGTCTAGTTTAATTTGTACCCACATTAAAATCGATCAATGAAAATCAATTTTATCCCTCTTTTTAATATTTTTTTGATTCATAGTAAAGTTCGAATCCAATCTTATTATAAAGGAAGAGGATTGATGTCACTTGAATTAAAACTCATTGACTTTATCCCTCTTTTTATGAAAATCTAGAGCAACATTAAAAATCGATTAATGGGTTCCTTTTTTTTGGTGAGGATTAATGGGTTCGTTTGTTATTATTGAACCTCTCTCTCTCTCCCTTTCTCTCTTATTATTCATAACTTTCATAATTGTTACGGATTATTTCCCAAAATATTGGAAAAGGAATACGAAATTCAAGAAATAGGTTTTTTTTTTTTTTCTCAAAACAATCGAAGTTAACTTCATGAAAGCCGACCTTGTGAAATCGACTTCCACCTGCCCAAACCCAAAAAAAAATATATATATATATATAAAATAAAAATAAATAAAGTGAGCAATTAGGTTGGGCCGCAATGGTCAATCGACTTTGTTGTTTTCTTTTAATAAATTTTCAGCTCAACATTGACCATTGCGGCCCAATGCGAGAAGTTAATGGCTTAATGTAATTAATCTTGGAGCGAGCCTTTAAATGGCAAAACCCATTATCACAATAGAAAAGTCCGACCCAAGTAATATTAGTATTTTTATTTTCTGATGCCCTTGATCTCGGTACACCAACAGGGGTTCGAAGTTTCACCTGGATTAATTCGGAGATCTAACTGAAGTCTCTCTTAGAGGGGTAAGGGTCTCCTAACATAGTCAACTCAATATCTAAGTCACGAATCGAATTCATGATTTTAGTTAAGAAACATAATGACCTATTTGCTGTATCAACTATCTTTTGGTAGTATTTGTTTTTGTTGGGAAATAATATCATTTAGTTATAACCGTGATCAAAATTTAATTTTTCCTTAATTAAAACAACTTAAAATAGATGTCCGCTAAACCTCCACAAAAATTTTAAAAAAAATTAAATTCTCTTCAAAAATCACTATTTTTTTGAGATGGGTTAGTAAAATAATTGATAAATATTGATAATGGCATCAACAAAAAGACGGAGGAGGAAGAGGGAGAAGAGAGAGAGAGTGCAAAGGGGTTATTTTTCAAAATATTAGGGTTCGGACTAACTTTATTTAAATATTATGATTTTAATTCGGTTTTCAAAACTAGTTAAGAAAATCGATTTCAAACTACTCAAAATGCTTCTCAACTGGGAAAAAAAATTGAATTTTTAAATCAAATTTTAAAAAATCGATTTTAAAATCAATTTTTTAGATATCGAGTCTTAATTAATTTTTTATTATCACTCTCTACGGCTAGGACTGAGGCTTCACGGTAAAATTTTGAAAAGAAGCAAGCCAAGAATATTTTCCCATGAAGTTCGATTTTACAAAAATCCACGTCAAAATCGATTGATAATTTTAAAAAATGTATTACAGAAATCGAGTTCAAAGCAACAAACTATTATTAAGTTCGGTTCCATCTATCCACCTAGTTTTGATTCAATTTCCAATCATCCCTCCGGGGCCACCATAGACAAAAACTTTATGGCTCTCCTTATAATGATTTCCCATATCCTTAATATCGTAATAACGTCTAGCATCAGCTGACTCTTGTGTGTTTGTTGCCATCACAACATCACTGGTTTCATTTCTATATGTAACATCAATCATAGATGCATCATAGTTCCCATCAGCTCGGAAACTATTACCGGAACCCATTTGCGGACTGGGTTTATCCGGGGGACCTTGAACCTCTCCTCCCCAATTCACATAAGAAGCCATTCCATCCAAGCTCTTAAACAATGATTTCGGCCAAAATCCTATTCTTTCATCTTCACGTCCTCTCGAAAGCCACCAGTTTCCTGTTAATGTATCTTGTCATTCCATACAAAAATCATGTTAACTAACATCTATAGGGTATATCTCTACAAGCCACAGAAGGCAGTAGTAGTAAATACTTGCATGAAAACCAGGGTGTGTTGACTGGTGCTGATACTGATATTTGAATTTTGGTTCTGAAAATGTAAAATTTTTCTTGTGAGATCTTCTTTAGTTGTTCTCTTTATAGGGACTGTACCAGGCTTTAAAAGTTAATTTGTGTATAGTTTTCCTAAATAGTTTACCAAACTTCAACCCCAAAATTTTATTGAAACGGTGGCAATTTTAATGTCAAAATAAAGTTAATATATATTTAAAAATAATTTTGGTCTGACATTTTTCAAGTGTTTAAAGAAAATTTTAATCAATTATTAGCAACATTATTTGTAAATTTATGGAAAAATGAGTTAGGGCTGTTTTGTAGTACAAGACCCACCATTTGGCACTTTCTCAAAAAAGGTTCAAAATTAACTTTAAGGGGCCTTCCTTTTAATATTATAACTTTATAACAAACTAATCATACAATTTTTTATGTCAAATAATAATTATCGAAAATTCTTAATTTAAAAAAATAAGAATTAATATCAAATTAGAAAATTTTCTTTTTTTTTATACACTACTAGAAAATTGGCTTTCAATGACAGAAAATTATCGACGGATTACTGATGAAAATTTTATCGACGGATTACTGACTGAAATTTTAGCGACGGATTACCGACGGAAATTTTACTGACTGATCTTTTAAATTTTTTTAAATTTAAAATTTTTTAATTTTTTTATTATTACTGACGGAAAAAATAGCATTGAATTACTGACGGATTAGCGACATATTTTTTAATTTTTAAAATTTTTAAAATTTTTTTAAAATTTTAATAAAATTATTTTTATTTTTATTTTTATTTTATTTTGTAAAAGGAAAATATTATTTTATTATTTAATTTTTTAATTTTTTAATTTGAAGCTTTTTTAATTATTTTATTATTATTAAAAAATACGAGATAAAGATAATAAATAAAAAAAAGAAAGTAATATATTTAAAGATGAAGTTTGGCTTGGCAGTTGTGTTGCTTATGAAACTTACTCCTTTGTGCCCGGGTTTGAAGGCGTTTTCCACAGATTAAAGAAAGCAGGTTGGCGGGCTGTTGGGTCGGGCCGCGGGTTGGAGGTTGGCCGGAGCACATCGTCATTTTTTTTTTGAGAAGTCTAAAATCAGTGACGGACCGATCTATCACTGATTTTTTTTTTTTTTTTTAGAGACAAAAAGTCGCTGATATTTACTGGGCTGTTGGGTAGGGCCACGGGTCGGGAGTTGGCAGGAGCACATAATCATTTTTTTTTTTAGAAGTCTAAAATTAGTGACGGACCTAATCTGTCACTGATTTTTTTTTTTTTTAGCGACAGAAAGTTGTTGATATTTAACGGGGTAACTATCAGTGACGGAAAAAATCCATTACTAATACTCTTCAGTGACTGAAAATGGACTTTCAGCGATGGATTTTTCTGTCGATGGAAGTCCATTTTCTAGTAGTGATAAATTATCAGTATTCGATAATTATATTGGTATAATTAAATTCGATTTGAACTAAATTAAACCTAAAATGCAGAACTATCTCAAAATAAAGTGTCAAAATAATGTCAAAATAAAGTTAATTTATATTTAAAAATAATTTTTGGTTTGGCATTTGTCAAGTGTTTAAAGAAAAATTATTGGCAACATTATTTGTAAATTTATGGAAAAATGAGTTAAGGTCGTTTTGTAATGCATGAGATGAGACCCACTATTTGGCACTTACCTCAAAAAAGGTCCAAAATTAACTTTAGATTTTGTGTAAACAAATATTTTTTTAATTTTCTTGATTAAATAGCAAAAAATAAAAATAAAAATTATATTTGTTAAAAAAAAGTAAAAAAGTTAACAACTTATATATGAAAAAAAAAAAAACGTAATGCCCTCATAAAATCTCCGATGCGATTTTGTGTCATACATAAGCATGGCTTTTAAGTGAAAATATAATAAAATTTTAATTATTGTGTTAAAAATATAAATCATTTTATTTGGAGTTATTTTTAAATTATTTTCTAAAAACAATTGATGGGTCAAATTCATTTGATTGAAAATAGTTCAAAAATAAGTTAATATGACACTTATATGACCTTATGTTATTGATATAATCGATTAAATTTTTTAATTTTTAAAATATTTATATTTTTAACAATATAATTAAAAATTTTTCCCCTTATGAGGTAGGCTGGACCATGCATAACCATGGAATTCCTTTGTGAGGTTTCAAATCATGGAGTCTCTTGGACATGAGTAGTGTATGAAAAGGATAATTTGTGAAGTGTAGCTAGGGGTGTTGTTGAGGGGGAATTCGGTTTTTTGAGTTATTCAGATTTTGAAATTTAAAAATTTTAATTAGAATCGAATTGAATTACATGAAATCCGAATCAATTTATTTTAATTAAACTTTGGGTTGAAAGATTTGGATTTCATTTATTTGAATCAAATATGAAAATGGTGAGAAAATCTATTCAACTTTAAAATCACAATTTACTTAAATCAAATTATTCGAGTTAATTCCATAGTTTTGTTAATCGGATTTTGGACAACTCTGAATAAAAATTTTTATTTTTTAAATCAATTCATTAACCCGAATTTTTAATCAGATAAAATTATTCAATCGATCTGATTTTTATTAATTTGAATAGTATAATTTGATTTTTTAATAATTTGAACAGTTGAATGATTTGATCCGAATCCTAAACACCCCTCTAAGAGTGGGGGTCTCAATTTGGGGAATTTGAATTTGAATTGTCAATCAATTGATTAGGTACGAAAATTTAGCACAAGGTACTCCTCCAATGTCCACGCCTAGGGGAATAAAGCATCCCATGATACCTAACTTCTATGTTCATATGAAAGAAACCCATGTCCGAAAATTTATTTTCTCAATTTTCTGTCTGGCCATTCAAATTCCAAATGTACTATTTGCTCTGAACCAGTGCCTGCCCAATTTCAGATTCATTACTTTACAGGTTTAATTTGGGAAAGTTAAATTCATCTTAATTTATTTCAGTTTATTTATGTAACATTTTTTTAAGTAGAATAAAAGAAATTTTTATAGAAAATATAAAATTTTATATAAAAAAATTCAATTAATATTTTTGCATTAAAAGCTTTATTAGGTGTCAGTTAAAATATAATCTTAACTTTTCTAAAGAATTATTCTTCCCAAAAAGGAAAAGAAAAAACTTTTCCAAATGACCAAATCTTTCTAACATATCAACAATATAGCTACCAAGACAAATAAATATTGTGATTGGAGAGAGAGAGAGATCTGTTTTAAGGTCTGGCCAACTATTTCAAAGGGCCTGGGGCCGAAAAGCAGTAACTCATTCGATTAGGGCCCCCTATTTTATGGCGGAGAATTTTTCTTTCCCATAAAAGTTTCGGCCTAGAGACTTTTCTATATATAAAAAAAAGGGTGCATGTGTGTGGACGCGCAAGCACAAGTGCACATATTACAAGACCATGAGCTCCATGAATATCCCAAGGATAGAGATATCATATCCCAGCCCAACAGGAGGAAAAACAAAATATTCAAGGGAATATGAAAGAAGGTAATAAAATATAGCATTTACTGTTGTCTGATATTGAAGCGTTCGGTACAAATCAAATCAACTGTTAAAGACCAAAATGGCACCAAACTCGTCTTCGTTTCCAGAAGTGCAGACTCAAATTCAGACCGATATTATTGGCATCCTGTTCCTTGCATTAATGTGGGGAAAGGTAAAAACCCATCAAAACGGGATGAAACCCCACATTCTCAATCCTATTCACAAACAATTTTCTACTTGTCATTGGTAAGTCATGCTGTACGAAGGCAAAAAAGTATTGTTCTAAAGTGAACTAAAAGGAATGTTCATACTGCTCGGATGTCCAATTGCAAATCCTCTTCATCCTCTTCCTCCTGATGACAGATTGGCGGCGGCGGAGGATCAACACACAACGTGCCTTCTAACACCTTGACCACCTCTCCCATTGAAGGCCTCATTCTCTCATCAGCGTGCAAGCACCAAAATGCAGTTCTTAGTACTCGCTCCAACTCTTCTGAATCTAACCCACCTTTGATTCTTTTATCAACTACACGCTCCGTTTGTCCATCTGCCCATTTGTCGTAAACCCACTGGAGAACATCTTCATCTCGTTTCCCACTGACCAACATTACCATCATCTTACCAAAATCTTCTACATCCCTATCTGCAGTGGTCGATGTCTCACCATAAGCTCTCCCAAACCCGAATTCAGTCACCTTGGCCTCAAAGTTTTCATCCAGAACTACATTTTCAGATTTCAAATTTCCATGGCTTATAAACTCTCTACAATTACCATGCAGGTAAGAAATAGCTCTTGCTACACTTAAACAAATACTAAATCTTTTTCTCCAAGACAGCTTCTCGCTCAGCTTAGAGTCTCCAATGTGTCTATCCAAAGAACCATTCTTAGCAAACTCATATACTAGTAATCTATGACCGGATTCACAACAGTAACCCTCCAATTTGACTAGATTTTTGTGATGAATGCTTCCTATAACAGAGACAGCCCTACAAAACCTCCTCTCGTCTGTGGTAGCCTTCAAGTCCTTCACAGATACCAGTGTTTTGTCTGAAAGCATCCCCTTAAACATTGTAGGCCCAATTTGATGCTTGAAATTCTCTGTTAGGTCCTTGATTTCCTTGAAAGAGAACATGATCGGGCCTTTCAAGTGGGAATTTACATATGGGAACATGAATTTTCTTTGGATGGAGTTTTTTCTCCTGTAAAGGTACAAGCCGATTCCGAGCTGAACTACAAAAAAGAACAGAAACGTGACCACAGCTGTTAAGACTAAACAAGGCACGGGAACCTTGTTAGAGGATGAGGAGGAGGCCATCTCGGGATTGACCGAAAGAGGATTTGAAAATGAACACTTCTTAACAAAAGACACCGCCTTCATTGAGGGGAGTGAATAACCACTTAAGTGTATGGTTTTCTTCATCCTGCATTGTGCAGTTCCATCATTCATGAATGTCACTGCCACACAATCTGCATCTTTGATGCATAAATCTTTGCATTTCTTCAAGCTAGAAAAAGTCACAATTTCATGTGGTGGATATATCCCATACAAAAGTGTATACTCAAGCTGTACCATGTCAACATGCGAGTCACATTCAAGTAGATTTGGAGCCAAACATTTTAACTCCGATGTCCAGGAAAAGGGACATGTGCAATCAGGAAAGCCATTTGCACCAAAATTGCAGATGCCGTGGGGGTAACAAGTTGCAAACACAGTGCACTGATTCTCAATAGCTTGCCAGACAGATCTCCACAACCTCGTAGCTTCCATCCAGGAATACAAACGGAGATTCCCATCAGCATCTAGCCTAAGAAACCTAAAGTTCACATCAGAATCATTGTGATCTTGTGCAAAGGCAGACCATACCGGTTCAAAACTTCGATCCACAAGTTGCAATGCTCCATTAGCCGTAACAACAGCATAGTGAACCGGCTGTCTTGCAGTCCCACTTTTCCAATAAGAAACACTGGTTTCCCACCTGAGCTGTAACTCATCAGCATCAATGTTAAGAGTATAGTAACTTGAAACTGAATTTTGCCTTGCTGCTCTAAGTGTCCGATCAACAGGCAAATTTTGACCCGGAAGAAGTACATTATATGGGGTATCAAAGCTTCGCCAAACAATTTTCTGAGATTTACTCATCAAAACAAGATTGCCATCATCTTTAAGAACAGCAAAAGCAACCGAAGCGTTACTATTGCCGCTAGTCCAGGCAATTACTCCCATAGAATTACACAAGACCAAGTTCCCTTCATTGGTTAGTTGAAAATATGACCGGTTAGATATCCGAAGATCACCACCAGCAACCCAAACAAAGGTTTGTTTGTCATGTGGAATAGAGTTTGAATTATATCTGATTCCAACACCATACTGATTAGGTTGATCAGAGTGACCGAAAAAACCCAGCGCAAAGTCCCTATTTGATGAGACCCAGAATTTGTTTTCACTCACGTGGAGCTTTGAACCCAAAGGTATTTGTGAAACTGTAGTGGACACAAGTGAAAACCATAGCGACAAACATAATAGAAGAGAAAAACTAACAAAGAATCTCTCCTGATTAAGCATGCCTTTGCATGATACAAGATAACTAGGATTATTTGAATTAAGCAACAAGAGATAGAAACTAACAACAGCTAAGCAAAGATTTTTTGAAGAAATTCGTAGAAATGGCATATGGGCTTTGTAAATTTGTCAAAGACAAAGTAAAATGTAGATTTGTAGAACTTGGTACCTGGAAAAGGTGGTAATCAGAACCCTAGTAATGATGAGAAATTGGTGGTGCTGAACACATGACCTTGCATAAAGAAATTGAATTTGGTAAAGGAAATGATTGATAACAAAAGGGTATGTGACTACACCACTGAGAGTTCGGTCAAAGTGAAAGAAAAAGGGGATTTTTAAGGGGATTCTTGAGAGGAAAATAATGGGACCCAATTAGACAAATGCAAACATGATCTTAATAAGGACCCCCCCCCCAAAAGGCGCCTCACTATTCAATGTGTGAATTCACAAATAAAAAGGCTGCAATTATCAGAACAAACCCACAAAACCAATTCAAATTCGATAATGAAGTGGGTCGTTCATCCCCCAAAAGAGAGAGAGAGAGAGAGAGAGAGAGAGAGAGAGAGAGAGAAAAGAAATTTACAACTCGGAAAACGTGCAGTATGAGATTGGAATTGGAACAAAAAGAATTCACAGAAGAGCAATGTGTCGGTGAAAATAAAAAGAGAAAAATGGAGAAATGAAACAAACTTTGGTTGTAACAGTGGTCCTTTTTTTTTTTATAATAAATCACGGTATGGTGTAAGATCCGATTAAATCAAGTTGGGACCAGAGTTTGTAGAAGGGCAAATTCCTTCGGAAACCATTTTCATCTTACACAACATTCAAACCCAGACATATTGGGTAGAATGCCCACAACCAACCATGCGTGGGTGTAACGGCGGTCTATACAACTCGCTAACTAAGGGCGGGTTTTGTGGGCAGAGTGTTAAGGAGATGCTCTGCCCAGAACAGGAGAGAAGGAGAGAACAGAGGAGTGATGATAAATGTGACGGGCGATTGCTTGGATTTTTGTACTTTTTAAGGTGTGCATCTATTCATTGTTGTCAATTTAGGACTTTGGACCCTCTTTGGACCACAGCTCAAAATGTTGGTTAGTGTGAGGTGGGGTGGGTGGCCATTGTCTGGAATGGAGGAATGAAAATGTAAACGCGGCGAGGGTGACTTCTAGGACTATATGAATCTTAAACTCAACTTTTGTTGAGGAATAAAGGGATATCCAAACAAACATTTTCTTTATTATTATAAATGTTTTTTCTGTTCGAAATTATTCAAAATTAGGATTGCAAATTGATGATGTGGGAAATTGTTTTTCTGATTTATATAACATTGATTTCCTGTTTTTATTGGCAAAAAAAAAAGAATGCTTTTATCTAAATGGAAAAAGTCATGCCACAGAATCATTTTTGACTCAAGGAAAGATGATAATTTTCAGTAGCTCACAGGAAAGAGTGAGATTCTCCATAATTCTTATGAATATTTTTAAATGATTTATATTACCGTAAATGAAATGAAAAGGATAGTTATGTCGAATATCTAATGAGTTTTAATTTGGTTGGATTCGATTTAATTTATTTTATTGATGATTGAATTAATACATTTTCATTCTCTCCCACTGCCCCCGCTTTGAATTAAACGGTCCTACTTTTCTAGGGCAAAGTCTCTCAAAATAATGAATTTCCTCCATGCTCGTCTATGGTGGCATGGACATGGCCTCCCAAGGATTTTTTTTTTTTTTGGTAAGTTGATGTGGAGCAGGTTTCTAATAATTATTAGATTATGCGAGAGATCAGTTCAAGAAAAAGAAAGGAAGTTTTAATTAGTTTCTTTGTTTTTTTGAAACTCGAACTTGAACCTATTACATGGGAAGGGGAAGGTATCACTTGACTTGAAACTCATTGGTATTAGTTTCCTAATTTCTCTAAATTTTCTAATTTCTTTAATTTTCTAATTTTTATAATTTTCTTAATTTTTAGGGTTTGCATATCCTATAAATATTTGTACTACTTTATTATTTTGAAAATATCAATAAAATATTTCTTTTAGAATATTAATTCTCTTTCAAAAGTTTTAGAGTTTTGTCTCTTTACAAATCCTATTATTTTCCTTCTATCTCTCATGTGTTATAAGTGAATTATTTATTATCAATCGATATCTAAGTTTTGTCCGACTAATATTGTGAGACTCATTAACTGGTTGACTCTCTCAAATCCCATTTTTCCATTCACATCACTCAAATTCAAGACCTATAGTTAAAGAAATACAATATCATTTTTTATTATACATAAATTTGAATATGAAATCATCAAATTAGAAAAAAATATTTATACCACTAACTTGTCCCTTGAGAACATAGTATCCTTATTACACCCACCGGAGTTTAGTCAAGAATTTGATCTATCCAAACATTGGATCTTGTTCATAGGCTCTTATGTCTAAGATTTTTATTTTCAATTAAATTATGCATAGAAGGTTAATCGGTCGGTCGAGCACATAATAATAATAATATTAAGTACAAATTATTATTATTATTGTACCAAAAATAATAATAATAATAATAAGTGTGTAAAAGTTGTACTATAGGCCCAACTTAAATTTTCTACAACTAAGCCCATTTAGATGGGCTCTTGTAAATCACACTCAGAAACAGCCCATTTTATTGAGGCCGCCCAAGTATCTTCTTAATAATTATCAAGGATTTATGGTCTCCTTGCTGTTAGGTGGTCCATGAAGTTTCTAGGAAAACACTCTAAAGGTCCAATTGGGCCCATAGAAAATGATGTTCCTTTGCGCTGGTCTGCGACCCCTGGTATGGAAGCCAGCTGCTACCGCTGCTTTAACTATTTTTAGGGAGAGGGAGAGTGTATGACCCACGATTAGTTTGATCCAAATATTATCGGATCTAATTTAGGAAAATCTCTCTAAGATAGTTTTTTACATTATCAAATTTCAAATCTAAAATTTGATTAAAAAATTTAACATTATTATCCACTAAACTAATTATATATCGAGTTATTTACAAAATTATTGTCGCAATGGAATATTAAAATCGAGGCATAACTACTGATTTAAAACAACTCACTAAGATAAATCTGAACGAAAACTATTACTCCTGACATCCAATCAAAAATTTTTGAACTATCTGGGAGAGAATTTTTTATTAAATAAAAATAGTATTACACAAGGGTATTTTTGATTATCAAACTCATTTGGGTTAAATAGTCAAACACTTTATTTTTTAATCAGAAATCTTAAATTCAAGTTTGAGTTCTGGAAACGGTGAAAAAGGATTTGAGAGAATCGATCCTTAAAATGGGTCTCACGGTATTCGAATCGAATTAATTGAATAAAATCATACCAAACAAAAAAAAAAAGGTATTTTTGATTAAATAAAAATAGCATTACACAATGGGAGAGAATTTGCACTTAAGGAAGAGAATGTGCAAATTTTGTGATATAAATATAAATAAATTTTTTGTGATATATACAATTATTATAAATTATCATTCTTAGCCATTAAAAATCAGAGAGAATGTGCATGAAACAAAGCCACCGAATATTCTCACCCAAATGATACTGAAAAAACAAACACAACAAAATAACTATAGCAGATTTTCCAAGAGAACCGAAAAAATTTTGATTGGGTTGAACTTGACCCGTATAGTAACAGACACTGACCCGCTAACTATGATCATTACCTCCTCCAACTCTGTTTTGAGTAACTAGAATTTAGAAAACAGGTCATGCTTCGAATGCTGTGACGGAGACAAAGAGAAGAGAGAGAGCAGAGAAAACGGAGGTGTTACGTTCAGGGGCTCTACTTTATTTTAACGAGGACAATGTAAAAGAATTATAAACAATTGGGAAACGAAGAGAGGGTGGAGAGAGAGAGAAAGAGAGACAGCGTCAAACTGTCATAAATGTTGGTCATTCTTCATGAGGAAGAAAGCTCGTTTTGGTTTGACAATTGCATTACAACAGCTGACAGACTTCACTGGTTTTAGCCATTCAGGCGGGCTCCAGTGACTCACCCTCCTAAGTTGCCCAATTTCCCCATCCAAAATTAGGTGGGTTGTCTTACGACGTGGGTCTTCTCTCCGTTTGTTAGTCCATAAAGCTTCTAACAAAAACAATTGAGATTTTTCATTTAATTTTGAGATCCAATATATATATATATATTTTTTCGTATCATGTCTCGGACACCACTCAGTATCCGAGACTTTATCCCGACTAATCCGGACAGACCGCTACAATGGCTCCTTTCGGAAGGCGGGTCTCTCAATGGGGAACGCTTCACACATGAGAACTCGATACTTTCAGCGGGAGTCGAACCTCGATTATGACCTTGGTATTAACAATGTGATAGATACTTTACCCATCTATTTAACGAGCCCACACATAATTTCAAATTTGCGTATTTTTTTTTAGTACGTAAAATTTGTAAACTATTATGCATTACCCGATATGTTTGCAAGTATGCTCTCAAAGGATAGTGATTTGAATCTCTATCTTTATTATTTATTATTATTTTTTATTATATAAATATCATAAAAATCATGAAAATACATATATTTATTAAATTACGTGAACTTCTCTTTTTAATATTTTTTGATTAAATAAAAATATTTTAAATTTAAAATTATATAATAGATGATAACTCTTTCATATAATCGATAAATAAATCAAAATTACTATTAATACTTAGTTCTATTCTTTCAAACTACTAGACGTATTATAGTTAAACTATTGTTAAATTAAATTATTAAGTTATAAGCTCTCCTGAATAAGACCTCTCCCTTCCCCACCATCAAAGACCCCAGTCTTCGGGACGTTGTCTGCGAATGCGCCCAGACGCACCTTTCTCCCGCAAAATGACTTTTTTTTTTTTCAAAAAATAATAAATAAAAAGAAACCACTAACAAAATCTAATCTAATTTTTCTGTAAAGTCCACTGCCAAAATCCAATCTCATGATTGAAGCACCCAACTCAAGGAGATCTTGCCAAGTGTACCACCATGTTTTTGTGTGGACCCACCATAAAGGGAGCCAATTGAACCGACCAATTTCATCATTTACTTATTTCTTTTTTTTTTTTTAATAACTTATTTAAACAAAAAATAAAATATCATTTTATTATTAAAATTCTAACTTATAATATTTATTTATTTATTTATGGGCAGGACGCAGTCACTAGCTAATAGTCCACGAGAGGGAGTTGGGCCGATCACGTAACAAGAAAACAAAAATGTTACTTTCCCTCTAGGGTCATGTTTCCGAACACAACTTTCTAGGCAATAGAGAAATAGAGCAATCTGAGCCCTCCAACTCCATCAGAGCCTGCCGTGTGTAATTTTGGGACCCATTTTTTCATTTTCATTCGGAATCCGTGCAAGTATATTATATTATTTTTCATGAATAAAAAAGGTGAATGAAAAAAAAAATTATAATTTAAATTTTATCCTAAATTCCAAAAAAGGAGGAGGCTACAAAGAGTACAAAGAGTAGAGAGTTTGTCCAAAAAAAGAAAAAAGAAAATTATATCTTAAATAATATAATATTTTCTTTTCACCCTAAAAATTAAATAATAATTTATTTTTATTTAAAATTTTAAAACGTTGCTTAAGTCATCCCTTATCTTGTTTAATATCATTTTATCTTATTTTGCTTATTTTATTTTTATTAAAATAAAAATTTTCATTTAAAAAAAAAAGTAAAGTTTGTCAAAAAGTTTTTGAATTTTCATCTAAAGAGCATAATATTGTTATTATATGAAAAAATAAAAACTAGAAAAGAGAAGAGGAGAGAAGAGGGTATCAACACGCTCAAATGTTTGGTTTGTCTCGCAGAGACAATTGAAATGGTAGATTTTCTTCGCTTTTATTCTTTTTTTTTTTCAATTTAATTCTACTTAATTATAATTTTTTATTAAAAAAAAGAGGAAAAATATCGTAACATAATCCAGGAAGTGTGGGCAAGCCCAAAGAGCAAAATCAATCTAAGATGGGTTATTTGAGCCTAAACAGGATAGATGAGTCTCCATGCAAACCCTAATTTAAGGACAAATAGTGTGCGTCCTTTTGCTCTCACTCTGTAAACAAGTATTAGTAATTTTTTTTAAACATATTTTTTTATTACCGATTGGTATTCGAATTTCATCTGATTAAAATGATTCGAATACTATTGAACTTATTAAAAAATTGATTCTTTCAATTCTCATTTTTTTATTTCTATAAGTTAAATCCAAGATTTATGATTAAGGAAGTATAGTGACCGATCGATATAATTATGAAAATTTGGTACAGTAATTTTTCTAATGTAATTTGAAAAGGGGAAATCAAGAAACTACCAAATAGTTATAATAGTCATAGATAGGGGCTCTATTTATAAAATTGCAATTTGCATCTTTTTTCTTTTTTCATGGGAATTTGTTCTCCCACTGGTTCTGTTTTGGAGACGAAGACGAACATCAAATTTTGAACTTTATCCCTTTGTTGGGTATTTGTTCTTTGGATATTAATTCTTTTTACCCACATTTTTGTCTCTTCTGAGGAAAAACATCCTTGAAGGTGAAAATAAAGACACGAGTTTAATCGGAAAATGAGAGGTTTGTTTGATGCAAAAAGGTTATAATGGTTTGACATTTACAAGGACAGCTTAATGCAAAGAGAAAGAAACGATTGGGCACGATAGGGCTCTGTGTGTTTTACTTTAGTTAGAACGCTGTAGTATTTATAATTTATATTTGGGCTGGTGGGGTGAGGTTTTAGAAGGCATATATTTAGGCACCCAATTGAGTCACAGCAAGTGGAAGAGTAAAAAAAATTAATATCGAGTGAAATAAGAGATTTTATCTTTATTTAGTTCGAAGTGAAAAATGAGATAAAAGTAAATGAGAGGTGAAATATTAGTCCTTTCATGTCGGTAAAAATTTATTTCAAATAAAAGTTTATTGACAAAATTATTTTATTTTATTTTTATTTTATATAATTTAAAAAGAGTAATATTTATTTTTTTCTATCTCTCTTTCACTTTTCATTTCAATCAAATAAAATAAAATAATATATATATTTTTTCTTTCACTTGTATCAAATCAAATAGAATAAAATGTATTTATTTCTATCGGTTGAATAAATCTCTCTCTTCCATTCTCCCTTTCCCTCCTCCGCCCCTTTCGCATGCCAAACCTATCCTTAATTTTTATTATGGGTATAAATAACATCGTCATTTACTGCTCTTCATTTTGCACAAAATTCAATTTACTTTTTTCAGGCAATCTAACTCTACTCTGCCTACCTATCTTACCTTCTTCAAGCCACAATTTATCACATCAAACCTCATACTTCAAAAATCACCAAATATAAACCTCAATTTGAGCTAACCATTCGTATAACCACAAACCCTCTCTCTCTCTCTCTCTCTCTCTCTCTCATTAAGTATTAGCATGCTTGTCATTAGCACCCAACCTTTAGCTCTTTGTGAAACAAAATTACCATAATTTTGTGAAGGAATTAATATCCTTGTGAATAACTTTAAATTTGACTCAATTAAATTTTATTTTTCACTTATCAAATAAAATCAAAATTACGCCGAAACATTATAATATCAATAATTAAGTGTCAAATTTAAATTTTAAAAATAAAAAAATTATATTAGAAAAACTATATAATGTAAAATCTTTATACATATTCGAATTGAATTAATTAGATAATAATTTTAAATTTCGAAGGTGAAAAAAAAAACATATAATATATGTGTGTGTACCTTGCCCATGCTTTATTTTTGTATTCTCTTCCATTTACAATATACTTTTATCTAGTTTTATTCCTTTTTTTATAATTTTGGTCAACATGGGCGGCCAAGGAAAATTTCACCCCACACCTTCAATCTCCTTCCCATAATGTGCTCAATGATAAATTTTAGACAAACTTTATGAGTACAACCTTTTGTTTAAAAAAATTGTTTTTTAATTATAAAAACAAATTTGTTGCATGAATGGGTAAAAGTGTTTTTTATTTATTATAAAATATTTAAATTTAATTCATAAAATTTGTTTTAAAAAATATTTAATATGATAATTTTACTAAAATTTTTTAGCTCTAAATTTCTTTATTTGACTGTATTTGCGCATTAATTAATTTCAAATAGTAATCTTACATATATAAAATATTTTTTTTGGTTACGTAACAATTTGAACTCTGGATCTCAAGATTGGGAGAGAGAAATTATGATCACCAGACTATTCCATTGAAGACATATATATAAAATATTAATTTATGATGTAGAACCCCGCGACTATCTTCATATAGTACCTTTTTTTATGAGGGTAATGTTAGACGGATTGAACACACTATAGTTCAAATAAATCAAAATTTATATAATGATATATATTTTGGTATGCTTTGATTAATTTTTAACTAAATTATTTAATTTTAATTACATATTTTAATTAAAATTAATCAACATATGTTAATATATATTCTACTTAATAAAATTTTGTTTGAATTTCTTCTATATATATATATAACATTGGTTTTTATTTTTAACGAACAAAAACATATCTCTTGAGTTATTATTTTATTTTATTTTATTTTTTATGTTAGTGTTGAGTACGGTTTCTTTCCCGCCATTTGGCTCCAACTATTAACCAAAGGTGACTAAGGCCCTGAGGTCCGCCTTCGTACACTCCCTCCTGACTCTTTGATTGGTGGACTTCAACGATTCTCAATTCCAGTTTATTATTCGGATTTTTGTCTATTTTAGCGCACGCGCGCCTTTTAACGCACCACCCGATTAACCGGTCTCTGCTTCCGGGTACACTCACCTAACCGGTTAAACCGTCGTGCCTGAATACCGCTTTAGCCGGTCTCCTCAAATGGTCCGGATATTGGTTATTATGGTGCGCAGTGTTTGCAGGAACACCTGTTGCCTCTGACGTGTCAGAAAATTACTTGTCAATGCCACACACTTAATTTCTCATAAAAGCATTTTCTCAGCCATTTTATTGTGTTCACAAAAAAAAAGGTGTTTTTAAATTTTTATTTTTTAGGTGAGTCAAAATGGGGGGAGAGGATAATATGAGTGGTGCTATCCTCGGTATTATTAGAAAAATGCGACCCTAAAATAATAATTACTTTTTATTATATAAATATACTATAATAATTTATAAAATTATTGGCGATCGTACGTCGCAGATAATTAATTCATAAACTATAAGAACCAATAAATTTAAAATTTTAAATATACAAAATATTAATATCGTCAGCACTAAATTATCACCTCGGTAAGTAATCTGAAGTTGAATGCGTCGCACAGTAATTTAATTTGCTAAATTTTAAGCAATATTATTGATGATTGAAAATATTAAAGTTTCACACTCATATGAATTTTTTTTCGATAATTTTATAGTTTTTAATAATTAATATTATTGATTTATTTAGTGATTATACAAAAAAAAATATATAATTTTGGATTTATGAATCTATTAATAAATATAAATAAAAATAAAATAAAACAACTAATTTTACCTAAAATTTAATTGAGCCGAAGATGTTAAACAAATTAGGTGCAACATAAATTTTGATCTCCATTATTGAACAACTTAAACATCTAAATGTTTTTATTTTTTTAACTTGTATTTTATTTTAAATCCTTTTTTATAAATTAAGTATACATTTTAACATTAAAATTTTAAGGTAAGAGAAAACTGAAATACAACTCATTTGAATTTGTATAACTCATTTTTATACGGAAATGAATTTTATTAAGTGCGGACTATATATTATATTTCTAAATTTATAAAATAAATAAATATGATTTATTGATAATTCAAAGTTTTTCTCAATTAATAAAGCAAATATTATAGATATAATGGAATTTTCTATAAGGATTTTTTTAAGATACGTGTATTAGGTTAGATTATTTTAGATTAGATTTGCAATTATCTAATTTGTAAGTTATTTGTGTATATTTAATAAATAAAAAAGGGAATACATTCTCTGTACATTTATTGCAGGGTCACCCAATTCAGAACACCAGGGGAAAAAGGGTCGACCACGTCAACATGCGGTAGGTTGGATCATACCAGATCCTCGCCTTGACCAACTCGATCTTGACTTGGTTTAATTCCCAACACATTTTCTTCACAACAAACTTGAACCATCACCAATAAATAACAGACACGTCAACCCCGGAATCCTCATTGGCCATCGCTAGTTTTGCAATGACCTTCGTACCCTTACCATATGATTTGGTTGAAACTTAGTAGTCAAGGAGAAGGAAATTGGTAGACCTCGTTGTAGGGAATTAAAACTTCAGTCCCGTCATTCTATTGGATCGGCGATTTTTTCCAGGCAGTGGAAAAAACAGAAAAAACAAATTTACCTTAGGGAGGTTGGGTTTTTACTTATAAAAAGGAGAAAAATAAAAAGTTTAAGAATAAATTTTTTTTTTTAATTTTTTGTTTGCTTTGTAGAGAGAGTATGAGTAACATAGGAAATGGCGACTTGAGGAAGAAGAAGAAGCTCTCTCTCTCTCTCTCTCTCTCTCTCCCCTCGTAATCACAATTTTCTCGTTCCAACTTTCTCTCTCTAACTTTTCACATCTCTAAGCCTTTCTCTTCTCTCTCTCTGTCTCCCCCTCTCTATATCTCCCCTTAGATCTGGTTAACTTCACTCTCTCATGCTCTCTCTATCTCACTACCCATAATCGGAAAACTCTGTAAGTTCTTCTGCTCTGATGTGTCTCATTTACTCTTATATCGCTTTAAACATTCTCTGATGATTACTCTCTTTGATCTTCAACATACAATCTTTTTTTCCCTGCAAAATGTTAAAATCTCTGACGATTGCTTAGGGGAATTTTATTTATTTATTTTTGATTATTGGGTTTATTTTCATTTTAATTTTTGTTGTTACTTAAAGTTGTCCGATTTTCAGGAGATCTGGTCTAAATACAGTCTGTTGAAATTCTTTTGTCTAAATTAGACTCTATGTCTGAAGACCCTTTTGTCTGAATCTAATGCTTTTTTATTTTGTTTTTATTTTAATTAATTTTTTTTTCCTTTCATGCCCTCAATTTTTTCGTTTAATTACATAACTAATAAATTGATCCATTTGAGATTATAGTAATATTGGGTTTGTTGACCTGCATGCTATGTCATGTACTTTCTTGAAAGATTTTATGTATTTTTCTGATGGTTTGTTTTATGGGTTTTGATTATTTTTTTTTTCTCTTGGGCATGCTTTTTGGTCAGATATTTGATGAAATCTTGAATGGTGTATTATATGAATTTTTGTGTGACTGTATATTGTGTGTCTGATATGTAAAAATTTGGGGATGACTTCTGCTGATTGGCGTTTTCGTCACATTATTTTATCATTTGGAAATTGAATATTTTGATAATAGACTGATTTTGATGATATTTAGGTTTGGTTATTCAGTTCTAATTTGCCTTTTTTATTTTATGTCAGTTTGCTGTATCCGATTTTGGTCAAATATTTGATAAAATCTTGAATATGTGATATGTGATTTTCTGTAGGACTTGGTGTATGATTGTGTCTGGTATCATTTTGATGAAGACTTTGGTTGATTCGTTTTCCTCAACCATGCTTATTAGTCTATCATTCTTAGACTAGAGGTTGATTTTGATGATTTTGGGCTTTTCTTTTGTATCATCAGCTAGGGTTTCAGTCCAAGCTAATGAAAGCATCTGATGTAAAGCACGGTGATTGAAAAATAAGACATGAATCGCCTGACTGTTGAGACTGAAGATGCTTTTTCAAGTTTGTTGGAGCTCGCTGCTAACAATGATGTTGAGGGGTTTAAGCGATGGATTGAGCGAGATCCATCTGCTATTGATGAGATTGGATTGTGGTATGGACGTCGAAAGGGGTTGAAACAGATGGTTCTTGAGCACAGAACACCTTTGATGGTTGCTGCTACGTATGGTAGTATTGATGTTTTGAAGGTTATTCTTTCATTGCCTGAGGTTGATGTTAATCGGTGTTATGGTGTTGACAAAAGCACTGCTCTTCACTCCGCTGCATCCAGCGGATCAGCCAATGCAGCGGATGTTGTGAAACTTCTTTTGGCTGCTGGTGCATATCCAAATTTGGTTGATGCTTATGGTAATCGTCCCATTGATGTGATCGTTGTTTCTCCAAAACTTCAAGGTTTGAAATCGAGTCTTGAATTGCTTCTTGCTACTGATGATTCTGTTGGGGATGGTAACTCGAGAGTGTCAACAACAACCTTGAATTCCAATTCTAATTCTCCACCTCTCTCGTCTTCTCCTGAGAGTGGTTCACCTTCATCTGCATCAGATTCTTTGTCTTCTCCTATGAACTCAAAGTTCATTGAAGTGGTGCCTGTGTCTTCTGCATCGGAGAAGAAGGAATACCCGATCGACCCCTCTTTGCCTGATATCAAGAATAGCATCTATTCAACAGATGAGTTCAGAATGTTTTCTTTTAAGGTCAGGCCATGTTCTAGGGCTTATTCTCATGATTGGACCGAGTGCCCGTTTGTTCATCCGGGTGAAAATGCTCGAAGGAGGGATCCGAGAAAGTTTCATTATAGTTGTGTGCCTTGTCCTGATTTTCGAAAAGGGGCTTGTAGAAGAGGGGATATGTGTGAATACGCTCATGGTGTTTTCGAGTGTTGGCTTCATCCCGCTCAGTATAGGACTCGGCTTTGCAAGGATGGTACTAGTTGCACAAGAAGAGTGTGCTTTTTTGCTCACACACCCGAGGAGCTGAGGCCACTGTATGTCTCAACTGGTTCAGCCGTTCCATCTCCTCGCTCAAGTTCATCTGCTGCTGCCACTGCAATGGAACTTGCTGCCGCTATGAACCTTTTGCCAGGTTCTCCTTCATCTGTCTCGGTTATGTCTCCTTCACCATTTACACCTCCAATGTCGCCATCTGCTGGAGGCATTTCTCCTTCTTCCATTGCCTGGCCTCAACAGAATGTTCCGACTTTGCATCTTCCTGGAAGCACTCTTCACTCTAGTCGCTTGAGACAATCGCTCAGTGCTAGAGACATTCCTTTAGATGACTGTAACTTGTTACCTGATTTTGAAGTGCAACAACAACAGCTTGTGAATGAACTGACTTGCCTTATGAGCTCTAGTCCTTTGAGTCGCTCGGGTAGGTTGAAGACTCTAACTCCATCAAACCTTGATGATCTTTTCTCAACAGAGAGTTCATCACCTCGATTTTCTGATCAAGCTTTGGCTTCAGCTGTTTTCTCACCAACACACAAATCAGCAGTTCTCAACCAGTTTCAACAACAACAAAGCATGTTGTCTCCTGTTAACACAAGTTTTTCTCCCAAAAATATTGACAGCTCTCTAATGCAGGCCTCTCTTGTAGTTCCATCTTCGGGAAGGATATCTCCTCGAAACATGGATCCTATCTCACCAATGAGCTCTCGAGTTTCCATGTTTACTCAATGTGAAAAGCAGCAACAGTTTCGTAGTTCGAGCTCACTAGATCTTGGCTCCAGCTCTACAGCTGTTGTAGGGTCATCAGTGGATACTTGGTCTAAATGGGGATTGGCTAGTGGCAAACCCAACTGGTCTGTCAACTCAGATGATTTTGGTAGGCTTCGGAGATCAAATTCATTTGAGCTTGGTGACAATGGAGAGGAGCCTGATCTCACATGGGTGCAATCACTGGTCAAAGAACCAAATGAAATGAAAGAAAAGCCCGGTATACCTGTCTCTGATGTCTCAACTTCCGCATTGTCCGGTGAGAATCAGAATTTGGAGGCTCAGATTGACCCAATTGATCAGTCAGTTTTGGGTGCGTGGCTTGAGCAAATGCAGCAGCTTGATCAGCTTATGGCTCAGTAGCCTTTTTACCGGACTTGTAGTGAGATAGTGATTAAATAAAGGTTTTGGTAAATACTATAACTTTCTTTACCGTTATTTTTGGTGGTTGATGTGGGAAGATTGGTAGCAGTTGGGCTGAAGGCAAGGGAAATATTAGGATCCGGGGAAAAAATGAAAAACAAGAAATTCATTTTCACCATTTATTGTTACACAAGACTTCAGGAACAAGAACAAGGTGAGGAAACCCTCTGGGCTAATAATCAATGCAAAGTTAGCTCAGTTTTGGTGTTTTTTGTCTCCCCATATTCAAAAAAAAAAAAAAATTAGGTATTTTCTATTGTCATATTTCTTATGCTTCATTAAAATGAGACTCGCAATTTCATGTTCGCTATTCATTATCTTTGGGAGGAATCAAAAGGGTACTTTAGTTTCTTCATTTTCATTTTTCTGGTCATGCATATATACAATAGTTCTTTTGGTCTGGCACCCTTTGGAGAAAAGTACATATTTGGACTTGCTGATGTCCATTTTAACAAAGAGAAAATGATACGTGGTGTAGTGCGCTACCCTTGTTGGTGCTTGAAACAACGGATTGAATGTAAACAGCGTCAGAATATGATCCTCTCTTGATGTAATGTAACTTTAGAAATTCCAATATTCTCAGTATTTTCATCTTCTTCTGTATCTGTCTGTCTTCATCTCTACTCTTGAATATATTATCCGATAGAAATCGAAAAAGTGAACGACGTAGCGAAATAATTTTGTAGCAAAACAATTTTAGAAGGTGTTTCTCACAAACTAAAGAATTATTGAACGGATTATTTTAGCTATTAATTTATTTTAAATTATTATCTCTCTCTCTCTCTCTCTCTCTCTCTCTCTTCTCTCTCTCTCTGCCTTTGTGCTTTGCATGGGGATATGCGCATGGGTGCTTAGGGCATGTGGCAAAGGAACCTGAACTTATTGCGGATCCTAAAAGCCGATGTGAGAGAGATTGTGGAGGAATGTGGATATGGATGTGATGGGTTGATTTATTTTATCAGATGCCTTTTAATCTCCTTTATTGAGAGGATAGTTGTTAGGTTGTCCTGCGGCTACTCTAGATGATCTGGGTGTTAACCTTTTTAAAAATTTTGTTGAAGAAATTGAAAACCCAATACTATAAGGACCTCCATGATGTAGAACACTGAATCCAGAACTGCCTGATTAAATAGAATAGGTAATGCAGACATCAGCATAAAACTATAAAACATGTGTCTATTTGAGTACATAATCATGGTTATTGATTAATGATTCTTGTAGTTTCATTCTGGGGTTCCTAAAAATAAAAGTCAAGAGAAAAAAGAGAAGAGAAGAAAAGAAAAGAAAAGAAGAGATTGATTGATGGATGGGATTTTGGGGAATGATCTAAAAGAACATAAACAAAAAAGGGGTTTGAGAAAGAGATCACATCTTCACCTCCACTTTCGGTGCCTTTTGATGATGAGAATTATTTTGTTTTGTTTGTTTCTCTCTTTGCTTTTTTACTTCACCAAACAATAGCAAAGCTTGGAAAAGAAAGCACAGAATTTTCTTACTTCACCATGAAGAACAATGAAATTACCAAATTACTTTGGTTTTCTTTATTTTGGCCCCATTTTTCTTATACAATTTTCTTGAGTTTTTTTTTTTTTTTTGGACTATGGATGGAGAGGCTTATGGACGGGGAGAGATCTCCCCAGTATGGTTCAATCACCTTTGAATATAAAAATGAAATCAATACGTAAATTTATAAGAAATTACTCGATTTTAGTACGAATCTGATCTAAGAAAATAATAAAAAATCAAAAATAATTTGGGTGAAATTACAAATTAGCCCAAATCAGAATCGCCTAATTCCCTCCCTCCATCTCAAAGCTCTTGCCCCCCACCACCACCCCCACCCCCACCCCCAAAAAAACAACTCTCTATTGTATAAGCTTCCCCAGCTTGGTCCACTATCCCTTAGTAGTATAGTCAGTACCCTAAGAACAGAAGGTTGTTTAACAACTTGTCCACGAAATCATCATACTATATATATTCAATAGTTTAATAACAGATGCGTTGTTCTGATGTGAATGGTAGGTCAAGTTGCTGGTTTAACTTTTACTCCAATAGAATAAATTATAAAGACAAAACTTGCTTGGGGTTACTTGCCCTAAATGAATTAGTGCTTTGGCACATCAAAAATTAATTTTCACTTTTTGTCATTTTGGTTAGGTTAAGTGGCAAATCGTCCAAGTGAGCTTGAAGATCTAAAAGCACAACTAAATTTTTAGAAAAGTTTGGTTTATACCAAATTGAGCAAAAAAGTTTAGATTATACTAAACTGGGGTCGAAGTGTCATTTTCTGTCTTTTTTGTTTTTTTTGAAAAATCTAAAAAAAAAAATAAAATCTGGAAAAACAAGATTTTTCTATATTTATTTTCTGGAAAAATTTCAAAATAGAAGAACAATCGGAATTTTCCTATATTTTATTGGTTTTCACACTATTTAATAATTGCTATATATATATATATATATATATATATATTTCACTTGTGTTATTTACCTTGTACTTTTTTTCCGGGGACTATATTCTAAAAATTAATTTTCTATTGATACTTTTTTTTGAAAACAAACAACTTATACTATGTCTTATTGCGAATATTAAGGGGGAAAAAAACAAGTGGGAAACAATGAAAATGAGAGATAGGGGATTCAAAAAAAAAAAAAGATTAACAGAAGCCCATATATTCTATGACAAGTAGAAATTTATGATTTGTCAATTTTACCGGATTCCCAATACCAGAAGGACAACTTAAGAGGGTTTACGATTAAACCCGATAATTTTCATCTATTGCTTGATTGATAATAACTTGACTCAGTTGTTTCAGAAACTGACGTCTCTTAATTATGGTCGGAAGTTTGATCCTCCATGGGAACGAAAAAATCAGCGCTGAGATATCTGTCTCTCAATTGAATACTGCAAGCGAGCGACCCAAATTAATCAAGACAAAATCTCGGATATCGAGTTAGTGACCTGGGTATAATTCAAGAAAAAAAAGATAATAACCCTTTTCTTTTCTTTCTTTGGGTGCAACAAAAAGGGGAGAAAACTTAAATCTAAAATTTTTGACACAAAAAGATTTTAAGTCACAATTGGAGACAAACCCTTTAATCTGTTTGATAATTACTTAGTTTTCTAGATTCAAAACTCACTTAGATATCTAAATTAAACTTTTTTTCCCCTCTTTTGTCTGCTGGAGGGCAATGATGGTGAGGGTTCGAGCCCTTTTGTGCCACTGCGTCAAGAGTTTGGTGGTGGGTACTTATAATAACTTTGAAATACTTAAAAGCGCTTATTACCTTTTCATTAGTCTAATCCATCTTCGGAGTGCTATCCATCATAGAGCAAATTGTATTGTTCTTCCCTTCCCTCCATTCCAAATAAGCCTATTTGGTTCGGTAACATTTCTCAACCACTTTGAGAAACTCTAATGGTGCGTTATGAGTGTGTTTGTGGTTCTAAGCTTAAGATGGTAATAAGAGATGGTAATAAGATTTAATGGCATAAATAAGTTTATGTTTCTATCTCTCACAAGGAAACAATTTAGGCAAATATTCTTTCATATCTCTTCTTGTCCCTTTGTGTATTTATTTACAAAGTTCTCTCTATCCCCAACCTGATAATTCTATATTCAAATCTTTGTACAACTAAAAAAAATAAAACAAGTTCTTTCTACGTTTATATCTTAAAAATTTTTCAAATAACTAAAAAATTTTTTGAAAAATTATTGGAGAAAAATAAAATACATAAGAAATACCCAACTTCTAGTAGTAAGGATTATTTAATGAGATACACCTAATAGATAAAATAACATATTTTTTATTTGAAAATTGCAAAAACATGCACTCGATGGATGTGTTAGCACCAATCAAGTGATGCCGCATGGAACTTTGAAGCATCTCATGACCATGGCATGGTTGTTGAGTCATAGGTCAAGGGGAGGCATCCAACTGCAATTTCATCTGTGCTTAAATATGGTAATGGTTGTTGCTCCTCTTCACTGTTGTATGCTTATTGCTTTGTGTTGCTTGGGCTATAAACAAACTATGTTGGGAAGGACAAGAACCATTCTTTCCCTCTTGGAAAATCAACTCTTGATGAGGCTCTGAAAAAAATGGTAAGGTTGCTTTGAAGCTCTTATACTTTTTTTATCCTTTTAGGTTGGGTTTTGAAATGTTCTACCTACCCGTCAGCAATGTAAGGCTACTCACATCTAATTCCCTGGAACCTCATGAAGTGGACCATATTTTTACCTTAAAAAAATGAATTGGACCATACCCTTTTCAGTTTCATTACATATGGACTAGAGCTGATATATGGACTGAGTCGAGTTCGAGTCACTCGGTCAACGGCTTGACTTGACTCGAGTTTGATTAAGTTCGAGTCGAGTTCGACATGTATTGAGTCGAATTCAAATAATAAAATTTTAGAATCGAAAACTTGACAAGCAGCTCGATAACATAATATAGTTTGACGTTTGAAATTTCATAATGCAGGTTCAAATTTCTTTTTTCTTTTTTTGGAAATTATAAAGAATTTTAAAAATTTTATAAAATTAATAAAAATCGAGTTTTCGAATCGATCTCGAGTTTATAAAATTATAAACAAGTTAAGTTTGAGTCTTATTATTATTACTCATCAAGTTCAAGTTCAAATCTCTTAAAAGGAACCGAGTATGAATTCGACTATAGCGATACTCGAAATCAATTCGACTCAAATACACCCTTAAAATAAACCAAAAAACCATACAATTTCTTGATATGAAACATTAGAAAAGGTCTTTTGGATTAATCAAGACATAGTTGTAAATGAGTGCTTAATAGTTCAGGGTGGATTAGAGGAAAGCCTATTAGTGGACAGGGATATTATGACACTCGAGTTGGGGGAGTAGTGTCGATACCCAAGCTCGACTCGAGTGTTGGTTAGGTGAGTTCGAGCTCAAGTGTCGTTAGAGCTAGCAGCATTGGATCGTGTGAGACTAGAGTTCAAGTTTTATAATATATTCAAAAGAATGTATTTATAAACGTATTTTTATATATATAAATTATTTTAAAAAATATATATAATTATATCGGGTAACTTGAAGAGCATTCGATACAATATGGGTTTGAGATCGAACTCGAACTCAAACTCATGCAGAACTACCCGAGATCAAGCTTGACTCGAGCTTTGATTGGGTAGTATCACGGGTATCCATGACACTACCAAAGTCTCGTGACACTAACGGTGATATTACCCAAGTCTCATAACACCTCTATGAATGACTCATAATGATGACAATGATGATGATTAATCGTTAATCAATTTCATCAAGAGCTTTATGAGCTTTGTTGATGGTGCAAACCGCAGTCAAGCAGTTATCAAAATGCTTAGGATTGCGACCGAAAACCTGGTTGAAGAGAGAAAGAAGAGAACTCTCAGCATAATACCTTTCACAATTCAGCTTCATGGTGGCGAAAATACGGAAAAATCCAAAACAAAATAAATAAAGCATCATGTCTAGTTGCTATGTGAAAGGAGAGTTCTATGTGATTCGAAATATGTCAGTAAGTTCAGTCTCTCGATGACTGATCTGATTTTCACGTATAATAAAATGACGAGATTAAAATTGATTTTCTTTCAGAGACACTCTCAGTGAACATACCAACGTTGTAGGCAATTACAGAAGAACATAAAATAACAAAAATTAGAGAGAGAGAGAGAGAGAGAGAGAGAGAGAAAGAGAGAGGAGATATGATAAAGTATTGGAAGTTGACCAAAAAAGGGTTTTTGCGTAATGAGAGGAGAAAAATAAATAAACAAGGTGTGCGTGCTGATGTTAAAGCTCACAACAAACCCGTTTGAATCTGGTGATGCCTTCCTCAGACATTGAAAGCCCGGACACCACGACAAAAATAGTGAGTCAATGTTCCCTTCATGGGTCTTTTCTAATCTGTGTGACCCACGGACTTTCACGTATCATTTATTTAATTCTCACGGTCGATGCAGTGAAAAAAATTCTGTACGTGCCTTGATCAAATTTTCTTATTTAAGTTTCTTTAAGAATAAAAAATATTATTTTAAGAGATCTCTCTTTCTATAGGAGATTGAATAATCATATCGATACGAATTAATCAGAATAAAACTCTGAATATCAAGATCAGGAACAAATAGACGAAATATAAAATTTTTAATTATACATATCAAATTATAAATTTAATCTGTGATATTCATTATTATTATTATGATCTTTACAAGTTGTATGTCACGGTGGTATTAACATATTTGTTGCCATATCTCTATTTACTAATGATATTGTAAGTAAAAATTAACTTCTTTTTTAAATAATTTTTATATTGAAAGGGGTAAATTGAGTTTTGAACACGTGTCAAGCAAGAAACAACTACGGCAACAATGTGTGAAGGTCAAACAAGACAATTTGAGACATTGATCACAGAACTGCCAGGGGCTGCAAGACACTAATCTCTCTCTCTCTCTCTCTCTCTCTCTCTCTCTCAAGGTATCCAAAAGCAAATGAATAATTTTTTTTAGAATAAACAATAAATATAACAGGCAAAGTTTCCCTTTTGGTTGCAATGGTTTGCCAATTGCAACCCATCTCCCAGGCAACCTCCCCTACAACTAACTGGGTAACAAGCAAAACAACAGAATTACATCACGACAGACATCAAGCAGAGGACAGAACCATAAATATTTACCCATTGAATGATTTTTTTTTTTTCATTTTTTTAACGAATCTTACAACGTTTTCACTACAATCATCACTATCTTGTCATTGAGGCATGCAATATGGTAGTTTTCCACTTCCTCAAATGAAGTCCTTTCTGCTATCACCTCTGTTGCAAGGCCTAGTTCCACTTCTTCTAGATTCCGTTTGCAGGGTCTTGAGTATATGCCATTTCCAATGACCATTATGCTCCGGAGTTTCTTACCTCCGAGATATCGACAAAATCCTCAACAAATGAAAATAAAAGGGCTAAATTCAGCATATAAGATCAAACCTTGGTCTATCAACGATGTAGCCTTCCTAAATTCAGTTTCTCAGACACCAAAGTTGGTCCTCCACATCCACCAGAAAGAATTTTAAGATAGATTTCCGTAGGCCGATGATGTATTAATGCACCATCATAAGCATAGTTCTTGCCTGGCAATGTCATAAACCCAAGATAAGCTTGATCATCCAATAAAAAAGAAAATTTTGCCGATGAAAGCAAGACCATCCAAGATTAAATGAGCAAGCAAATTCAAAATACCCGCTAGATCTTACTAACCTTCTTTGAATTAATGGCCGTGCAACTTCATTGCCCAATTAATACTAGGACCATAATTGGTTTTCCTGATTTTTGGGCCATCCAGTCTTGGCTTAGGAAAAAATAAATAGGGCCAGCTTCTTTATGGGAGTTAACCCCAGTATGGCAAATTACAGCAACAACCATAAAAAGAGTATCATGCACGTTTCCATTTGTCTCCAATTCACCAACTACAGATGCACTATGTACAGAGAGATGCCATTTGAATGCAATAATTGCAAACATAATAGTATCATTTTTTTGGTTTATGTTTGTGCAAAAGTTCTATAAGCGTATCATTAGCAACAATTTTATTTCTTCTACCTTCTCCAGTCCTATTGTGTTCATGCCCTTTCAAAACAGGCTGCAACTCAAAAAGATCAGCTGCTATGTGGGTAACATTTGCAGATAACATACTGAAGAAATAGGACAGTAAACCACTGATGACTGCATTCCACTTAGTTGCCCTACGCCCGATGGACAACATGACAACTTTTGGTAATTACTATTCCTTTTCATATTATTATATGCAGAACAATGGCAACTTCTCTATATGATCCAGATGCAATTACAAGATGCAAGAACGACACAAGTACTAAATCCAGAACATCCAACCATGAAATTGAACTAAGAACATGAGAAGGACATTCAATGATGTTTATGGTTGAGAAATTGTCTACCTGCAATAGGCCTTTGCATAACCCTTTTTGGCAAATTCACAACCCAGAATTGCCTGAGAGCACAAAACCAACAACCAAGTGCTAAAAGATATACAATATTGAAAAATATTCTCAAATTCAAGTTTAGAGACTAGAATAGGGTGGAGAAAAAAAGACTCGAAGGCTTTAAGACTCGAAGGCTTAATTGATTAAAACATGTTTTGTCTGCACATGCACTGGCCATAAAAACTTTGTCCATAAAACTTGACCGGGTCATTCTCTCAATTACTGCAAAATACTTGGGAAGGTAAAACTAACTTAAACATCTGGTTGTAGAAGTACCAAGTGCTGAATAGGTTATATGTTACCATGTAGAAGATGATACTGAAAAAGGAAGCTGAAGATTCAAGAAAACCTCAGAAAGACGTGCTTGTAGTTGAGAAATATAAATGGGAAGGCTAAGATAATGTTAAATGTTGACTCATTACTTTTTCCAGAAAATCAACAGGCCTTTGAACATTTCCTTTTTCTTTCCTAGTGGAAAGCCATGTCTCTGTTGAATATCAGGGGAATCATACCGCTAAAATAATATATGTGGCAATTTTTTCTTCAAGCCCACTATTAAAAACATACAGAAGGAGAAGAGAATGCTCCCTCATGGAACTAACAGTTCTGATGGATTGTCCAGAAGTTCTTGTCTTTCACTTTGGATGTCTCGCTACTGAATTTCCCAGGAACGAACATAAAGTCAAGGAAGAACAGGAACCGATGCCCAGTAACCTTTTACAGTAAAGATGTCTAGGTAGCCAAATATAAAATTGAACACTAAAAGGAAGATTGCAGTTACATCTCCAGCCCCATATAAAGAATCCTCATCTCCATGGCATGTTCATGAAAGGAAGCATAGTCTAGGAGAGTCATTTTTCTTGTTCTAACCAAAAAAAGCTCCAAATTTTGTCAATTATTGTCTACCCACTTATACAGTATCGACAAATACAAATGACGTCCATCTAAATGGTCACCAATAGTCATTGCATGAACATTTTCCATCTTCAAACCGATGAAACCGATTGTAATCCCTAACAATTATTGTTCTACCGGAACATTTTGACATGAACTTAATAGCAGTGTGACAATCACCACATATACGCAAGTTCTTCATGATACGAATTGGCTTGTCTGGTGGGAAGCTAATGAGTCCAAATGCAATGGCCAGTCTTTCGCTATGATACCTAATAGCTTGTTTCTTCTCCTCACCATCCACTTCTCTCAGCACAAAACTGGTGTCTGCAACATACCCAGCGTGCTCCATTTCATCTTCCAACTCCTCCAATTTCTGGTAGATCATATTAGTTTTGGCATGAGATCTGTCGCCTGAAGTAAATGTGTGAACTCTGTTTCCTTCTTCCACCCAACTCAATCCTGTCTCTTTCTTCACTCCTTTGTCTCTTAGCATCTTCCTTGCTTTTGCTGCATCCTCATATCTTCCAGCAGCAGCATATGCATTAGATAACAGCACATACAGGCCGGGGCTAACAGAACCTAACTTAAAGACCCTATCTGCAGCAAAAGCTGCCAATTCTGTATCCCTATGAATCCTACACCCAGTCAATAAAGCAGCCCAAACAGATTCCGTGGGTTCAATGGGCATTTCCTCGATCAATGACACCGCATCTTGCAATTTGCCAGCCCGACCAAGCAAGTCTACATAGGAAGCATAATGTTGAGGCCCAGGTTCTATCCCATAATTCTTCATTAGCTCAAAGTAGTACTTTCCCTCTTCAAGAAACCCTGCATGACTGCAAGCATAAAGCACAGACAAAAAAGAAATAAAATTTGGCTTCAATCCTGCCCTTTCCACCTCCTTGAACAAACTAAACACTTCCTTTGTATGCGCATGTTGAGCACATGCAATCAACATCGAATTCCACATCCCAAGATTTCGAACAGATATATCCTCAAAAACCATGTAAGCTCCTTCAATGACCCCACATTTTGAATACAATGAGATCAAAGCGCTCCCAACAAAGCTTGAGGAATCATAGCTAGTTTTCAAGCATAACCCTTGTATTGTCTTCCCCAATTCAAAAAATGTTGAATTCCCGCAAACCTGAATGACACTAGAAAAGGTAAAATCGTTCACATCCAACTTCTTTAACAAAGCTTGCTTAAACAAGCTCAAAGCCTCCTCATCTTCCCCTAACTGAGCATACCCATATATCATTCCACTCCAAGAAACAACATTCTTTTCAGGCATTTGATCGAACATCTTTCTCGAATCCGTAATTTCCCCGCACTTTGCATACATATCAACCAATGAACTGCCCACAAAAACATCATTGTCAAACCCGGTTTTCACAGTCATAGAATGAATAATACCCCCGACATCACTCCTCAACAAAAACCCGCATGACTTTGTCACACTAGGAAAAATATGATCATCTGGCCTAACCCCATTAACTAACATTGACTTAAAAAACTGAATTGCAAGCAAAGGAAGCTCATTTTGGGAAAAAGAGGAAATTATAGAGCTCCAAGTGGTGGCTGTCTTTGTTGGGGTCTCTTCAAAAATTTGGCGGGAAAAGTGGGGGAGTTGAGACTTTGAGTAGAAGTTGATCAGGTGGTGAGAGATCAGAGGGATTGTTTGGAGACCCAATTTGAGTATGTGGGCATGCAGTTGAAGGCCTTTGGAGAGAGACCTTGAATGGGTTAGGGACAGAAGAGTTTTGCACATGTTGGTGTAGTTTTGTCCATCGATACATGGTTTGGTCAATAATAAGGTTTCTCGGGAAAGAATTGACCCTGCCTTTGTTGACCCAGGATGTAGCGTAGGGGAGAGAGAGAGAGAGAGAGAGATTTCTGGGGATCTCTGCAGGGCCACCATGGGCAGGCACAGGCTCGTTAGATCCCCCTGCCCTCTTAGAAGGAGTTATAAGCTCGCTCGGGCTGGACCTCATCCTCATGCCCAAACCCGTCCATTTCATTATCAACACCTAAATTGTTATTATGTTTTCCTTATTTTAATTAATTATTTAAGAATTTCAATGAAAAATTAAACATATAAAATACTTTTATTATAAAATACCTAGATTATTAAAAATAAACATCATTGCTAAGATAGTGACAAGTCTAAGGGTGCTTTTTGAGGCCGGAGCCCAAGCCGAGCATGATCAAGGTCGGGTCGGCCCTATTATCCACCATTTTTTCATCCGCCCTGCCAAAATGTGCACTTGCTGTGTTGGTCTTGGTGGCCCTGCACCCGTTGACAAGACACCTTTTATGGTACTCTCTGTTTGATAAAGTATGATTGATTGGTTTTATTATTTTTTTCCTTGTGTTGCAGCCCTTATCATGTCGTGTTAAAACGTCTATGCTCCTTGATGTATGCACAGCTTTTGGGCAAGAGATTTTTTCTTTTTTTTTTTGTTTTTTGCATTTGATCCACTAGTATCTGAATTATCAGATTAATTCGATTTAAATACCATAATACCTATTTAAAGGTTAATTCTTCCTATGTTTATTTTTTTATTCTTAAAATTTGAATTTAAAATATTGATTAAGGAAGTTTAGTGTTCAACTATAGCACCCACGAGACATTGGCAAGACTATGCTTCTTGTTGATATGCTAATTTTTGAATCTGCGTCTTCACCGGAGCATGGCCTGATCCACTTGGTCTTGCCCAACCTACCCGGCTTCTCATACGAATTGGAGAAAAGTTTTTGAATTTGTAGGCCTATTGGGCCCACCTCAGTTGTGGCCGAAATATCATAAGATTGGGACTTGGCACATTTTTGAATGTGGAAGAAACTCAGTCCACCTATTATTTTTTCATTTGTGTGCTAAGTTTGGCCCGATCCGCTTGAAATAGAGGGCTAGGGAAAAATATGCAGACCCACTGGCCCAGCTGGGCTTCCACACCTTATATTTTTGTTAGGCCCAAACTGGATCTAGCCTGAACAAAAATAGCTCTCTATTTTTTTATTTTATTTTTTTTTTCACCGATCGGTATTCAAACTTTATTCGACTAATATAATCTAAATATTGTGGGACCCATTAAGGGGTTAGCTCTTCTAAATCTCATTTCTCCATTCTCATAACTCAAAATCCATAACTCAAAATCAAGATCTATGGTTAAGAGAACGCAGTATCCTACCGCTACACCTATAGAAGTTTCCACTATACCCGTTAGAGTTCGGCCGGAACAAGTGTTGTTGGCCCAGCGCCAATGTCTACTAATGAAGAATCTCTCTCTCTCATTTATGGTCCTGATCCGGATTATATTCTGTGGGCATATGTCTCCCAAGTATGAGAAGCCTCCCTTGGAAATCTGAATGGTGATTCATGCACATTTAAATGATTCATTGCTCTCCAAGAGGATCACCATGCAGTAATATATAGCTCAGGTTCCATTAGAATTTTCAAAATAATGCAGTTATAAAACCATGACACCAACTCTTTAGATTCTGTAGAGAATGGGGTTGACCAAACTGCTAACAAGTCAATTGATTCAATAGGAAACATACTAACCTCAATTCTATTGCATCTCTCAAAACCATAAAAAAATTCCTAGACAAGTCAATTGATTCCATGAGAAACTCCAGCAACTACGAGTGAGAAGTTGCAGCGACATTGAGTAAAGACCTCTGGAAGCATCCGGTCATGGATATCCGGAAAATTGCCTCCAAATGTAAGATAAAAGGGGAATTCAGTACAAAATTAAGCTTGGATGTAACTCTTCCAAAATTTTGATAGAAATCTGCAATTCTGACCCTTGCCCTTTGTCCACAACCGTCATTTATCATAAAAACATTTTCTAATCCAAGTCTCTCATGGTCTAGAGTACTAACCAGCCCCTACATTTCAATTTTTGGGTTATACTGACTAAGAAAGCTGTTGGGGGGGGGGGAAACCAAACCACAAATCAAATATGGGAGAAAGCCTGGAAATAGGACTTAAACCGTGGCATAGAGGAAGATTGTATATTTATAATGACAAACGTTGCAAATCTAAAAATTTACCATCCAGAGAGGCTTATATACCACGTAGGTTCTGAGACAAATATAACTAAAGAGTAATACCTCCACAAACCTGAAATCATTTACCATGAAACTACATGTCAAAGATACCAACTCCATCAGAAAAAAAAATGCATTTTTTTTTCTTAGTACAAAAATTAAAATACCTCTGCACCACCCATCCCTCCATTCTTGAAAGTTGGAAGCTGAAGCTCCCTATGCACGTATCCCATCCACTATACGCCAGTTCCAATAGCATGTGGACTTGCTGTGAGTTTGCGATATTGTTGCCAGTACTCACTTCAAAGCACCAGATCCTGTGGAAATCTCATAAAAGTTAATTGCCTCTAAACACTTGAAAAATGCTTCCTAAAAATTGTATAATTAGTCTAACTAAAATGTGAAGCGCCCTCTGATATTGCAAAATTACAAGAATTGAACGAGAACTCCAACTACTTGGAACATTGAATTCCTCCGGAAATGAAAATTCTCAATTTCAGCCAAGGAAAAGAATAGCTATACCTCATCCTGCTTTTGTAATCCCAAAGTCAGTTGCCAGAATAGGAATACCATTCCATTTCTGCCAAATTAGAAGGATCCCAATTCATCACTAACTGACAGAATCAGTTTGGAGTGGTCACCAATAATCATTGCAAGAACATTTTCCCAAGTTGAAGTGATGGAATCTGCTTGTATCTCTAACTACAATTTCCCTACTTGTGACAAGGGATACATGTTTTGCAAAATCATGGCAGTCTTTGCAAGCCCTAAGATTCTTGAAAATGAAGAGGGGAACGTTGCTAGCTGTGGATATGAGCCCAAATGCAATAGCAAGTCTCTCACTGTGTACAAGAAGCTGCTCTTTTCGCTCAGGTAAAGCATATGATAAATCTTCTTCGGCTATAAGATCAGTTCTATTATTAAATGCAGAAGCTTCTAACTCCCCAAGTTTTGAGTAAATCTCTTGTGCTTGCGGATGGTGCCTATCACCAACAATGAATCGGTGCACTTTCCCTTTGATTGGAATCCAGCTGCAACTGACCTCCTTCCGCAAATTCGCTTCAGCCATTAACTTTCTAAAATGGGCTGCTTCTTTCCATCTTCCTGAAGAAGCATACAAGTTGAACATGATAACATAGCCTGCAGTGTCCCCTTGATCTAGCAGAAGTAGATTTTCTGCTGCAACCTTTGCGATTGCTAGATTTTTGTGGATCTGGCATCCACCCAACAAACTTTTCCAACTCATTGCATCAGGTTCAAATGGCATATTATTCACAAGGGCAAGGGCCTCCTCAAGTAGCCCAGCACGAGAGTATACATCTATCATGCAATCATAATGATCAATAGTTGGATCCACACCATACTTAGAACTCATTGAATCTAACAACATCTCTGCCTCTGAGACCAAACCTGAATGACTACAAGCAGTCAAAACTGCTATTAGAGTAACATCATTAGGCCTTGCGCCATAAGCCCCCATCCTCCTAAACTGGTTTAGAGCTTCTGCACCATTCCCATGATAGGCACAAGCACAAATCAATGCAGTCCAGGCTACAGTGTCAGGTTCATCTATGGAGTCAAAGGCTCGAAAGGCATATTCTAATTCGCCGCATTTTGAGTACATGGTAATCATTGCACTCTCTCCATGCAAGTAGGAAATGAGACCTCTTTTAATAGCATCAGCATGAACTTGGGCCCCTGAATATAAGTCTGCCATTGCAGAACATGCTTGAAAAATGGTAGTGTATATGAATGGATTCAAAAAGTAACCAACACTCTTTATGGCTTTAAAAATTTTAACGCATTCCTCAAATTGTCCAGCCTGTGCATAGGCAGAAATCAATGAACTCCAAGAAGCATCATTTGGCTCAGTTATCACCTTAAAGGCTTGACGGGCAGTTTCAATACTTGCACACTTGGCATAAAAGTCTAAAATAGGAGTTCCCACATAAACTTGAGAAGCCAAACCCTTTTTGGTAATGAGACCATGGATTTGCCTCCCCATATTCAGGCATCCCATGCCTGTGCATGCCTTTAGCACAATTGAGAATACATACTCATCCAGTTGAATACCCTCGTTTACCATCCTTGCAAACAGTGACACAGCCTCCTCCAGCTTCCCGCTTTGAGTGTACCCCACCATCAAGGCAGTCCAATCAACTGCATCGTTTTTGGCCATTTGCTGAAAAACAAGTTCAGCACTCTCTAAATCCCCACACTTAACATACATGATCAGGAGGGCGCTGTCAATCGATACAGTGCTTGTTAAACCGGCTTTAATAAGATGAGAATGCATCTCTTTTCCAAGATTTATATACGAGGGACTTGAAAGAGAACGCAAAAAGCTAACATAGACTGACATGTCCAGTCCTGCTGAACGAGAGAGCCACAAGAAAGCTCTATTCACAAGTCCCTCTCGTACTAATGCGTTAATTAGTATAGCCCAAGTTGTCAAGCTCCTCATTTGCATTCTATTGAAGAGCTTCTCTGCATCTGAAAAACTTGCGCAATCACAATAAAATTGAAGAACAGAATTCTCAAGAAAGTGAGGCCAACGATTCTTCACCTCTCTATCCAGTCTTTGGTGAAAAAATCTTCCATCATATAAGGACCTCAAAACCCCACAAGCTTCAAAGAGGCACTTGTAAGAGTTTGGGCTAATAGAGACACCAGCATCGTCCATTTCTTTGATGAATTCTTGGGCTTCCTTGAGCTTCCCTTGCTTTGTTAGCAAAATCAAATGCAAGTTCTCAACACGACCTTGTTGATTGGAATTACTTGAACCTGCTTTCAGAGATACCCACGAAGGAATTTGAGCAAAACTCCAACTGTTCGTCTTCATCGTGGGAAAACCATCTTGTATTTTTCCTCCAGAAGGTAGTAGAGGAACAGTAGCCATTTTTGGCTAATGAATTGGTTCTTCCCTAAACCCCAAATACACAGCAGCAGAAAATTAAACAACAAACGAAAATTGGAGACAGCTTAGCTAACTTAAACAGAAGAAGATCACAAACACAAATACAGATACCTCGTGCCTCTCAGTCCCAAGACAACAATTCCAAGAAATATACCCATAAAAATACCAACCAAAACCCTAAATTTGATAAACCTCCATGCCCGAATTTAGGTTCTGTTTGATACCAACGTTATCATGTTTAGTAACGCACAAAAGGGTCCCAACATTTTACTCCAATGAACTCAACTATTGCGATCTACTGACTATTAGAATCGCAATTAAGCTATAGTTTTCGGGCAAACGAAGTGTTTCAAATGTTGTAAAAAAAATTCCAAGGACTATCCTACTGATTTTAAAAAAATAATTAATTCCCACAAAACAAGTCACAGTATCTTTTCAGAAACCCCATCATGGTTGTTAGACGACTTTCATTTTCGGGTCTTATACAAGTTAAAATTCAACCAAACATTCTCTCCCTGAAATCCTTTTAAAAGAAAAGGGCTATGAAATCAAGTATAAACCTAAGTGTAATTCAAGAGGAAGGACATGTACCTGAGAAAATTGCAGGAGATACAGAATCTGACCGACGGGAGCCGAGGGGAGGGGTGGAGGCCGGAAAATTTATCTTTTTTGTTTTTCTTTTGGGGCCAAATTTCAAACAATAGGTCTTCAATTTTTATGATTAGGAAGAGAGAATGAGACTCGAACACAATTTTGTTTTGTCCCAAACATGATGAGACCAACATACCCATATGCTAAGATCAAAATGAGGAATTATGAGAATATGAATTTTCAATTTATGAATTTCCGGATGAGGAATATGAATTTGCATTGTTAAACCATATGTCAGCAATTTAAAATATAAAACTTCAATTTATTTATACAAGAATTTCAATTTTAAATCTTTGTCTAATAAAGAATATGTTTTGAATAATCCTAAAATGTCTTAATAACATAGCGTTTTTAAATGCAAAAATATCAGGTGACAATGAGGGGCAAAATTGTATTTTTAATATTTAGTATAAGGAGACATGTACCGAAATGACCCGAAAAAAAAATTTTTTTAAAACAACCCAAACCGAAAAAAATTTCTCTAAATAATTCAAATTTATCAGGAGTTGGAGACGCGACACACTGTGTCGCGTCTTCAACCTGCGACAACCCAAAATCCAGAGAGAGAGGAGTCCGTGGGGGGGGAGGGAGAGAGGGGAGGAGAGCGGCGGGGGGCGGAGGGGGGGAGGGAGGAGCGAGGCGGGGGGACGGCGGGGGGAAGGAGAGAGAGGGAAGGACCGTGGCGGGATGCGGAGGGGGGAGGGAGGGAGAGAGAGAGGGGAGAGGGCCGCGGAGGGGGGAGGGAGCCACGGCCCTCCCTTTCTCCCTCCCTCCCCCCGCGGCCCCCCCCGCTCTCTCTCCCTCCCCCCTCCGCCCCCGCTGTGTCTCTCTCCTCCCCCCTCCGCCTCCGCGGCCCTCTGCCCCCCACGGCCCTCCCTCTCTCTCTCCCTCCCCCCTCCGCACCCCGCCGCGCCGCGCCCCTCCCCTCTCTCTCTCCTTCCCCCCTCCGCCGCCCGCCGCTAGCCCTCCTCCCCCCAGTGGACCCCCCCCCCCCCGCCGCTCTCCTCTCCTCTCTCCCTCCCCCCGCGGACTCCTCTCTCTCTCTGTGGACTTTGGGTTGTCGCAGGTTGAAGACGCGACACGGTGTGTCGCGTCTCCAACTCCCGATAAATTTGGGTTATTTGGGAAAATATTTTTCAGTTGGGGTTGTTTAAAAAAAAATTTTTTTTTCTGGATCATTTCGGTACATGTCTCTGGTATAAGAACCAACGGAAACAAAAAGTTTGACTAATACATCGACAGATTAAAAAAAAAAAAGAAAAGAGAGAGAGAGAAAGTAGCCGGTTACAAATATGGAGCAGCTCAGATCCACGCGCGATCGTCGACCCGTGTTATTGGGTCTGGGTCTGGGTCAGGGTCAGAATCAGCCTCCTTTCTCTCTCGCTTCCGACCGTTGCAATCACTCCCTCTTTCCCGGAAATCCAAGAAATGGATCGCCTTCCTCCACGTCGAGCCGATCGGAGAAGGAATGAGTGCCGGTGGTAATCTTGTCTTCTTTTCCCAGTTTTTATGTTTTCTTTAATTTCAATTGAATGAGAATGCGATTTTGATTATCTTTTTTATTTGATTTTTTTTTTTGGGAGATCAATAATTTGAAATTTGAAGGTTTTCTGGGAAATCTTGATTTCAACTAAGCGGAGTATTTCTTTGATCTCATTTAATTTTGATCAAATTTCTGGGCATAGATGAGCCAGCATGGAAAGGATGCAAGAAACATGTTAGAGATGTAATTCCTTCTCTTCTAATCTATCATAGTTTGAAAAAATATTTTACCTCTTGAGATCGGTGGTTCTCTCCAAATATATACATGTCTGCTTCTTGGGTTTGGGTATGGGTCAGAATCAGGTCACCTACTCTTTTTCTTTTCTTTTCTTTTTTTTTTTTTTTTTGAGATCAATAATTTGAAATTCAACGGTTTTTCTTGGAAATCTTGATTTCAACCAAGCGGAGTATTTCTTTGATCTCATTTAATTTTGAACCGATTTCTGCAAATAGATGAGCAAGCATGGAAAGTGATACACGAAACGGCATGGTCATCACAAGTTAGGCATCATGTTGATGCAAGTCCTCTTCTAATCTATCAGAGTTTGAAAAATATTTTACCTCGTGAGATTGCTGGTTCTCTCCAAATATATACATGTCTGCTTCTAATTTGATGGTATTCATTTATGAGAGAGAGAGAAAGAGAGAGAGAGAGAGAGAGAGAGAGAGAGAGAGAGAGAGAGAGAGAGAGAGAGTTCCTGCAGCCTCTGTCTGTTTGAAATCCAAGGGTTTTTTTTTTCTTCCTGCGACCAGCTCTTGCACAACCAGGTATTTTGGTGTGCCTTGTTTGTTTGTTGAGCATGTTACTCATTTCATTACAGTTTTTGATTTGATATCCGAAGAAAATGATGAAACTTCGTCAAAAACAAATGAAAAAGGGTCTTGCATTAACCAAACAGTTGAAGCAACTGTGCTGTCAATGGAAACATCTGTTGCTTTTGAGGATGAAAATGAAAGACAACAGGAATATGAGCATAAGTGCTGTGAGAAACTTGAGAATGATAAGTCAGTGAACAAAAAAAGCTGATGCATCAACTGCAAACCTTGAAAGTAGCCGATTTACAAGTTTAGACATGCCCAATGTAGGAAAAATGATTAATGATGTTGGAAGTGAGGAATCAATGGAAGAGGGAACATCAACAAAGTATTATATGTTGCCCTATGTAGCAGATAAACCTAAAACTAATAGCAGAAGATCTCCTTCAGGTCACAGATATGACGCTAGAAATAGTGTGGCTCTACCGTTGATGGCAACATGGCTTGGATACGAATGGATTCAAATGGTTTGCATATTCACTTTGTTTATCATTTAAAATTTGAATTTTGTATATGAACATATGATTCATTGATAGTAATTCAAGCGCATGCATAGATACATACATTGCTGGTTCAATTCATGGACCTAAACTTGAAAATTGTGCTTGTCATTCTAATGTGTACTGCTTGACAAATTGTTTACAGATGTTATATTGCATTGAAAATTTACATTTTGTAGAAAGCTATGGAGATAATGGCTGCTTACTCTTTAATGGCTTCAGTGAAAGAGGATGGTGAAACTAAAGAAGAAACTAAATCCCCACAATGTCCGTGGGATAAATGGAAGCAAGGAGGAATTGTTGGAGAAGCTGCTTTGACTGGGGGGAACATTGATGGCACCGGTGGTTTAAGAATAGGAACCCTACTGTTCAGCACAATACACAGATGTTTCCGATTTGTAAATGTAGAGTTGCAGAGCCCTTTATGATATTGTTGTCTTTGTCTGTTCCTGGGATGGCTGCCCCTGCAATTGGTGTAGGATTAGGTGTTTTGGTACCTACTTTGGTGGTTCAGATGGTCGCAAGATTCGTCAATGCTTATTCTTCAAATGATTGGACACCAGGAGTTTCTTTTCGTGCCAGGTATTATAAATGCATATGCTTCTTCTGCAATATGTTTGTGAGAATCTTAAATTATTATAATGAGATGAGCATAAATGTCATTGACGGTGATTGGAAACATGAAACTTTTGAAGGCCATTGGTTCGTCTATTTTTTAAATATATTTTTTACTCTTTAAAATGATAACAAAATCAAATAACTAGCTTGCAATTTTTTGTTATCCACAATGATCTCTTGGATTAACTGAATTCATCTAGAAGATTTGAAGAAGGATTGGAGAGCAACTGCATATTAGTCTTTGTGTGTTGTTCTGAGATGGAGAGTGCAGTGAAGAGAATTAAATTTTTATGGTTGTATTTCTCTTAAATTTGATACGTTTTCCCACCATGTGATCCATGCATAGGTCCTGCACACATTTTGTGACACAAAGTGAAAAATTAGGTGGTTACATGTCTTAGTCCAATGCACCTGGTTTTAATCTAAATTAATTTTTCTCAGAATCAAATTATCTGATGATCAATAGTTGACCATAGTATGGTAGTGCTCTGAAGCATAAGTACAGGAATTAGGTCACACTGTTTTTAGCCTGTCCGGAGATGTTGGTCCAATTCGCACCAAGAATTAACCATTTAATTGGGTCCCATAATCAGGATATACTTTGTCTCGTGTCTATACATCCACAAGATTGCATGGGAAAATGATGTGACCACTATTACATCTAGGTATGGGTATCTAAGTAGAATGACTGCATGTATCTGTTTGCATCATCAACCACCCTCCCCCCCTCCCAAAAAAAAAGAGAGAGAAAAATGCACTCACATAATGCACAATTGTATACAAACAAGTTAATACACAGTATGATGCAGAAATCTCGGATAAAAGATGGTGACCTTTTACCAAGTAAGGATTGTAATAGTTGCTTCGATGCAAATTAGTCACTGTATGTGATGTGTATGACTGCCTTGTTACTGAATTTGTTTACTTATGTTCGTTTGTTCCATTTCATTTGTATAAATTGATTGTACTAACAAATTGTTTTGCTGTTTTACACAGATGCGACTCTAATGTGCTATCTGCTAGTAAAGATTCTGGATCAGAAACTAGCAAGTTTTTTCTCACTTGTCTATCCCTTTTGTTGGGATGACTTGACACCAAGAAACTCGAAAACATTTTGTCAGAACATGGCCTGCGGATATCTAAAATTCTTATATCATTTGAAATAAGCTACTTTGAGGGTTTGTTTGGTTTATCAGATGAAATTCAGCTGATGACCGATGACTAACGACCGATGACTAATGGCTGACGATTTATGGTGAATGACTGATAGATGTTGTTAATTGATATTAGTATTTGATTGTTTATCGGTTGTTATTTATGTATAAAATGATAAAAAAAAACAATTTTATATTAATTAAATTTGTTTTATTTTTTAAAGATATTTCTTTTTATATTATTGTTGTATATTGAAATATAAAATTTATAAATATAATATCAATTATTTTTTAGAAATAATTAATTCAAATGTATATAATAAAAAAATTGATACAAATCATGCAAATCATGGCTTTATAAAAAAAGATAATTTTTTTCAACCTCTTAAAAAAGATAATCAATTAATCTAAATACAAAGCATGATAATAATTTAAGTAAGAGCAAAAATAATAAAAATTAAAAGATAAGATGGGTAAAATAATTTTTAACTATTTAAATCCATTTATTGTTATTAATATAAACCGGGTAAAATAGCAAATGAATGTCCAAAAGTAGCCTTTGAAGAGTGAAAGCTGTTTTGGATAGCTTTTGACTTTTTGATGGCTTTCGGATTATTACCTTGGTTTCATTAGCTAAGTTATCAAACACATATTTTGCTGTTGAAAAGGTCAAACGACTAAAAGCACCCTCCAAAATCTGTACCAAACACTCCCTGATTATAAGAGTACTGTCTCATTTTGTATCATTTAAGGCCAGTAGAAGCTTTTTAGTCACCTGGAAATTTTAATGAATGTTTGAAATTTTAGTTATTGAGCATGGTTGACCTGTTTCTGTAAGAAAATCCACTCATGCCTCTGCTTTGAAGTAAGATAAAAGCTTGCCTGCCAGAACAGTAGTGTAAATGGGGTTCAAGTTTGAACAAATTAAATGCCTTTTTCCTTTTCCTTTCTGTTGATTTGCTCTTGCAAAAGAAAAGTAAGTAAAAAGCGCAGGGTCCCACCCAAGTAAATGGGCTCTGGATGATATGAAAATACTTACATTGAAATTGTTTCCCCCTACCATGAAATCAATGCTTCAGGCCAAATATCTACTAAGTGGTGAAAGATATCAGAACATTGGTAACATGCTCTTATTATTTTTTTTAACAAAAAATTTGTGGAAGAATGCTTAATCTGAACTTCATGGATTGATACTGATGGAATGATAAGGAGATAAACTGTGTCGTATGAAGCAAGTGCTCAGGGAAGCAGAATACTGGAGACTTGAAAGTTTGATAAGTGAATGGAGATTGCAAACTCTCAGTGTGGAACATGCTTCCTAAATGGGATCTCTGGAATTCTTTATTGCATTAGATACTCCAAGTTTTCTTATCCATCGAACTATAGTCTGCATAAGTTTATCTAAAGGGAGGCACCGCTATCCTTGCAGTCGGGATTAGATTGATTTGATTCATCATTGTTCTCGAGTCTTGCTCTCAGAGTTAGCACGCTGTTTTCCAAATATAATTGTTTTTGTTCTTTTTTGGCCTGTTCGTAAGGGTAGGTTGCTTTGTGCTTTTTGTCATTTTTTTTTTTTTTGGTCTTTTGATCTGGAAATCTGGGATTTATTCTGTTTGCCTATCAGACAACCTTTTCTCCATTTATGTTAAGCTCAAGTTGGAAATTTACTGGTCGCATGGCCATTTGGATGGTTATGGGACAGTCAGAAGTTTGTATTCCATCCGTTTCTGAGGACTTGTTTCTACTGTTGAACCCAAACATTGCTGGGATATGAATGAACTTTTGATGCGGCTTCAGTTTTGTGCCAGATATTGGTGGTGCTAAATGAATAGATACTTTATCTATCTGGGATGCTAGTATGTATCTCATTCATGATTGTCTGTTATCTGAAGCTCCACTGTGGTGATGAAGATGTCCTGAATATGGCCGTAGGCATCTTCAGGGCAACACTCTCTGGGATAAACTGTTCTTCATCTGGGAGCACCTTCATTGACAATAGGCAGATTGAAGTAACAGCATCGCTCCTGAACCTTCTAAATGAGCGAGATGGCACATCTCCAACAGTTGTTTTGCTTACTGCAGAATGCTGCTTTTTGGTACATCATGATATTTTGTCCTTTGCTGATAGTTGTTCAACGACTCTTAAATTAACCTTAAAACTGATGGTCATGTCAATTTCAACATCACCAGGAGCAAGGACAGTCAGTTCCTCCAACTGGTTCTTAAGCATCTGATGTCTGGAAATGCTCCACAAAGGAGGAACGCAATTGATGTCGTATCAGGACTTACCAATTTATCATCAGATTCAGAGGCTGTACTTTATCAGGACTTCTTGTATCACGGCTTTGCTCCTCTATCCCTTGTGATGCTTCATGCCTGAGTGGCCACTTATTGGAATCGTCTCTTTATTGCAGGAAAGATATCGCAAATCACTTGCTACAATGCCTTGGAGATGAAGATCTAGCAATTTGTGAGCAATTGCCCAGATTGCTTGGAATGCTTGGTAAAATTAAAATTTAGTGCTTTTTATGCTTGCTTGTTGCCCAGAAGCCCACACATCTTGCAAGTAGTTTTCTACTCTGTTTTGAAAATCATTGGACTACGTCGAATCAAAAAGTCATACTAGTGTTTCTGAACGTAATTTTATTTAAAATTGCATGTGTAATTCGTAATTATGGAATCTTTAATGGCTTTAGTGAAAGAGGGTGGCGAAACTAAAGAAGAAACTAAATCTCCACAAAGTCCGTGAAATAAATGAAGGGAGGAGGAATCATTGGAGAAGCTACTTTGACTGGGGGAACATAGATGGCATCGATGGCATAAGAATAGGAACCCTTCTGTTCAACACAACTACACAGATATTTTCAATTTATAAATGCAGAGTTAAGCAGAGCCCTTTATGATATTGTTGTCTTTGTTTATTCCAGGGTTGGATGCCACTGCAATTGGTGCAGGATTAGGTGCTTTTGTACCTACTTTGGTGGTTGTAGATGGCAGCAGGGAGATTCATCAATGTCTATTCTCCAAATGATTGGACACTATGAATTGCTTTTCGTGGCAGGTATTATAAATGCATATGCTTCTTCTGTGATGTGTCTATGAGAATCTTAAATTATTATAATGACACGAGCATAAATGACATTGATGGTGATTGGAAATATGAAATTTTTGAAGGCCATTGGTTTGTCTATATTCTAGATATATTTTTGCTCTTTAAAATGATATCAAATTCAAATAAATAAGCTTGTAATTTTTTGTTATCCACAATGACATTAAATGTTAATTGTAATCCATATAATAGTATAAGTTTATGATTTTTATGTTTATCGTGACTTAAAATTGTTGTTTATTTGCAGTTTATTATCTGTGGGATTTAAAATTGTTTATTTGTGGTTATGTATTTTATGGAAACCATTCCTGGTTCTATGCAATTTTATGCTTTAGAGTATTTGTTCTTCCCTGCAGAATGCATTTATTGGCTACAACATCTTGCGCATGCAGGTGCTTATTATCCTTTGATTGTCTGCCATTTTGATTTTCTCAGTGACTCTTTTATTTTAAAAGATTGATATGTTTGTTTGAGTGTTGTATATTTGTCTAATCTCAAGTTTGCTTTCTGCTTCACTTTAATCCAGATATCCTAAAGGCATGCCTCTAGCCACCATATATGTTCATCCTTCGATGGTTGAGACGTTAAATTCAGCAGCTGAGAATGCTATTGAGCATGGTAACCGGTAAGGCGCAGCTGCACTTGGAACTTGTTAGTCTTCATAAATTCTGAGTAGGATAATATTTGTTCCTTTGCTGTTTCATTCATTTTGTCTTGCGGTTTTAAGATATATCCCAAGAGGAGGCCAGAGTGGTTTCAAAACAGAGGAAGATAGGGGAATGGAGATGGGAAAAGTGGGAGTAAAGTACCCGGGTTAGGTTGTTTAATCATACACTCTATATAAAATGGGAATGGACTATAGTAAAATAAAAGATTTTTTTTTTTTTATGAGGATATAAATTTTTAATAATAGGTGATAATAGTCAAAGTAGTCAAAAATATATTATTTTTATTTCTGGACTACATTAATTTAATGTAAATCCGATGATGAATACATAATATATATATTTATAGTTGAACCAAGTGTCATTTTTCAAATTTCTTAATGCTGCTGCAATCCCTAAATCTATGTTATTCCCCCTTCACAATCCCTTATCAATAACAAAAAAAATTAGCAGTATCATGGGAAGATGTATAGATGTAATTTATTTTATTGTAATTATTATTTTTAAATATTATTACTGCACAAATTTGTCATTTTTTGACATGTAACATTTATAACGAAATATTTAATTGACCAAAAATTTGTAATTGTGGTTTTTTAAAATAAATAAATTGAAAATTTATATTTTTAATTATATATAGTTAATAATTTATATTTTGACATGTGATTATTATTTTACAAAATAATTATTATCGGAGTCTTATATAGTAGATTTTAGTTTTAGTATGAATTGATTTATTTCACCAATCTAATTTTTGGATTAAAGCAAAATAAGAAAATTTTGAGAAAAAAATATATTACTGTCTGGGATTTAGAATGAAAAAAAATTCGAAAGTAAAGAAAATCATATTCTTATATAAATAAAATACAGTATTTTTGTATATAATTTGAAATTTCTCAAAGTAAAATAAAAGAATTCCCCAATTTTAAAATTCCCCTCACTTGCCAAAGAATTTTTCTCCTTAAAAAATATGGAAGTGACTTATTTAGCCTTAAGAAAAACCAGTTTTAGGATAATAAAACGTAGCTTTGTACGGATATAATCTTATTTTTTTTAAAAAATTTTAAATCAATACATTTCAAATAATATTTCCAAAATTAACAAATATATGTATTATTGAATAATGTATATTGTTGAATTAACAGTATTTACTATTTAATGAACAGTAAATATCGTGACTTGATGAGTGTATTAGATTTAGAAATATTTTTTAAAAGGTATTGTTTTAATTTTTTTTTTTAATTTTAAGGTTAATTCAGAACAAAGCTCTAATAAAACGTTTCGTTTCTCTTATTCCTAAAGATGTCCATTCCCTGAAAACCCCCCTTCATTTTTCCCAAAACCCAGAAGAGAGATCTCCCGACAAAGAAAAACGACACCGTTTCAAGAATTTCAAAATCAAGAGATCTTTCTTCAAAGTTCTTCGATTCAGTCTGGGAACGCGAAAAGGGGCTGAGAATTTGGCAAAAACCCTAATTAGCTGAATTGAGCGAATATTTTGCGTGAAATCGTGTAGAGTGGGATTGTAAAAGTCGAACTAGGGTTTTGATTTTTTCTCCTCCCATTTAATCGGCAATGGAAGAAGAACAGATGATATGGAAGTCGCAGTCGACTTCAATGGTGTCAGCAACAGTTGGGAGAATGATGAATACTCTCCTCAGCGCTCGTCCCAAAAAGCTTGACGTTGCTATTTCTCGTCTCGATTCTGTTCGCTCAACTGGTTCTTCAGGTGCGCACACACACACACACACACATAGAGAGAGAGAGATTGCACTTTTTAACACTTTCTGCATGTGTTTTTTTTTTTATTAGTTCCACTAGAAGAATCGCTATGGTTTCTGTACAAGTTTCTAAAGGATGCAGCTGAGAAGGAGGAGAATTTGGATCACGTTCTGGTACCCATTATTGAAAACGTAAGCCCCTTCCCTTTCTCGAACCCACAGTAAGTTTAGATTGAATTTCTTGTTTTACTTGTCTGTTTAATGGAGAAATAATTATCTGTTAGATGTGCAAACTCTCATGAAAAGTTTATTATGAACAAATGGGCGTGAGAGGGAACTGAACCCTTTTTTCTCAAATTATTTAGAGACAGACTGTGACCATATGCAAATTGCTTAAACTAAATTAAGCAAAGTGCACAAGATACAGATGCAATGAAATGATTAAAATGGAGGAATAGAATTGGAAAAAAAAATGTACGTACTGTAATTTGGCCGAGTGGGTCCACAGTTCTTCCCTAACTTAAGGCTGACGAGCCTTCTCAAGCACCAAAAATGAAAAAATAGGAATAAAAATGTGACAGAGATGCTAGTTACATATAAGGATGCCCTTGTGATAGTTCTTCAATGAGGATTATCAAAATTGGAATGTAAATTTTGTTAGGGCTGCAAATGCAAATGATTGGAAGTTGGAGAGGTTTTCAACATTTTTGGGTTCTTGGAAGGTGCGGAGATTTTTAGAAATTGGTTCTTCTGGGTTCATTGATGTCAAGTACTACTGCACTGAAAAGCTATTTGGAAGGAGAGATTAAATGGAGGGAAGAAAGTTCTTGCCTTTAGAAAACCATTTGGATGTTTTCAAGCACCATGAGAGGTGAACTTTATTTTTTTTAATTTTTTAAAATTTAATTTAATTTAATTTAATTTTTTTTCCTTGCATTAGGTAGCCTTTTGGGTAAAAAATCTTGACCCAAGACAATCTTCGATGATCTTTAGATTTGATCAATTTATGTCCTTTCTGCAGGACCGGATCACATACTCCTTCACTGTTCCTGGAATAGTACATTGTGGGAGGTCATTTATCCTTCATACTTTTTGGGTGGCTTCACAGATTTTGCCAAAACCTGTGTTTTTATAGTGGCTGATGGGCATTTATGGAAAAAAGAGAGTGTACAGGCCATTTGCTTTTTGTTGCTTTTGTTGGTTTCAAACTTTTGTATGTTGCTTTCATAGATTCTCTTGTTTTAAAGTTTTGTTGGGAGGCACCCTGTAGATGCCATCCCGTTAAAAGAAGTTGCTTCTCACCTTTCTTTTCTAATAGAAAACGTGACAGGCAACCATTTCAACATTACAAACCAAGCTTTAAGAAATGAGTGATGAAATGAACTCGAGTTTAGTTACCCTAATTGTTTCACATTCCTAGTAGCAGTAGGACTTGTAGATATGAGAAAATCAATGTAATGTGACTTCCACATCTATTTATACTTTTGTTTCTTCTCTATGAGGAGGGACACGCATGTCTATAGAAGGTTCTGCAAAGTTTGTCAGGTCATTCACTTGATATACCAGTTTCTGATATATGAATGTTATACACTAGTTGTTTTTCTTCTTTTTCTCCTGACTTTAGCTTAGTCCATTAAGCAATGTTGCACTTTTATGTACTTTTCTACAGTATTTGAAGCACAAGGACTCGATGCATGGGATCCAAGCAATGATACTTTTGAACTGGCTTTTCCATGATGAGTTAATTTTTCAGGCCCTTGCTACAAATCTCACTACTATTATATATAGAAAAGAAGATCATTTCACTGCTCTTGGTTGGTGTACTCTTGTTCGTGGTCTTGTAGAGTGTCAAAATGTTACCAACCAAAGTTCAGCTAATGGTAAGTTAGCAATATTCAAATTTCTACACTTGGTTTTTTTTCTTCTTTACTTTGGTTGAAATGAGATGGGTGCCTCCGCTTCATCTTCCAGTGAATTTGTTATGCTGACAAAGGTAATGGCAAGTTTCAGGCCAGACATCAAGGTGTAGTTTTAGCAATATTCAAATTTCTACACTTGGTTTTTTCTTCTTTACTTTGGTTAAAATTAGATGGGCCCCTTCACTTCATCTTCCAGTAAATTTGTTGTGCTGACAAAGGTAATGGCAAGTTTCAGGCCAGACATCAAGTTGTGTAGTTTTTGTCAAGTGGAAAAATTGATGAAGTGTGGTAACCCGTGAATCATTTGATTTTATTTGGTTTAGTCAAGTGTCGCAGTTTTTTTTTGTGGATTTTGATTTCTTATGATTAGCAAACTGGAAAGGAAGATGGTTGATGCACTTTCATTAGTGTCTCATAATGTGAAGAATTAGAAAGAAAATCTGAAACCAAGAGAAGAGAAAAAACACAATCAAGGAGTTAATATCTCATTCCATGGGGGCAGTTGCCTCCATAAGTTATGATACTGATCCACCCCTGTATGCATCATAAGAGTATATGAATCTAATCGGACATTAGTTCCTTGAATTTCTTCTCTATGGTTTCAGATTTTCTTTTTACTGCTTTAATGGACGTATTAAAGGTAAAGCCTCAAATAAGCTGTTGCTTGCAGGCAGACAAAGCAAAATTGTCTCTATTGTCTTATCCTGAGTTGCTTTATCCTTGTTTTCTGGTTTTCTTCCCATTTCTATTTTTCCTCCCTGTTCCTGTATTGTGATTTCCTTTGGTAGAATTTCCAAAACAAGCATACTTGTGTTCAGTCTTCAGTTATCAGTAGGATTTTGCAATTAGATGTTCTCGTCCTTGTCAAAAAGGAAAGATATAGAATCCATGTGTTCAGCTATCATGGTTTGTGGCCTTGGTATACTATGTTTTGTGAACCTGTACTTTATACCTCAATGCCTCATATAGTCTTTTGACTCTTGATTCATTTGTCATTGACCCTCATGGAAAAACGGAAATCTGATTCCTCTAGTTTTTGATTATGATAAATTAGGATCTTTGATTGCAGGAATAAAGGAGAACTATGGCACTTTGCTGCAAATTCTTTGTCCCTGTATTAAGCGTCTTTCATTTTTAATATGCAATGGAAGGTATGTATCTTTAATTCTTTTGGTTTATTCAATCATTAGTCATAGATACAGTTCTTTAGTATTTGGAAAGTGTTTATTTAATAGATATGCAGAGCTGCCCTGTTTGAAGATTTTATCTGATTGTACACCGACAATGAAATGATTTTTATTCCTTGGTTGGTATTTCAAAATAGGTGCTGCATGAATCTTGCTTGTGTTATTCTATGAGGAGGAAAGCATTTCATTTCATGTTCTATGCTTGTCCTGATAAGTTTTTATTTTCCTTTTTCTTTTTTTTTAAAAAAAATTTACTGGTCCAAGAGGTTGAGAAATATTGATAAAACATCCCCTTTAGTGTTTAATTTCAATTTTATGTCACTCTGTCGACCAGCTTTAAAATTGTCATCTTGGATGACGGCTTTCCTCAATTGTATGGGTGAGCTTTGTTTCACATCCAAAAAAGATGTGAAACATATAGCTAAACTGTGTAGACTATACCTTAAAACCACTACACTAATAATAATAAGGGTCCAACACTTTGCTGATGTGGCTGGTAGTCTCTTTGACCAAAATAGTTTGTCACTAACTTCAAAATGAGGATTAATTTCAATTTTAAATCAAAAATTAAGATTTTGCATGATATACTGGATCCTAAAAGCATTAGTTATACATTAACTTGGTAAGGAAAAGAGAAGCTCAATAGGAGGGTACCAAAAAATGCACCCTTACAACCTAGTTATATCTAAAAATGATATGGCATCCTCCTTAGTGGTAAAAAGATTGATAAGACAACAAAAAATAAAGAGATCTAGGCCATGAATCAAGAAAACAAATAGGAAATCTGTCTGGACCTTCAAAAGTTTACATATTTTTCTCCCTGCAACTAACCAAAAAATAACTAGAGAGATTAAACATGCGATCTCGGGGTTGATTCACTAGCTAAACGATCTTATTTGGATTTACATGTTATTAATATTCCAAATTTTTTTGTTTGTTCCTTGTAATTGTCATTATGGGTCAATATGACGAGGAGGATATAAACTTATGGAAGCAGTTCCATTTTTCTATTTTTCGTTTTCTTTTTATTATTTTATGGTGAATGTGGGATTGAGTTCATGGCAAAGGAACTTGTTTGTCATAGAGACTGCAGTAGCACATTTGTATAAATATTTCTGATTAAAAAGAAGGAAAAGAAAAGCCCCTCAGGAGAAGGTTCATTGGGCCTGAAAAAGTTCCTCAACAGATCTTTCTATCCTTTCAATTTTTCCTCTAATGAGTCCCAAAACAGAAGCACTTCTTCTTCTCTGGCTTTACATTGTGTCAAATAGTCCATATGGTACACAATGCATATACCTGTTGAAAGATAACTCCACATCTGGTTTCCTTTTTCTGTTCTTGGCTTGAAATTTCTGCATGCAACCTTCATTTAGATTTAATTTTTTTGATGCTATTATTCGCATTTTTGCAGTATCTTGCAAGATGGATTTGAATTGCCAACACGCCTATCTGTTGCTGCTGCTGATTGCATTTTAGTGCTCACAGAGGCATTATCCAAAGTGTCATTGCCTTCTAACATGCCAAGCATTAGGCCAAAATCTCTTAACTCAAATACCTCAAATCAGCCAGTTACCTTGCTACCAGCTACGATTGGCGAGAGAAAACCAGAAACAAGCTGTAAAGCTGATACACAGTTGTTGGTTTGGAATTATTTGGATGAATTGGTTATTCTTGTACAGAGGCTCTTTGTGGTATGTGCTTACATATACAATTGCTTAGTTTATCCCTGGCTTCTTTGATTAATTTACCATGACAATTTTGCCTTTGCATAATAAATTACAATTTCTTTAAGAAATTGTGATGTTTCTTGGGTTTCGGACATATTCATAAATGTCTCCTAGTGGATGTGTATTTGGTTACTAAAAGTTTTTCTAGGTTTGAGGATTGGCATCAATGTGGACATGAATACAATGATTAGAAAATAACAATACCATGAGCTTGCAAAATTTAAACAGGCACTAGATGGTGACATCCATATAAAACAATACGATACATGCATTGATGCTTCTATGGATCGCCCTACAAAAATGACTTATCCTTTTGAATATAAATGCAATTCAGGACGTACTGTTGGAAAATTTAGAAAGCTTAGACTCCATATGATGGTAAGTTAGAGCATGAACAAAACATAAAATATTGGGAAACTTCTGGAGCAAACAAATCTAATGATGAAGACAATAATATGTGGGGATAATCCTGTCGCTTTTGTATATTCATTTCTCTATCTAATACAATTCTTTTTCAATAAAAAATAAATAAATGCTGACATGCAGTGGAGCAGAAAAAGCCGATCTTTACATGCAAAAGGTTTGGAACAAGTGCTGAAGTGGTTGCAAGAAATAAAAGAGCATTATGGTCACTTCCAGTATGAGGCAGGTCCAATAGATAGTGTTTTCTTAGTCTCTTATCTGGTTTTCTCTATTTGGCACAGGTGCTATTTTTGTTTTCTGCGTTTATTGAACAGGCTCAAAAAATTTTAGGACCGGAATTATGTTGCTTTCATCTTGTTGGAAACATTATGGCATGCTATTGCGCTTGGAGGATCTAAAATTTTCTCAGCGGTACAAAGAATTGTTGGAACAGTACTTGTCTGGCATCCAGGTGTGATTTAAAACACTTAATGATGTGGAGTTTGTGGTGTTCTATTTTTTGAGCCCCATAACACCTAGACAAATAGCACTTGTAGTTTAAATTTTGTTTATCTAGTATGTTCTAATTGTTTCCCTTTTGCAATCATACTTCAATGCATGAACAATGTTGGGAATGATAATAGTATCATTTCAGGAACAATGATAGGCTTAATAATCAATAATGTTATCAAGGCCAGTGCTGTATCTTGACATTGGAGTTTCAGAGACCATGTTTATTAATATTATTTCCTCATGATAACAGAAATCTTCAACTATTTCTCTTTGGGTTTCAGTGGGTGAATCCATTGGGTGCACACAATAATCAAGATAGCTAATTAAAACAACAACAAACTAATCAAGATAGCTAATTATAAAAGAAAAAATATGAGCAACTATTTTGATCAAACAAAATATCCAGATATTAATTTAACTGCAAAAGTATACAAATAACTCTTATCTTAAAAATTGTATTCACACTTTTGTTTCTCCATTAATGTTGAATACCAATCAAGGAAAATGGGGGGGGGGGACACTAAGTTTGTGTTCCTAATGTTAATGCATTCTAGTATCTATTGTAAACTAGAGTCAAGTGTCATGCATTGTAAGAAAAATTGAGTAAATTAAAGCTACGAGACTAAGAAACAATCATCAAAGCTGCTCATGAAATGAAACATTTCTTCATACTCTTTAATTAGTTGCAAATGTTGAAATAAAATTGTTGCGGCATTGGGGAATGCCTCAGTTAAATTTCATAAAATACATGATGAACAAAATAAAAACTTAATATTCCTACCTTCTTCAAAATTTATGAAAATCAATTAATCAACTTTTTGCTGAGCAAGTATTGATAGCATGCATCATAAGCATTTGATACTTGATTCTTGTTTATGGTAGATACTAGAATGAACTTAGTTTTTTTCTTTTTCTTGAAACTTTTGCTAAAGTCAAATGTATTGGAATTTCAAATCTAAGGAGAAAAAAGTGCTAGTTTAATTTTTAAGAGAAAGGTTATTTTATATGCTTTTACGATAAAGTCAATATTATAGAGATTTTATTTGATCAGAATAATTGCTCATGTTTTCCTTTTATAATTAGCTATCTGGATTATTGCATGCACTAGGTGAATTTACCCACTAAAAACCTCAAGGAAATGGTTATAGATTTCTCTATTATGGCCATCGCATGGTGTATTTGGATGGAGTATAATGCTATAATATTCATTAATTAGACCATTGAACCTTCTCTATTATGAGACAAAATTGTTCTTAACATTTTCCTGTGGGGCTCATGCTTCGGATATTTATAAAGATTACAGTCCGGAAGATTTGAAGAGGGATTGGAGAACAATTGTATATTAGTCTTTGTGTGTTGCTTTGATTTGTTCTTTTTTCTTTCTGAGGATTTTCGTACTCCGGAGAGTTTGTGAATTCTTATATATATATCTGATATGTGCTCTCTTTTTATATAAAAGGTAAATAAAATGGTTAAAGATTTCTCTCATCATTAGAAAAAATATTAATAAATTTGGCCCCCTGAAAGATCTGCCACTGGAGGATCATATACTGCAGCAGATGCGGTAAAAATTGAGATGGAGTGTTCAGTGAAGACAATTAGATTTTTGTGGTTGTATTTCACTTAAATTTGACACATTCTCCCACCATGTGATCCATGCAGAGGTCCACCATGTGCTCCTGCACACATTTGTGAGACAAAGCAAAAAATTAGGTACTTACATGTCTTAGTCCAATGCACTTGGATTTAATCTAAATTAATTTTTCTCAAAATCAAGTTATCTGATAATCACTAGTTGACCATAGTATGGTAGTGCTGTGAAGCATAAGTACAGGAATTAGGTCACACTGTTTTTGGCCTGTCTGGAGATGTTGGTCCAACTCCCCCCAATATTATCCATTTAATTGGGGTCCCATATTAGGATATTTGTCTCTTGTGTCTATACATCCACAAGATTGCATGGGAAAATGATGTGACCACTATTACATCTAGGCATGGGTATCTAAGTAGAATGACCGCATGTATCTGTTTGCATCAACAACGCCCCTCCCCTCCCCTCCCCTCCCCCCCCAAAAAAAAAGAGAGAGAAAAATACACTCACATAATGTAGATTTGTATACAAACAAGTTAATACACAGTATGATACATAAATCTCAGATAAAAGATGGTGACCTTTTACCAGGTAAGGATTGTCATAGTTGCTTGGTTACAAAATTAGTCACTATATTCTTGCCATATGTGATGTGTATGACTGCCTTGTTACTGAATTTGTTTACTTTATGTATGTTCGTTTGTCCCATTTCATTTGTATAAATAGATTGTACTAACAAATTGTTGTGCAGTTTTACACAGATGGTGACTCTGATATGCTATCTGCTAGTAAAGATTCTGGATCAGAAACCAGAATGTTTTTTCTGACTTGTCTATCCCTTCTACTGGGGCGACTTGACACCAAGAAACTTGAAAACATTTTGTCAGAACATGGCCTGCGGATATCTAAAATTCTTATATCACAGGTATGCTAATTTTATTTGACATAAGCTACTTTGAGGGTCTGTCCGATGAAATTTAGCTGATGGCTAATGACTGATGACTAACAACTAAGGGCTAGCAGTTGATGGTGAATGAATAATAATTGTTGTTAATTGATATTAGTATTTGGCTGTTCATCAGTTGTTATTTATGTATAAAATGATTAAAAAGGACAATTTTTTATTAATTAAATTTATTTTATTTTTTAAAATTATTTGTTTTTATATTATTGTTGTATGTTGAATATAAAATTTATAAATATAATATCAATTATTTTTTTAGAAATAATTAATTCAAATATATATATCGTAAAAAAATTGATACAAATCTTACAAATCACAGCTTTATAAGAAAAGATAATTTTTTCAACTATTTAAAAAAAAATCTATTAATCTAAATACGAAGCATGATAATAATTTAAGTTAGAGTAAAAATAATAAAAATTAAAAAAAGATGGGTAAAATTATTTTTAACTATTAATTCTATCTATTGTTATTAATATAAACCGGATAAAATAGTAAGAAAAAGTCCAAAAGTAGCTTTTGAAGAGTGAAGCTACTTTGGATAGCTATTGACTTTTTGACAGCTTTTGGATTGTCACCTAAGTTTCATAAGCTATTGGCTGAGTTACCAAACACATATTTAGCTATTGTAAAAGTCAAACAACTAAAAACACCCTCCAAAAGCTGTACCAAACACCCCCTGATTATAAGATTACTGTCTCATTTTGTATCATTTAAGGCAGTAGAAGCTGTTTAGTCACCTGGAAAGTTTAATGAATGTTTGAAATTTTAGTTATTGAGCATGGTTGACCTGTTTCTGTAAGAAAATCTACTCATGCCTCGGCTTTGAAGTAAGATAAAAGCTTGCCTGCCAGAGCAGTAGTGTAAATGGATCATGTTCAAGTTTGAACAAATTAAATGTCTTTTTCCTTTTCCTTTCTGTTGATTTTCTCTTGCAAAAGAAAAATAAGTAAAAAGTGCAGGGTCCCACCCAATTAAATGGGCTCTGGATGATATGAAAACACTTATATTCAAATTGTTCCCCCTACCATGAAATCGATGCTTCAGGCCAAATATCTATGAAGTGGTCAAAGATATCAGAACATTGGTAACATGCTTTTATTATTTTTTTTAGCACAAAATTTGTGGAATAACAACAACAACAAGAACAACAAACTGAGCCTTAATCTCAATATTTGGGGTCGGCCATTTGAGAGACAAATTTGAATGCTTAATCTGAACTTAATGGATTGATTCTGATGGAATGATAAGGAGATAAAATGCATCGTATGAAGCATGTATTCAGGGAATGGAGACTTGAAAGTTTGATAAGTGAATGGAGATTGCCGGCTCTCAATGTGGAACATGCTTCCTTAATGGGATCTCTGGAATCCTTTATTGTATTAGATACTCCAAGTTTGCTTATCCATTGAACTATAGTCTGCATAGGTTTATCTAAAGGGTGGCTTGCTATCCCTGCAGTCGAGAATTGATTTATTTGATTCATCATTGTTCTCTTGAGTCTTGCTCTCAGATTTTGCACACTGTTTTCCAAATGTAATTGTTTTTATTCTTTTTTGGTCTGTTCATAAGGGTCGGTTGTGTTTTGTCCCTTTTTTTTGGGTCTCTGGATCTGGAAATCTGGGATTTATTTCTGTTTGTCTATCGGACAACTTTTTCTCCATTTATGTTAGGCTCAAGTTGGAAATTTACTGGTTGCATTGCCATTTAGATGGTTATGGGACAGTCAGAAAGTTGTATTCTATCTGTTTCTGAGAACTTGTTTCTACTGTTGAACCCAAACATTGCTGGAATATAAATGAACTGCGTATGCAGCTTCAGTTTTGTGTCAGATATTTGTGGTGCTAAATGAATAGATACTTTATCTATCTGGAATGCTAGTATGTATCTCATTCATGATTGTCTGTTATCTGAAGCTCCACTGTGGTGATGAAGATGTCCTGAATACAGCTGTAAGCATCTTCAGGGCAACACTCTTTAGGATAAACTGTTCTTCATCTGGAAGCTCCTTCATTGACAGTAGGCAGATTGAAGCTGTAATAGCATCACTCCTCAGCCTTCTAAATGAGCGAGATGGCACATCTCGAGCAGTTGTTTTGCTTACTGCAGAATGCTGCTTTAGGTACATCATGATATTTTGTCCTTTGCTGATAGTTGTTCAACAACTCTTAAATTGACCTTAAAACTGATGGTCATGTCAATTTCAACATCACCAGGAGCAAGGACAGTCAGGTCCTCCAACAGGTTCTTAAGCATCTGGTGTCTGGAAGTGCTCCACAAAGGAGGAATGCAATTGATGTCATATCAGAACTTATCAATTTATCCTCAGATTCAGAGGCTGTACTTTCTCAGGACTTGTTGTATGACGGCTTTGCTCCTCTATCCCTTATGATGCTTCATGCCTGAGTGGCCACTTATTGGAATCATCTCTTTATTACAGGAAAGATATCGCAAATCACTTGCTACAGTGCCTTGGAGATGAGGATCTAGAAATTTGCGAGCAGATGCCCAGATTGCTTGGAATGCTTGGTAAGATTATAATTTAGTGCTTTTTATGCTTGGTTGTTGCGCAGAAGCCCACACATGTTGCATGTAGTTTTCTACTTTGTTTGGAAAGTCATTGGGCCACATCGAATCAAAATGTCATATTAGTGTTTCTGAATGTAAGTTGATTTAAAATTGTATTCATAATTCTTAATTATGGAATCTTTTAGCAGGTGGCATTCCCCCCCACCCAAAGGAGGCATTTGCCTCTTCCTTCCAAAGATTTAGATCCCTACATACAAGTAGTAATATTATCTCATTGTTTTAAATAAGAACCAATAGTTTCTTTTTTGATGCCAGAAATGTTATTTTGTACTTGTCTTTTAGATGCAAATGGCCATGTCTACGATCCAATTGAAAAAATAGATGGAATCATTTCTTGTTGACCTGTTGCAAAATTGAGTATCGTAAAACCCCAGTGATGAATACTGGTGATAAACACATCACTGTAATGTGTTCCTTGTTATCCTGATAATTTTGTTAAATGTGTTATGGGCTATACTTAATTTATCATGTGGTCACTGCTCAAAGTACATCATACTGTTTGAGCTTATCATTTATTTCTGTGTATTTTAAGATGGATCTGTAGGTAGATCTTCACTTGCTTGAGATGGTTCTGCATTATACATCACCCTTCTCCATGTCTTATGGCCTTCATTTGAGTTCCTCAGTTCATTGTTCTTAGACCTGAAACATTTTGTTCTTTCGGCTTTGCTTATACTTTTTATGATTGCCATAAAAGATTTGGGTTTCCCCAGTTCTGATGTATTCAGGGTGATCGTAACTGTTGGCCAGAAAATTGATAATTGATATGTTTCCTCCATTTCTTTTGTTAGTAGACATTGATCATTATTATGTTGGGTATCATACGTTATTATCTCTTTTTTGGGCAGATCCATCATTGTTCTTGTCTACAATTGTACACCTTGTGTATTCGTCTGAGAAAAGAGTACAATCATCTGCTACCAATGCATTAATCGCAGTGCTTAAGTGTAACAATGACAAAGTTAGAGTTCTTTGTATGGTGCTAGACAGCCTCAGGTATCTAATTTCTGTCAGAGAACAATTACTTTTGAAAATTAATGGAATCTGCATATGAGCAATTTCATGGAGATGTTTTGTTTCTTATTGTTTCTTTGTTGGACTTGCTTTAGGTTTTGCATCATAATGATTTATAGCTCATTTTTGTTTTAATGTGTCCTGCAGCACCCTATGTGAAAGCAAAGTTTCTGTTAAAGAGGAAGGTATGTGTCTCACCTTTGTGATTTTCAGTGGCAGAAAGGATATTTATACATTTCACTTTCTTGTTCTTGTGGTTGTGGACTTTAATCCTCTCAATCGTAGAGAATTTATTCTGTGATATCATAGTTCAGTAGAGAATTTAGCTGCTTCACACTAAGACATTCTGTAAGAAATACATAGATGATTTGAATCTTTTCTTTTCTCTTTCTGGAATTATCCAATTAGTTTATGTCGAATATATATTTACTATATAAGTTTCACTATATATAAAGCCGTAGGACCAGATGACATTCCTATAGAAGTATGGAAATGTTTGGGTGAATTTGGTGTAAAAGTGCTAATAGATATTTTCAATATAATTTGGCAAACTAAGAGAATGCTCCAAATATGGAAAAAGAGTGTAATTGTACCGCTATATAAGAATAAAGGAGACATATAGGATTGTTTCAACTATAGAGGAATTAAACTTATGAGTCATACCATAAAGTTATGGGAGAGAGTAATAGAGCATAGATTGAGATTGGAGATAACTGTATCTCAAAATCAATTTGGATTTATGTTAGGAAGATCTACCACGGAAGCAATTCACTTGTTAAGACATTTGATGGAGACATATAGAGCACGAAAGAGAGACCTACACATGATATTCATTGATTTAGAAAAAGCATATGATAGGGTATTTAGAGAATTATTGTGGTGGGCGTTGATAAAAAAATGGATATATTTGAGATACATTAATCTCATTAAAGATATGTATGAGGTAGCTGCAACCGGCGTTAGAACTTGCGGGGGTTTAAGCGATAGTTTTTAAATTAACATTAGACTCCATCAAGGTTCGGCATTAAGTCCCCTCCTTTTTGCAATAGTGATAGACGAAATTACAAAAAATATCCAAAATGAAATACCATGGTGTATATTTTTTGCAGATGATATAGTGCTAGTTGATAAAACTAGAGAGAGTGTTAGTGTTAAACTAAAATTATGAAGACTCACACTAGAATTTAGAGGGTTTAGATTGAGTCGATCGAAAAGCGAATATATGAGATGTAGGTTTAGTGATAGTTGTAAGAATGATAAAGAAACGATTAGATTAGATGGACAAGATGTCTCCAAAAATGACTGATTTAGATATGTAGGCTCTATTATTCAAAATTATGGCAATATAGATGGACATGTGAACCATAGGATTCAATCGAGTTGGATGAAATGGAGAAAGGCATTCGGAGTTCTTTGAGATTGGACGATGCCATTACACCTGAAGGGAAAGTTCTATAGAACCACGGTTAGACCTACACTATTGTATGGTATTGAGTGTTGAGCTATTAAACAATAACAAGAACAAAAGATAGCTGTAGCAGAAATGAGAATGTTTAGGTGGATGTGTGGAAAAATTAGAAAAGATAAAATTAGAAATGAAGAGATTCGTAACAAGTTGGGAGTTAGTTCTATTGTGGATAAGATGCGAGAGGGTCGTTTGAGGTGGTTCGGGCATGTGCAAAAAAGATCTAAAGATGTATCAGTTAGGAGAACAGAGAATTTAATTATAGGAGATCTAGTAAAACGTAGAGATAGACCATTGAAAACTTGGATACAAGTTATCCGTAAAGATATGGAGGTTAAGGATTTAGAAAAGAAAATGGTTTTAGATAGGAATAGATGGCGTAATAGAATCTGCACAAATTAAATCAATATATTTATAATATTTATCTATTAACTTTTATTTTTCTTTTATTTTATTTTCTTTATTTTCTTTTTCTTTTTATTTATTTTTTTCTATATATGTTTTATTCTTGTTTTTCTCTTTTTTCTATTTTATATAAATTTATCTCTCAAATGGCCGATCCCAAATTTTGGGAATGAGGCTCGGTTTGTTGTTGTTGTTGTAAGTTTCACTATTTATTCTAGATTTATGTGGGAAAGTAGGAAAGGGGATGGCTACCTGGGTTAAACGTTTTGCCTCTGTAGTCTAAATTTCCTTATGCATCTACGACATTACCATTCATATTGTGTCTCACTTTTGATAGATTCTTGCAGGACTGATGTTGGAGCCTGATAGAGTTCTTAGACTTATCTCCAAGTGGGCAAAGAGTGTAAGCTTGCCACTTCTAATCCGCATATTGGCTTGGCAGTTGTACTTTTTGGTACATGCACACATACATACACATAGACACTTCTTTATGGAAATCATTTGGTGTTTTATGCTGCCTCACCTCATTGAGGACAAATTTTACATAATCATTATTAAATGGTACGTATGTGACGACTTCACTTTGTGCATATGTTTCCTCCTATCTCAATGGTGTGGTCAGTTAAGCACCATCTAAACAAACTGCTTGCTTTTAGTCATATCAGATCTTTCTTCCTCCAGTATTTTGCAAAGTGGGTGATCGTTCTCGTGCCCTTTTTTTGGACAATTCTTGGACTTGGGGCCTTTTCCTTGACTTTATTGGCTGTTTATACTTCGTTCAGCCCCTATCAAGATTTCTATGTGGGAGGGACACTTGATCTCTCGAAATTTACATTTCTTAAGAAATTTTAATGACAAGGAAGCTATAGAGTTTTCCTCCCTAATTCCCTTGGTTCACTTGAGTTCTTTTTCTTGGCAATCCCCCTTTCATCATCTTATTTGCCTTCCTCATAGCCATCCTTTTCCGCTAACCAATTTCATTTTGAAGGCATACCAAAGTTAAGACTTTTACTTGGTTGGCAGGTCTTTCCAGCCAGGTGGTTAATGTAGAGATCACTTGGTTGTCTTGGGCTAGTCCTATTAAATATTAGCTTTGATATTTTAGTGCACATCTTTGTAGAATAATTTTGGATGCTTGGAATTAGAAATTAGACCTGTTGTGCACTATGATTAGCTCCTGATGGGCTTCTGAAAGTTTCCAGAAATTTTATATTTTTGCACTAGATGGTCTTGGCTGCAACTGGGATCTCTCATTGTTAAACTTATCTTTGGTTTTCTTCTTGTATTGTAGGTCGGAGATTGGAACTTCTTGGTTGGGCCATTAATTGACAAGATGTTTGCTGAACCATCAAATGCAATTATTGTCAAGTTCTTAAGTTGCATAAGTGAGTACTTAGTGGATGCAGTAGATGTTGTTCTAAACCGTGTTCTGCTGCAAATGAGAATACAAAATGAGTAAGTAATTTATATCCTTTCTTGTGTATAGATATATTAGTTTTAGAAGCTTTGCTGGTTCATGTTCATTGTATGAATGCCGGTGGGAATCTTAAGTATAAAGGATTGGAATTCATTGCTTATTTGAATCTCCTATAAAGTACTCTTAACTATTTCTTGAGAAATCAAGGTGAATTGTTTGAGGGAAGGACATGAGCCGGTATATCAGAAAGTTTTTGGATTGTCATCTTTTATTGCCATGCTTGTGTAGCTGCAAGGAGAATTGAAGTTAGAGCAAGTACTACTCATTAAGTAATTGGCAGTAGGCTGCACGTGCTTGTTGGTAAATACTAACTGGTGAAGGCATATTGTCTTGTTTTTTTACCCTTGACGGCTGCGTCACGCTAGGGATGCTTCATAGCAGTTAGTCTGGCCCCCCACATTAGTAGACCTGGAGTGTTTAGAAAGCAATAAGGTCCCATTCTTAAATTTATCTGAAGACTTAAATCTTATTGCATGTTTCAATGTAAATTTACCTTAAGTAGTTGGAGTAGTTTTCGCCTATGTGGTTAAATATTGACTGCATATAGAACATTATGGTTTTCACCTTGAGACTTGTGTGTGGTTTACATCAAGCATTGTGATAAACATTTATATACTGTTGTCAATTGCTGGAAAGGGGTGGCTTGATTTTTCATTTTCCATTCCATTTATGCTATCTCAAACATAAATGACGTTGATTCTTATCTATAGTAAATGACACTTTCATTCTAATTTCATGTTGTCTGTGGGCTTATTCTGTGGATTCTAATAGCAGAATGAATGGAAACTTCTTGACAAATTGGGAAGGTGCAAAAGGAAGCACAGTTGTTAGCACTCAGATGCAGCAAGCTTTGTTTGATCGCCTATGCCCTTTACTCATCCTAAGAATGCTTCCACTCAGAGTTTTCAGTGATCTCAAATCCTCTGTTATATATAGTCAATCTCTGGAGAAAAATGCCGTGATTTGTAAGTTTCTCTATCATATGTTCTTTTACCATCTTGTTGCTTTTTAAACTTGATTTCCAAGGTTGGCTTACAGTTTAGGTGCAAACCCTGTTATTTCCTGATATCTTTTCATCTCCTTTTGGTTATTGCAATATAATTAATTATCTGTTCCATGTTCTGCATCGCACACTTGCAGAATAATAAATTGTCTCTTCCATATTTCTGCATGGCACACCTGCATGAAAGATCTTTAGCTGTTCATTTGATTTGCAAGCTGTTAGAAAAGGGGGAAAAAATTATAGTTCGAGTCTTGTTGAGAATGTCCCCATGTTTTTGTGTGCGGATGTTGATATAGGCAGCAGCAAAAGGGCTTATATTCCTTCTATGCTGATGGCTGCGGAAATTGTGTGGAGAAATGTCTAAGATGGTGAAGAGATTTGTTTGTAAAATTGGTGACGCAGGTCATGTGGTATTGATGTAGCATCTGTTTTCAAGCATTCTAAGGAAATAGCATTTACACAGAGTATCCCACTAAAAGATGCATCTGAGTCTTGTTCTCTTGAATTTGTTACTGCATCATGAATTGTTTTGCTTGAGCGGTTACACCGCAGCTAAATGTATGCCAACATATGACATGGAGTCCCCAGTGAGAAGGCTTCGCCTCTCAGATTGATCCAAGGGATGCTGTACGATAACTGGCGGGTCGGACCTGAAACCAGCAATCTGGTTGCTTAATTTGAAAGTTGTCTCTGCCCACCTCAGCAAACCTTCTTAGGGAGTCAACATTTTTTTCCCCCTCTCTCCCTCTCTGTGTAAATAAGAATAGGTTGGTTTATCACTGCCTAGATCACCTGGATGCATCTAAACAATGAAATCTATGGCCTTAGGAAGTGAACATTGGAGCAGAAATAGGTCCAATGTAAGGAATACTCATATCTGGTGGATACAACTTTTTGCGAATTTAATGTCTTTGATGTTATGGAAAAAAAAAAGGCATACAAACTAAAAAATAGTATTAAATAGCACAAACGAATAAATCTGTGCAGAGAAAATGATAGTTGATGTTCCATTTCCCTTTTTCATTCCTTTTCTTCTTCCCATCCTCTTCTCAACATTGAATGAAAAAATTATGATACAGGGGATCCCTGTGTGTGAAGCCTTGGTTATACTGTTCAATTTCATTATCATAAACATGAATCTATATTAGCAAAATCATGAAGCTTTTTTGTTGTTGTTGTCTTTTTCCAGTAAAAACAGATATCACCCTTTTTTTGTCTCCAGACAATGCAGATGTCGATGCCAATGATCAGGACTGTGTTGCTGGACTTCTGTTGCACAGGTTGGCAGTTGAGCTCAACTCTCATCGAGCCTTAATGAGCCTTAATGACTTGAATTGGATACTGACACTCTTTGTTATGATCTCTGGCAGGGCTCTTTCTAAATTTGAATTTGAAGATGTGAGGAAACTTGCAGCTGAGCTTTGTGGGCGCATTCATCCCCAAGTAGAGATTCTTATCTTGGCATCTAATAATTCATTGTTATTATTCTCTTGCTGAGTACATTATGACACGGCTACACAACAAAGTTATTAAAAAGTTTACACTATTGTAAATAGGGGTGCACCCAGTTGATTTCGGTTCATCATCCCTCCATATTTTGGCTGAACCATATTTCTCAGTTATGCAATTCACCAAACTACAGCCAACCAAATTCCACTAAAACCAGCAAAAATTGGGGCTACTGGTTTCAGTTGGCAATGGCAACTACAATTATTAGAAATCATGGAAAACAGAGAGGAATCATAAAGTAGATTATCCCATGTGTCACTAACAAGAAAAAAAGAGTTTTAGGAAGAAGCGAGAAGAAATTTGAAAAAAAATAATTGCAAAGATTCACTTAATTATGGTCTTGGAAGCTTTCAGCCATGGGGTTCTCAGCAATTTTACAGGGAAATCTGGACGAGATTGGCAATGAAACTCCATGATCATGGAGTTGCTCACCAAACCCCATGGCTAAGGCTAAGCTTAAGCTTCAGAGGACAAATTGATCTGGTGATGAACAAAAGATGCTTTGAATGCTGTGGCAGGAGAAATTGGCAGCAAAACCTTGCAGTATGAGAGGGATAGGAAGAAAAGGGCATGAGAGAGAGAGATTGTGCGGCTGTGACATGAATGGGTGCAAGAAAAAACATTTAGGTTTTTTTTTTGTGTTGGAGGACTTACATGACTTGGTGTCATTAGACTTTCTTTGAACATCATACTAGGCATCACATTGAATAGCAGCTCTTTGTTGGTTCAAGTCAGTATTTTCATTGCCGAATCCAGGCTGGTCATATATTTCTCAATTTTGATAAATTTGAACTTGCAAGTCATTAATCAAGGAGCCAACAACCCACTATTTTTCAGGGTTGGGTCAGCCAGTTCTGTCGGTTTTCCAGTCCATTTGTTCAGCCTAATTATAAGTTACAAAATGTCATATTGAGTCATGTCCAAGGGATGTATAACATGCTAATAACTAAAAGTGTCCATGCAACATAACCTACCACTCTAAATTTGCCAGGGTATCATCAGATATTGCCTTAAATCGGTTAAAATTAAATAATGAGGTGGAGAACACCTCATCACTTGTGGGACTGAACACCTTCAATTATATCTGATTTAAGATAATTAACTTCCATGTGCAGGGGCTCTCTATTCTGTTCCATATCAAACTATTAAGCCTTCATTTTACATCTCTCTCTCTCTCTCTCTCTCTCTCTCCCCTCACACATGCATTGGGTGATTTTTATGTATCATATGCTGTTATGCTTTCAGAGATTAATATCCTTAGTCTTGCTTTTCATGGTTCTGCAGGTTTTATTTCCATCTATCTGCTCCCACCTGGAGCATGCTGTAGTTTCTCAAGATATTTTGAAGATAAAGGCTTGTTTATTTTCTATTTGCACTTCACTTGTGGTAAAGTATTGGCATCTTTGTGAACTTCTCTTTCAAAACAATTGTTTTTTGTCTCCCTTGATCCAAATTTATTTACTAGTTGCTCTAGATGTTATCCCCAACAGACAACTACTACTTGAATTAAGATTTTCTATTATTTCTTCTGTGGCACAGGTCAGAGGCATGGATTCAGTTTCACACCCTCTTTTAGTTAAAATTAGAAAAATACTTGAAAATATTTTGTTATGGCCTTCTCTTGATGGGGATGAAGGTATATGACTGGATGTCATTTTCCACAACCGATTTTCTGATACAATTTGCATTTGTCTTTGAAAATTCTTTCCTTTTATTTCAGTTTCCAAAGCACAGCATGGATGTATAGACTGCCTTGCACTAATGATCTGCACAGAACTAAATCCCACGGGTTCTCTTGAGGATTTTAACTTTGATAAAATGACCATTGTTAGAGGGAATGATCATGGTTGGTGTCCTGCACTTCATTTAGTGTCCATTTTTTTTTTTTTTTTTTTTTTTTTTGCTTTTCAGAGAATTGCATCTGACCTAAGTGGTGGAAAGTGCAGTTGACACTGAGACAAAAATGTCGGTCCTTGATCATGTCATCCATCAACTGGCACAAGATGACAATGTCCTTGTATCTCATTTGAGATTCCATCATGGAAATTCTCCCAACGATGTACCAGTCCCTGTCCCTTTTCGTTTGTGCATGGCAAATGTCCTCATTAGCACCTGCCAGAAGATTTCAGACTCTGGAAAGAAACCCTTTGCTTGGAAAATGCTTCCACGACTTATTCACATTCTCGAGGTATGCTGACTTTCAAAGCTATTATAATTGGGTTCCATATTTTCTTTCAATGATGGAAGCTATTTTTCTTGTTGCCTGTTGTCCTGCTTTATCCTACTGCATTCATCCTTCACAGGTGACAAGGGACTCAGTAATCAGAGCTGCATGCATTCAGGTTATGTTCTCTGCTGTGTACCATCTTAAATCTGCAGTTCTTCCCTACTCTTCGAATCTTCTCACGATCTCTCTATCATTTCTTGAGAAAGGAGCCGATCAGGTATGCCCACCCATTCACAACTTCTTGTTCTTTTGATCTTTACAATTTCATTTTCTGTCAATAATAGAGATACTCTTTCGGAAGGCCATGCTTGTCTCCAAGTCTTAATTGCTTTAAATAGTGACACATCATCCTGTCATGACCACAGAGGATAGGGTTTCTGCTCTTCATTTAGCAGATTGAATAAACAATCGAGCTTAATGAGCAGAAGAATTGTAAGATCTCTGGCAGATTAAGCAATGAGCATTGATGTGGTTGCTTGTAGGTTTTGATAGTAATAAGACATCTTAAGACTTTTGAGTCATGGCCATAATGTAAGGAGATTGGTTTTCCTGATTTCAAACATTTGACATTTGTTCCTCTTGGCGGCTTCTTGTTACTTTTCAGGAAAGAATGGCAGCTGCCAAGCTGTTGGCATCTCTTATGGCAAGTGAAGATGTGGTAGTAAAGAGCATCTCAGGTGGACTACTGGGAGCAAGATCCTTACTCTCGAGTATATGCTCCGAAGATACATCAGCAGAGCTGCAACAAGTATGCAGAACACTGCTGGAATGTGTGAGCTTGCGCTGAGTTACAGTAGAGAATGGTTTGTCATTCTGTACTTAAGATGTACAGCCATCCATTGTAAATACACAGGTCTACCCTTGTTAATTTATTGGTTTTCTTGACAATTTTGGAGGTGCATAGCTTTCACTCCCAAAATAGCCCTTGGAACGGAAAGCAGCAGGGAAATGAAAACATGACATATTCAAATGTTATTTTCTTGCTTACGTCGTCCAACCTAGCTATGAAATTTGCGGTTGTATATATATATATATATATTTTTTTTTGCCTTGATCACTGCTCAATTTTTGAGATTTCGTTCCGACTAAATCTGGACTGATTACTGTTGGGCATGCAATTGTATATGGGTAATTTGCTTTTGTCATTTCAGACAGTGGAAGCAGTTATTTCGAACTAGGCCAAGAGATCAATTACAGAATTTACTCAAAAAAAAAAAAAGAATTTACTCAAAAAAAAAAAATGGTAGTCGCTTGTGAGTTTAGGGCAAGGAAAGAACCCTAGTAATCAAATTTTTATTGATTTGAAAATTTGTATCAAGAGAGAAGAAAAAACAACCAAGTGAAATTTACTAATTTTTTTTTTCTAATCTATTTACTTATTCTTTTACATGCCAAATCAATTTTCTTTCCCTCCGGCAATACCGGTGAACAAGAAAAATGATAATGAGGAGTTTTTTGCCTGCACGCCTGGTCTTGAAAGAGAGTGTACAAGGTGAGCACAGATTGCCTTAAATATATCCATATGTATATATTAAGATTTAAGACGTGGTTATGATGCATAGTAAGTTAACAAAACAAAACAGTTTATTGAAAAGATTAATTCAAATTAAGATGCAAAATGCATATTTGATTTAATGTTGGGGACTTGATTGTTACCTTTAAACTGCATATTTTCTGTCCTTGTACAGAATATAATGATTCCTGTACTTATAGGGTTCCTCTACACCTCCTAGCCCACCTCATTTTAATTTTTGGGTCAGACCTTAGACACTGCTTGGACTGCGATTTCGACTTTCTTTTGGGCTGCACTTGGATTTATCGATCCTGTTCTCTCATATCCGATGAGTCTTGAATTGATGATTAATTATTTTTCTCTTCAGTACCCAAAAAAAAAAATATATATATATATATATATATTTTTTTTTTCTCTTGATTTTCAACATGCTCATGGAAAAGGACTTCGGGTTACCACAGGAATGCTTGCTCAAAACCAACTAAAATGGTGTAATTTAGATTTGTTCTTGGAGTACAGCTTACATCTCCCGTCTGTTGATTGAATTTTTAATGGGAGCCATGCGGATCCACATCTGGGGCAGCCATCAGAGGGTAAAAAGAGTACAGAGACGACGCTTCAGTATTGCTACTTTCCTTTTTTTTTTAAGAAGATTGAGAATCACATATGCGGAGGACTAACCAAGTTTATTAGTCATGTACATGGATTGCAATTTCACCTAATGAATGGTGCAATTGTCTCAAAGAAAGGTACAGCAATGAATCTATCAAGGATGTTTATGAATATGGGCGTGCACATGCACATACTTTTTTTTTTGTTTGGTAAAAGAGGAGGAAAGAACAAAAGCAACAAAAAGCAAAAGGAAACACAAAAAACCCAAAACAGAAAAAAAAAAACGAAGAAACAGGAAGCTCAGCCTTCACTAGGGAGACTCCCTTGATGAGGACTGTTCTTTCTTCTAGCCCACTGAATGCTCGACACATCAAATGCCAGGAGGAGAAGCACTGCAGGCAGAGGAACACCAGATTCCATGAGACCAGGTTGGCTCTTCTTACCCAGCTCTACCAACTTATCCGCATTCCCGTTGGCTTCTCTATAGATATGGTTAATGTTTGAGATGTGTAACTCCTGCATGAGATCATTGCAGTCCTAAATTATAATTCCCCAGGGATGATTCTCACCCACTCCCCCATTAACTGCCGCGGTAACCTTAAGAGAATCGCATTCAACCTCCAAATTCCGGTACATACGACTTTTAGCTATCTTAAGCCCCTCACTCAGCGCCCAAAGCTCCGCCTAATCACCCCCTGTAGCACCCACATTGGCCCAGAACCCATGAAGCCACTCACCTCTGCTATCTCTGAACAGACCACCCACACT